>OY986438.1:61208181-61808181 GCA_963920525.1 Dichetophora obliterata | reverse complement strand
TAGACAGCACACAAATGTTTTGATTCTCTTTGTTTTCATTTTGCTCTCAGTGCAACTGGTCAACGCGTTCATGCATTGGTTTTGCAATATAAGAGCAGATGACACGATGTATTTGAAAAGCAAGTAAATGTTTTGTTTTGAAATGCATTTCAAACACATTCGTGCAGCTCTCTAATGCCCATCCTACTTTATGTATCACAAGCCTGGACGCTGAGTAGTTCAGATAAAAAGACTTTAGGAGCCTTCTAGTGAAAGATTCTTCGTAAGGTCTACGGAACAATCAGCGTCAATGTTGAGTACCTAATACTGTGGAATGATGAAAATATTCGATTCGGTACCCAGCGGCGGTCAACGCAGAAGAGGATGACCGCATCTTCGTTGGAAAGAAAAAGTAGAGCACAACCTGACGAAGCTTGGAATTTCCAACTGGCGCCAGCAAGCGAGAAACAGAAATGGCTGGCACAAATTCTTAGATGAGGCCAAGACCGACATACGGTTGTAGCGCCAACTAAGTAAGTATATCATAGAGATTATTAATGGGCACTATTCTAAGATTTTTAACATGGTCGCCGGAGTCTCTCAGGGCTCTGTGCTTGGTCCTTTATTATTTATTCTATACATTTTTGATATTCCTTTACATAGCTCTTTCCTTATTGTCATTTCTAAATATTTCAAAAATTAGAAATTGGTTTTAAACAATGATAAAACTGAGCTAATACACATTATGTATCTGGTGCTTGATACTAGTCCAAGGCTTAGAAAATTAGCTCGTCATATGGATCTTTGTAGACAATAATCTTTTACAATTCAACATTAGATCAGATATAGAATCACTTGTAACAAGCTACTTTCTTTCTAATAACTTTTGCTAATTAAATTCTATAAAAAAACTCTTTAAACCGAGTTCTAGATATAATTTTTATTTCTAATGATCTGAAAGCTGTATGTACAGAAAACTTGGCACTAATTTTGAATAATAGTACGCATCATAAAGCAGTTACTATTAATTTTGAATTCTATGAATATAACAAATTTGTCGATGATGAATCCATTCACCTAGACTTTTCTAAACTGACTTTATGGCAATTAATGAATTTTTGATAAGTGTTGATTGGTCTACCCTAGATTATATTGAAAGTCCAGTCAATACCTATAAATATGTCTGTTCGATATTCTCACAAGCAAGTTCACAATTTGTTCCTATTAAGCCAAAAATTTGTAGAAATAAACCTCCTTGGTTTAATGCAAGACTTGTCAATTTATAAAATTAAAAAAACAAAGCGTTTAAGATATTCCGGAAAATAAACTGTGGTTTGGATCGTCTCCGATTTATTCAACTCAGGAAAGACTTTGATTATCTTCATAAATTTTTACACAATCAATACATTTTTAATGTCGAAAGATTGCTTGGCATGCAAATTCTAACTAATAATAGATTTACCAAACATATTAACATTAGATTAAATAAGGCTAGAAAAGCCAAATTTCCCCTAAATAGTATTTTTAAAAATTATATAATGAATAAAAAGATCAAAACCAAAATGCACAAGTTGTATATCCGTTTAATTCTCATGTACGCTTCTCCCGTCTGGTGTCGTCAACCACAGTTATCAAGTCATCAGATGGAATTACTTAGGGAATATGGATATTCCAGATCGTTCTCTTTGTATTGATGTTGTTTTTGTCTATTTCTATTCTACTAAAAGAAAGTAACGGTGAGTGTCTTTCTGTGAATGGACGTTTTTCGTATTTTTGGCAAATTTAAAACATAAAAAAGTACTTAAATGCACTTACATAAACTGTTTCTTTTTTGTTGTTTATTTCGCTCTTTATTCTTTATGCTTGCTACGTCACATACTCCAGATGTTCCAAATAAAGATCACAGTATTATCGATATATCTGTTTGTTCTGTATGTGCTCAAATTAGTGTTTTTGATACTTGGTAATTTCACTCTCTCATACCTATTCCATCGTTATCTAAAAGATAAATATTCCATGCATAATCAATGCTTAGAGAGCGAAACAGATACAAGTAGATATAAGAAAAAATAACAACACACAACTGGTGTACTTGGATGGTTCTTTGCAGAGCTTTAGTTTAGAATACGATCGTTTGCTAAGTTAGAAGTCAGCTAGCGTTAGCAGGCGATTTATCTGGAAGGCCAATGTTGGCCTTCTATTTACACTTGGAAGGAGGATTTTTGAGTTGGAAAGCAATTTTCGACGTTTTATCTTTCATCATCTTTAAATTTACTTCATCACCAGTCGATAATTTGCAATAATTATGACCTCGTCTCTATAAAATTGTGTGTGGGAGGTGTGTGTGGGATTGTGTGTGGGAGATTGGAGAATAGACGACGAGATTGATGGGAGGATGAAGATGAAGAAATGTTAGTGCCGGTTCGTCAGAGGTACAAAATGTTCCCGCGAATTAATATGGATAAATGGGACGACATCAATTTTTTATTCCGCTTTCTCATAACAAAACCCACTGAAGCGAAAATTTTAGCACTCATTGATAGTGATTTGAAATTTACCGAATTTCAAATATTGTATTGAATTGAAATAGTGTATCTTAATACAAAATGACAATTTGTATTATTGGTAATTAAAGGTCACGGTACATTCGGCTAATAACGCAACTTTTGTTTTTGCTGCGGTTCTGCGCATTAGGTTCGATGAAGATTGCGGTTGCTGATTTTGTTGGAGTGTCTGTTTCGTCTATTTGCCGTATTTTGCCGCGGGTAGCCAAAGAAATTTGCAAACATTCCAAAGGTTTTGTTCGAATGCCAGGAACCGAACAAGAAATGACTGGAGATACATATAAACAGTCTGTGTTTTTATTATAAAAGTAGCTGATATATTATTAGTTATTTTGTTTAGCATCAACGGCATTTTACGAAATCGCAAAATTTCGACGCACTATCGGTGCATTTGCTTGTACACACATTCGGATACAATCCCCGGGTGGCGAACATGCTGAGGTTTGTCGAAACCGAAAAGGTTGGTTTTCATTCAACGTGCAAACGGTAGCGTCCGCTAATTTAAAAGTGCTTGACATAGTTACTCGTTGGCCTGGGTCAACACATGACAGACTATTTTTAACAATTCGGTGTTGAAGCGTAAATTATAATTTTTCTGTAAATTTGTGCTACAGACAAACCGTTTTTATTTTGAATTTTATTATTATTTTCTTTTTGTGTCAAAATCTAGTTCTAACTTTCCGTCAAAATGTGTCAAATTCTTAGAAAAATAAAATTTCCCATTGGGAGAAAACTACTTCTATGTTAACTCTAGAATTCGTCTTCCAAATCAGAAGCTATAGCGAAGAAACATAAGTATTTAGCAGGAGCTCTAAAATTCAGAATCCCTTCTATATTTAGCAGTCTTCCACGATATAGCATTAGATTTAGCAGAACATGAAGAAACTGACCCTTAGAGTTTTCGAGAGAGGTTGTTTTAGGTAAAACGCTAATAGAAAACGTGATTGTGTTTCTTTTAAACACATTCGTGTTTCTCAAATCTATGAAACCTCTTCGTGCATGAGATTGATCAGATTGCGTCTCTCTCCCATATTGGTTTTTATAATAAATGTTCTGCATTTGGTGGTGCTAAGTTTGATTCTTTATTGCGTAGATTTGATATTAACCAAACCTATAAATGCATGCCAATGCTATTAGACCAGCATAATGCTGGTAGTTTTATTGTAAATAATGAAATTAAAATCTTTAACGTTAGGCACAATAATAAACCTGGACTGGTATACAACACCAGTAAATTTTTAAAGTATGCAATATTTCATATCTTAATATTGTTTTCAAACATAAATTTAAACTTGGATTTTTTTTTTCATTTTTGCCATAAATATTACTAATTGAACTTAATATATTCGTTGGCCATGATATGGTTCTCTGTGATTTCTACTTGGCATAAATCTAAAGCTACTGTAATTTCAAGTTTTGATTTTGTAATAAAACTTATCAGAAAAAAACTCTGTTGAAGCTCAATTATAACAAAAAATTTTTTATGCTTCAGCATCGATGCATCTTAGCTCTTTTGATAAATTGATCATTCCTTTCTTATGTCTGCATATTCTCCATGGCTTGATCCAGCAGGATCTGTTTTTCAATTATTTTAACTTCATGTACTTAGTTTAACTTAACTGCCGCTGATACGTTTCTTTTTTGTTTATTTTTACAATCGAAGCATCAAAAAAGTCACGTGATTTCGTGTGCGCTTTTGCTTCACTCAAACCAGCGAACAACAACAGAAGAGACGAAAATGCGAAAACACTATACTTAAAACCACTTTAAGCCACTGTAAGTTTCTTTAAGTCATTTTAAGTTGATCTCGTCTACTAGTCGGTGTCGGTTGTGTTGAATTGTTTTAGTAAATGTCCTTTTTGTTTTTATTATTCTTTTTTAATATATTTGTTAGTAATACTCGTGAGTGTGTTTATTATTACCACAATATTTGAATTTGGGTTTTACTTTAACATTATAAAATATAAAAATTGATTAATTATAACGTAAAGTATTAGCTTCCATTATTATTTTAATTTGATTGTCTTATACAAATTAACGAAGTGTTGTTGTTTTGCATGCTTGCTGTGTCTTACTATCCTCTTTGTGCTGTAAATTGTTTACCTTAGTTTCAATGATTGTTGTTTTTGTTCTTTGTTTGAACTTATCAGTACGCTCCTCGTTGTGTTAAAATATTAGCCCTGAAAGCACATTTAGCATCTGCTTAGTTTTTTCAATCTTTAAACATGGAATAGTTTTCTGTAGAAAATATTGTTGCTTGTTCTTTGAACGAGCTATGGAAATGTCAAAACATTCTGTACCCCATGTTTAGTTGTTTTGGTCCATGTGAGCAAATGTTTCATGCATCTTGTGCTGGTATTTCCAAACCGTGCCTGGACGATTTAGACTTTAGTAAAGTAACTCATCAGAGGATATTTTAAAGTATATTGAATTGATTGAAGAAGATTTTAATACTGGAACTGATGGAATTCATGCCGCAGTTTTAACGCAATGTGATTCCGTTCTTAGCCAACCACTGTCCATATTGTTCAATAAGTCGATTAGGGAATGTAATTTTCCACTTTTTGGAAAAAATCGTTTTTATATCCTATTTATTAAAAAGGTTGTAGAAATGATATAAACAACTATAGGCCTATTGCTAAACTCTCTCGAAAATTTTTTGAGCGGCTCGTGTATGAGCGTGTGAAGTTAGTCATAACAACTCGTCAGAGTGGATTTGTTACTGGCAGATCCACTGTGTCTAATCTCCTCGATTTTACAACATTTTGCTTAAATTTAGTTTATTCAGGTAACCAGGTCGATTGTATTAACACTGATTTTAGTAAATCATTTAATAAACTAAAACACAAATTAATTATATTTAAACTAAAGTTAATGGGTTTTCCCATTACTTCCCATATGGTGGCGAACGTAGCCTAGTGGGTAGAGTGCGTGGCCCCAAAGCTAAAGAACCACGGTAGCCCGGGTTCAATTCCAGCTCAGACAGAAAGTTTTTCGATTGAATTAATTTTTCTGTTCGGTCGTCATCTCTCTGCAGGCAAGGGCAAACCTCAGGGAGTAAAAATTGCCATGTAAAGCTTCTTGAGAACATTAGCCGTTTGGAATCGGTATAAAAGACGTAGGCCCAGTTCTCGATCATTTGTGATCAAACATTTGATAACACGTACAACGCAATCGATCAATAGAAGCTAAGTCACAGTCCTTCCAAGAGATGAAATGGCCAGTTTATTATATTTATATTATAATGGGTTTTCCAAAATTTTTTGTAAGCTAGATCCAATCATATTTGATAGAGCGATCTTATCACATGCAATTTCGAGGTGGATTGTCTGCTGAATTTATTGCTGAATCAAGTGTTCCTCAGGGTAGCCACCTTGGTCCACTTCTGTTTATTTTAGCCATTAATGATGTAACCCACATCATCAAACACTCTGATCTACTTATCTATGCAGATGATATTAAAATATACAGAACAATAGTTGCAAAAGACAATTCAGATCTCCTCCAGTCTGATTTAAAATTCTTTGATTCTTTAATTCTTTGAAATCCAGATAAATGCCACACAATGACCTTTTCGCGAAAAAGAAATAATTTAATTTTTGATTGTAAGATAAAAGATACTGCTTTAAATCGTGTAGATTCTGTCAAAGATTTTGGTATATGCATGGATTCTAAGCCATCGTTTAGCGTTCATATTGATAACATTTGTAAAAAAGCGTCTTCTACGCTCGGGTTTACAAAACGCTTGGCCAAAGAATTTAACAGTATGATTACAACTACAACGCTGTATTATGCAATTGTGCGTCCTCATTGGGAGTATACAAGTCAAGTTTGGTTCCCAAGTTATAATGTACATGTTGAACGAATAGAAAGAATTCAAAACCTTTTGTTCGGTTTGCTCTAAGGGGCTTAAGTGGAACTGGCACTTTAAACCTTCCTCCTTATGAGGATCGTTTAAAACTATTAAAAATGCAATCCTTTAATGAGAGAAGGAAGTCTGCTGATATCGTCTACTTACACCAACTCATAACTGGTGGGTTCGATTCACCGGAACTCTTAACTCTTATAAATTTTAACACTAACCGTAGAAGCAGTAGAAACGCTAACAATTTAATTTACTTACCTTTTAGTAGCACAAATTATATGGCTACTGCTCCTTTAAATCGCATGAGTTCCTTTGTTAACAACTGTAGCTTTTTTGATGTTAACTTGTCGAAAGGTCAACTCAAAAGTAGATTAAAAACTAATGAAGGATAAGATCTATGTAAACGCATGGTTAGTTGTTATGTCTTGTGTTGTCCCTGAGCCCAATCCATATTATGGTGGGTAAATTTTTCTCACTTAAGATTATTTTGGACCACTTTTATCTACAGGGTCCGCCATCTAACGTTTTTTTTTTCAACTAGTGCTTATTTCGTGAATGGCAACACTTAGCTCATGTCTGATTTGACAGATAATTAGTTTTATCCTTCCGCTGAACGAATATGGTTGTGTATACGCTTGAACAACGCTGAGAAGTGGGCCTGCGATTTTGCCAAAAAAATCATCTTTTCAGATGAAGCTCATTTTGATCTTGGCGGGTATGTTAACAAGCGAAATTGTCGCATTTGGGGCACAGAAAACCCGCACGCATACATTGAAAAGCCGCTGCACCCAAATAGATATTTCAATGATATTAAGGTTAGTTCTTAAGATGATCTAATGCGGAGAAAGTGCGAAAAAGCTGTAGTAGCTTAACTCTATTGTTATATCACGCTATGTTAAGTCGCTGACTTGTTGCAGCTGGTTTTTGACTATTTTGAGTTTGCTTGTCAGGGCGTGCTAATAGGGATGACTTGTCGCATTGCCGAGCCGAGCTGAAAGCAGCTGGTAGTGTGTATAGTGCGCTCTAAATGCCGCTAACTTGTTGCTAGGGTATGCAAAACTGGTTCGAATAATTCGGCGCTTCGGTTTTTTTTAAACCAACCCGGTTTTTTTAAATGTCGCAAATTACGAATAATTTGAAAACCAGTTTTTTGGCTCGAATTATTCCGCTGCTCGAATCTGCAATATAAAATTGTCTCTAAACAAATTCTTTTATTGTATTTAAGCGACCCTGTTTATTTTCTACTTGCGTTTTGACATTTCACCAATTTTGCTAACATTTCTTATCTCTGGTTGTATTTAATTTTGTTAACAGGCCGGTTACACAGGCCTGTGACAGTGAAAGTGCGAAAGAATACGTGTACTGTTCGAATGATTCGAAAAATTTCGCTGCTCTGAATTTCGTTGCCAGTAGCAATGAAAGTGGCATGAAAGTGAATCCAGTGTGAGTGTCTTTGTAAAATAGTATGAATGTATTGAGTTTTTCAAACTACAGAGCCAGTATACTGGCCTGTGTAGCATGCCTGTAAAACAGAATTTACAAGCGGGTGGCGTATTTAATGTAAGTTAAACATGATTTTTATTTAATATTGCATTCTTTTTAAAAAATATATAATTCATGCTCCCAAGAAATTTTTTAAAGGAAATAACCCAAATTCTTTAATTGAAGACTTTAAGCTTTTCGAAAAATTTAAAAGAAGAACTGAAAAATAAGATAATTTGTTTAACGCATTGTTGAGAATGTATCCCACATCTTCTATAAGTGAAAGTGTATTTAAGTCTCTCATTTTATAAAAAATAAAGCCAAAAACCGCCTAAAAGCTTAACACTTCAATTTTATTTTATTTTTAAATTTTTATTTTAAAACAAATCATTTAGTACAAATTATATTCAAACACATATATTATCTTTTATCAATTGAATTAATTTTTCTGTTCGGTCGTCATCTCTCTGCAGACAATGGCAAGGCTCAGGGAGTAAAAATTGCCATGTAAAGCTTCTTGAGAACATAAGCCGTTCGGAGTCAGTATAAAACACGTAGGTCCAGTTCTCGGTCATTTGTGATCAAACATTTAATAGCACGCACAATGCAATTGATCAATAGAAGTTAAGTCAAAGTCCCATTATAATGGGCTTTCCACAATTTTTTGTAAGCTGGATCC
Organism: Dichetophora obliterata; assembly: GCA_963920525.1. Lineage (NCBI taxonomy): Eukaryota > Metazoa > Arthropoda > Insecta > Diptera > Sciomyzidae > Dichetophora > Dichetophora obliterata. Next base: position 61,799,612 of record OY986438.1, on the reverse strand, counting down.
AATCATATTTGTTAGAGCGATCTTATACATAAAAAGAAGTGTACATTTTGATGTCGCAACTAACTGAAAGAATGGGTCGACCGATTTAAACAAAGGCTACGTTGGGTATGGTCCGTAGATGGTTTATGTTAAGTTTGCACGAAATCGGTACAGTGGTTCCGGAGATATGGCATTTTAAAAATTTTCCCATATACTCCCATACAATTCGTTCGTGCGGGTTGGTGTTCGTTAAGATCTCAGGAACGGTAACACCTTAGGGCATCAAATTTACAACATTTGTTGCTTAGGCCCATATCTCAAATAATATATATATAAAAATTGCCACACCCCCTTTTACCACCCACAAATTAATAAAAACGCTATATTTCAGAAAAATTCGGTTATATTGGACTACAATTTTGTTATTTAGTTTTTATGGTTACTCTCGGCAACTCAAAAACAAATGGGAATTGTTAAACGCCCAATTTTCAGAAATCATTATAATTATTGAGCTGTGCATGTTTTTATAATGAAACTTGGTGTATATGTGCTATGAGACCAAGTGGTGATCACTAAATACATAAATGTTGCCACGCCTACTTTTACCGCCCCTTCTTTTCACACAAAATCGTTTGTGCAGTGTCTTTTAAGATAACACCATAGGCCACCAAATTTACAACATCTGTCATCAACGTTTACATCTCAAATAATAAAAAACGAAAGTTGACACACCGCCCACAAATCAATTGAAATGTTATATTTAAGACGAATTTCACTGTATTGGACTAAAGTTTTGTAATTAAGTTTGTATGGTTACTCTCGGCAACTCAGCAAAAAATGGACGTGGTCGAACTATAAATTCGCCCACTTTTCAAAAATGATTACAATTCCCGAGTTATGCATCTATACTATTATATAAAAGCCTTTGTGACACGTATGGAAGTTCCGCAATCACACAAGAACCACTGAAGCGATTTAGACAATAAAGAAACAAAACCATTTTTGATTTTAACTGAATCGTGGTAGGCTTTGTAAAATTAGCCACGCCTACTTTTCACGCCCACTTTATGCAAAAATTCTATATTTAAGACGGTTTTTGTCGTATTAGACTAAAATTTGGTAAATAAGTTTGTATAGTTACTGTTGGCAACTGTACTCAAAATGGGCTTCCAAGCCCACTTTTACCGCCCACAAATGAATGACAATTCTATATTTCAGACAGTTTTGGTCGTATAAGGCTAAAATTTAGTAATTTAGTTCATATGGTTACTTTCGGCAGCTGTACTAAAAATAAGCCTGGCCGCACTTTGTTTACGACCCTCTTTTATGGGATGAGCGTTGAGTGAAGCAAAATGCATCAGGTATAAACTTAATTAATCTGAAAATTTGGCAGTCGATTTGTTTCGAAGATGAGATGGTTTAGGTAGAGCAAAAATTTGACCCTCTTTAACCGCCCACAAATCAATAAAAATGAAATAAATATCTTTTATAAAACATCAAAAACTCCTAAACCGCTCGTATGACTACAACGAAAATTTATATTTAGGGGTTTCCAGAAACAATAAATCTTTATGCTCGATCTATTTTGATTTATCCTTTACGGCAGAGGACACTGTAGTACATATAAATACTGTAGTACATATAAATGCAAATCTAAATTGCTCGACAGATTTTCCTCAAACTTCGTACACATATTTTATGTATCATAGATTTTAGTTTTACATACTTTGCTTTGACCTCGCTTCTTACGCCTTTTTTTAACTAACGTAAATTTAGTTATTTAAAAAGTTTTACTGTCAAAAATATTGGCCAACTTAATTTTAGAAAATTCCTATTATTTTGACACCAAAAACATTCACATATCTTGAAAATTGGAGAAATTTTTAATGCAACGATGTCTTTCGAGGTCTTTCGATGCAAATATCTCCTCTGTTCATATATATATTTCATACAAGTTTTTTTTGTTCAAAACTTCAATAAAAGTGCTTCTCAAAAATAGTTCGAACTGTACCGTTAGGTCAGTGTATATTTTTTTATATTTTTTTTTTTTAAAACGGTCCAAAATACTGACTTTTTACTCAAAAAATTACTCAAAAATTGTTTTTGTTGTAAAAATAAAATCAAGTACGAATTGTACATCTAACTGCCTTTAATATGACATAGCATTTATTTGCAAAAATTCTTCCAGCTAAGCGCAAAAATTACTTTACTCTTTTTGTCATCAAAACAACAAGGTTTTGATTTTTTTGGAGAAATTTATTTTTTCCAAAATGTTTTTTTTATATTTAAAAAACGTCGTCTCAAAAATAGTTTATGTTAAAAAAATAACCCCAATATCTCTTTCCCATATATATATAATAAGTTGGGGATTTGCCGAAGCAGACCACAGTGGGTCCCTTTTCGTCCCCTATTGGACAAAGGGTACTACTGCTCGGAGTACTCGTACGTGAGCATGCTCCTCGTGTAAGCATCCTTTGTCACCTCATGCATATCCTTATAGGTTAGTTGACCAATCTCGGCTTCGCCAATAAATGGGCGTCCCAGAGTGGTCAATCTTATGCTTGCCAGCGCCGGACACTGGCACAGAATGTGTGCTGCTGTTTCCGGCTCCTCTAGGCATAACCTACACGCATCGTCCTCGGTCAGAGTCATCTTCCCGAGATGGTACATGAAGGGACCGTGTCCTGTGACCAGTGCAGTAAGCCAGCTTAAAGTCCTTCGATTGTATCGGATAACTTTTGCTGCCTCACTACGAGACCACTTCACGGCCGCCTTTGATTGCCTGCAATTAACAGCTTCTTCCCACCTTTTACTGTGTTCCGAGTCCGTCCATTGTTTAATAAGGCCTGCCACCATATTGTCGCCTAAGGCGATACGTGGTTCTGGTCCACAGAATTCTTCTGCTGATCCTGTTCTTGCTAAAGAATCAGCTTCTTCATTCTGTTCTATGCCAGAGTGTCCTCTCACCCACATAAGTGTAAGCTCATTTGTCTGGGCGCACCTATTGAGTTTTGTAAGACATTCTATGGCCAACCTGGAAGTGATGTCTGTCCGTTGCATACACCTAATCACAGACTGATTGTCGAGAGCGATGACAATTTTCTTGCCACTGATCCGGCCATCTATCAGGTGGTCCAGCGCATGCACTACGCCAAACATTTCTGCCTGGTATACAGACACAAACCTCCCCAACCTCAGTACACAGGATAGGCTTAACTCTTTTGAGTACACGCCTGCCCCGGCCCGGCCATTCATCAGAGAGCCGTCTGTGAATATACTGATATCGCTACCAGCGATTTCTTCACAAACGGCTCCATCCGTTATAAGAGTTTTATAACATTTTTCTGTTATTTTTACTCTCTGCCTTCCATCCATAGGCATAAACGCCTCCCTGACATCTCTCTGTACAATATCAAGGATGCGAATATGACCATGCAGGGCCGTTGCCCCATGCCACGTAGCATTTCGCAACATCCTGAGGGCTGACAGCGCCGCTGTTTTCTTTATTTCTAAATCCAACGGCAGCATATCTAACAGAACCTCCATTACGCTTGTTGGAGTGGTGCGTATTGCACCTGTTATTCCAACACACGCCAGCCGTTGGACTCTGTCCAGTCTCTTCTTAATGGTTTTCTGGCTGACTTTTGTCCACCAAATCACCGAAGCGTACGTGATGACAGGTCTAACCATCATAGTGTAAACCCATTTCATAGCCTCTGGGTTTAGCCCCCATTTGAGACCACAAACGCGTCTGCACTGGAACAGAACCCTCTTGGCTCTTTGAATCCTATCTTCTACATGCTCGTTCCAGTTCAGTTTGCTATCAAGGGTTACCCCTAGATATTTAACTTTCGTGGACATGTTGATTTCAGCTCCAAAAAGTCTGAGTGGTTCTGTACTCAGGCCTACCCTCTTTCTAGTAAAGAGAATATTGTCTGACTTGCCTGCGTTTACGGTAAGGCCTTGTTCTCGACACCACTCCTCCACCATTCGGAGTGCTCCCTTCATGATGTCAGAGATGGTGTCAATGAACTTGCCGCAGACCACCAACGCAATGTCATCTGCATACCCTATCGTGTGTATGCCCGATTCATCCAGTCTAACCAGTAGTGAGTCCACAGTTATGTTCCACAGGGTTGGCGATAACACCCCGCCCTGGGGACATCCTCTACTTACTCTACCTCTAGTCTTTACTCTACCATTCTGCATGTTAACAGCCCTGTGTTTGAGCATATTGTCCACCCAATTTGCTATCATTGGGCTTACATTGCGTTCTGTCAGGGCTTGCCGCAGCCTTCCAAAGCATATTTTGTCGAAAGCACCCTCGATGTCCATAAATGTGGCCATCGCAATGCCTCCTGAAAATACCTCCTTTTCAGTCACTCTTACCAATTCGTGAAGAGCACTCTCCGTAGACCTACCTGCTCTATACGCATGTTGGCATCTACTCAGAGGATTTTGCGTCAGCGAGGTGCTCTCAAGACAGTCAACCATCACTCTTTCCATCGTTTTCAGGAGAAAAGATGTTAGGCTGATCGGTCTGAACGACTTTGCCTCCGCATAATCTTTTTTTCCAGGCTTCGGAAGAAAGACAACTTTCGCCTCTCTCCAGACTCTCGGAACATACCCAGTCGCTAGGCAAGTAAAGAATATACCCCACAGCCTAGGTGCAATGAGATCTTCCCCCCACTGCATCATAGCAGGGAATATACCGTCCATCCCTGATGTTTTGTACGGAGCAAATGAGCGTATAGCACTCCTCACCCCGTCCATAGTGATCATCTTTTCGGCTTCCAGCCTGTCAACCCTGTGCATTCCTTTCTTCAAAGGTGTCCACGGGTCATCAGACTTAAAACTTCCAGGAAAGTGCACCTCCATCAGAACTTCCATGGACTCCTCTAGGTTCTCTGCCATGGTTCCATCCTTCTTTCGGATCAGTCCCACTTTGGAGAATGGGTCTTTTGAAACCATTTTCTGAAGCCTACATGCTTCTGATATAGTTTCCATCCCAGAACAGAAGTCTCTCCACGACTGCCTTTTCCGTTGTCGTATGAGGTACTTCAGTTCCCTTTTCCGTGCCTTGTAATTTGCCCATGTTTCTGGGGTTCCCCCTCTCATGTGCAGGTTGAAGGCCTTCCTAACCTTCTTCTTCAGAGATTCGATTTCCGTGCACCACCATGGCGTTGGATCACCATCGTCTACTGAAAGTATTGGGCATGCCACCTCGTAGGCTTCGACCATGGCCGAGCTAAGGTGTTTGACATGACTTTCTACTTCCACCGTATTCCCTGGTACTTTTATCGCTTTTTGGGTCAGTGTTTCCCTCAACTTCGCCTTATATTTAGCAGGATCTGTATTCTTGGGAATCCTGACCTTCCTGCGATTCCGCTGGCGTCGGATTCCGTACTTGAATTCAAACTGTATGGATCTGTGGTCCGACATGGTTAGCCTATCCACGACCCTCCAATTTTTTATTCTGTTCAGAATCTTCCTGCAGATGAGAGTTACATCAATCACTTCCGCTCGCCTCGCATCAACGAAAGTCGGTTGTGCTCCTCTATTTGCTACCAACAGATTGTACCTCTCCACAAACTCAAGCAATTGCTCTCCTCTGTCGTTGTTGTTGGTGCTACCCCACGCAGTATTGTGCGCATTAGCATCACATCCTATCATCACTCCAATGTTCCTTTCCTCACAGTACTTTACCAGATTCTCCACCTCTTTTGAAGGTGGTTGGTCTGGAGAGTCGTAGGGAAGATACGCTGAAGCTACCATACAAGCACCTGTACCGTCCCCGATTCTCACAACGGTGAGATCCGGGGAACATAGGTGTGGCATATGTACCGCTAGTATACCATGTCTCACCAAGATACAAGTCCGTCGTCTGCCATCTGTTACTGGTTGGTACAGCGTGGCCTTTCCCTCTGAGAGACCTTTAATTCTATTGTGGAAAATCCAAGGTTCCTGAAGCATTGCTATGTCAATTCCATCCTCCTCCATGCAACGCATCATCATTGCTGATGCTGCCCTACTATGGTGTAGATTGAGTTGACACACAATGAGGTTTTCCTGGTACGGGCCCACCACCCGCCCTGGTGGTTCTTCCCTTGCAGGATTCCCCACCAGCCCCGTACCAGGGGTTCCATCGCACTCACCTTGCATCCTTTTCGAATTTGATGAGAGCTTGATCAAGGCCGCAGTTGAGTTTCCCTCCTGCCAACCTGATTGCCTCCATCTCATCCTTCCGGCACCACACGGTGAGCTTGACGCCTCCTTTCTTTGCATCTCCGAACTTCGTTACGTTACTAACTCTCCATTTAGAAGTGTCTGCAACGCACCGGATCTGGGTCTGCAACCTCCTAAGGATGACCTCCTTGCCTTCAGAAGTTCCGTAGACAAAGATGAACATCCTTCTAACGTCCTTCAATGCGTACAGTCGGTCGATCCGCAACTCAGCCCCTTCCCATAAGTTCTTGAGCTTTGTCACGTTTCGGCACAGCCATACCTTGGATGATGGGTTCTTGCACTTAAGTACAATTATTCCATCCTCCAAGTTTGCATTGCCCACAAAACCTACATCGCCATCACTCTCATCGATGGTGTCGAGAGACTCCAAGAGAGCGGATTTAAAGACCACTAACTGAGACTCTCCCAACTGACCATCGATGGAGCAATCTACGATGCCCATTAAGAGGTCTTTTTCTGCTACCATAGCATAGGATGTCCGGCAGCTTCCAATAACCCCTACCTGGTTTGATCTTCCTCCAGCTAAAGCCTTCGACTTCGCGTCCGCAACCCTTTGTTTTGGCAAAGTTTTACTACCGCTCGGTTTCTGGCTATCAGCCCTCCACGATTTGCCCTGGCTATCGACTTTTGAGGGTCGTCCACCAGCTCCCATCGTCCTTCCTTTATGTGGAAGGCTATCAACCTTTACAGGATGTCCACCTTCCCCATCCCCATCCTTAGCCGAAGAGCTAACAGCCGTAAGCTGTCCACCTTCCGACTCACCGGTTCGAGTCGTCCCTGTAACGACTTCGCCGAAAGGTCCAGGCTGCTCCCTGAATCTTTTCCGCTCGTTCGTCTCCGGGGTGGACTCATCGCATGACATGCTTTGGAATTGGTCCGCCATTTTACTGACGGGGGACTCCAAAGCATTCTCCCCAGCGGTTGTGCCCGCCCTCTTTCGCTTCCTCCTCCGCTTCTGCTTCTCCCTAACACGGAGTCGCTTTGCCTCGGAATCAGCGTCGTTCCCTATCGCTGAAGCTCCGACGGGACTGGCTGACAATTCCACTCCTTTCGGAGTTTTATCGTCCACCAGGCCCGGCAGGTCACCTTGCGGCTTCCGGCACCCTTCCACGATTAAATCCTTTTGGGACTCCACCGCTTCAGGACTCGTTACCTCAGCGCACCCTTCCTTTTTTTTATTTTTATTTTCCATGAAAATCCCACGAGTTGGGGAGAAGTATACGGACCGGACGGACAGAGATCCCCATTATCCGCCCTACCCTACTAGTATACAACAGGGAGTGGGCTGCCCTGAGGAGACATCATTCGCGATCTAATACCCCTAGACCCTGCACCATCGGTGCTATCTCCCTCGGCATGGCGTCTACAACCTTAGAAATGGGGGGTGACTTTTAGTTCGTTGCTCCACAAAGCCTAACTCAATAGCCATTGTGTCTTTACAACTTAAGCCTCTACATCGCGTCAAGATTGTCACCCATTCGTAGAAGGCCTTTCATATTAAGTGCATTCTAGATTATGCTGTTACATACTTAGTTTTTGCCACGCCCCCTCCGAAATTTTTCAGCTAACCGTAATTTTGTTATTATAATACTTTTTGCCATCGGAGTTTTTTGTGCATTTAATTTTAAAATTTTTTGTAATTTTGACAACAAAACACATATCCGCAAAATTGTAGAAATTTTTAGTACAACGACTTTTTTTTTAAATATTTTCATCGTTACCTAAGAATGAGAAAAAACGTCATGAAAATCGAAGTTTGGTCTTTCGATGCAAATATCTCCGCTGTTCATAAATATATTTCATTCAACCTTTTTTGTTCAAAAGTCTAATAAAAGCACTTCACAAAAATGTATGTTTGAACTATACCGTTAGGTCAGAGTATATATTTTTATGATTTTTTCAAAAAAGGAACCAAATATTGACTTTAACTCAAAAAATGACTTAAAAATTGTTTTTGTTGTAAAAATAAAACCAAGTTAAAATTGCACATCTGACTACCTTTCATGTGACATAGCATTTATTTGCAAAAATTCTTCAAGTTAAGCGCAAAAATTACTTTACTGTTTTCGTCATCAAAACAACAAGGGTACTCTTTGGTTTTTTGGCGAAATTAATTTTTATCCAAAATGTTGTTTTTATGTTTTTTAAAAAAGTTAAGTCTCAAAAATAATTTATTTGAAAAAATTATCCCCAATATCTTTTTCCAATAAAAAGTTATGGATTTTAGGATTAAGTTACTTTTTGGTTTATCAAAAAGCTTTGATGTTGTAGGTCTAACAGCCACGGAATTAAGTATTTGACCTCAATTTACACATGCATTTTCACTGGTAACATTTTATGGAGTTTTATACTAAACGCGCCGGATTTCAGCAAAGGGAAGGTCCAGCTGGAAACTTAAGGGGGAGGGTGGGCGTAAGAGTTTGCACTTCTGAAAAATTGATTTATTTTCGTCTTTTCTTATAGCTAAACATCTGAAGAATATAGTCTAAAGAATATAGTCTGAAGAATGTCTAGTCAATCAGAGCAAAACTGCGTTTTAATTAGTCCCCTCTCCACTAAACTATAGCTCCGACAGCGACAATCTTAAACGCGTTTTTCTCAAAACCACTTTATTTAAAGTCCGTGTTCACAGCCATTTAAAAACTACATTACTTATTTATTTCAAATTTGGTACACACTTTGTCCATATAAAACTTTTTCCTCTAACAGTAAGTTCCGGAGTTTTTTTAAATTAAAGCTGCTTTCTACTTACGAAATGGCGGAATTTTTCGTGAAAAATAGGAATTTTCACTTCAAATGACCACCAAAATTTATAAAATTAAATAAATAATAATCAGAGGCGTTGTTGGGAGGATTTAATGATACTTCTACTGAGTTTTAATGATTTTTGATTTATATATAAAAATGGATGTGAGTATGTGGGTATGTTTGTATATCATGTATAGAATCAAAAACCCCTGAACCGATCTTTATGAAATTTTCAGGGAAACTGAAGCCACATTTTGAGAGTGTTCCTGTGATATTTGGTTTCGATTGGACAAGAAGGCCCACAAACCAATAAAAAGGGTATACAGACGGTTTTGATCGTAGAAAACTATAATTTAGTCCTTTTGTTCAGATGGTTACTGTCGGTAATGGTACAAAAAATGGGCGTGGGCAAAATATATCTAAATACTAAAATTTGGTAATTTAGTTCATATTTTACTTTTGACAACTTTTCACAAAAATGGGTGTGGTAGCACTATATCTGCACCCACTTTTATCGACCACAAATAAGTAAAAATGCTATACATCCCACAATGAAAAAATGAGGCGTGGCACCTCCATTACAAAACTAATCTGCAATATCGATTAGCTTTGGAATTAGAGGTCACACAGCTTCCGAATTCGGTATTCGAACAAAATTTCTTCGTGCTGTTTCACTGATTTACAGGTGTGGGACAAAGGGTTTTAGTACCTCCCATACTACCCAAATTTAAGAAATTTAATAGCTTTTGAGTTAGAGGTCGCACACCGTCACGGAATTCAGTATTCGACCACAATTTACACAAGCAAAATTATATTTAATGGGCGTTTGGGAACGGGGGCGTGGCAGCAAAGCGCTGGGTTTCAGCAAGTTTTTATGTTATTGTATTATAAATTATTATAAATTTATTAATTATATAACTTTAAACTATATATATTTAATTTACTTTAATATTTGCGTCGTATTTAGCTTCACTTCCATTTTTGTTTGCAATTATAAACAAGTTTTAAGTGTTGCTTGTTGCAAAAATTGCAGATATTTTGAAAAATCCAAAAAATATCCCGAAAGCACAACAAAAGCAACACCCTTCATCCCTGTCATCCCTTTACTGCCGGCAAGTGTCAAAATTCACCGTCTCTGAAATTTCGTTGACAGTAGCGCTGATAGTGAACAGTGAACTGCGGACAGTGAATCAAGTGTGAGTGTATTAGTAAAAATGTTTAAATGTTGTGAGTTTTTTAGACTTGCACTGTCCCGTGTAGACGCTGGTTTAGTTTCCGCTATGTACAACATGTTGTCTATAGGGCTGTTCACATTTCAAACCGCTCATCAAATCGATCATCAACTGATTTGACAAATGATTTGACCAACAGAATTTGTATGGATTTGATGGCGATTTGACGAGTGTGAACACTCATCAAATTGTTGGTCAAATCGTTTGATGAAAATCAAAATTTTTTGATTTTTCTGCTGATTTGACGAATGATTTGACGAGTGTGAACACTCGTCAAATTGTGTAGTACGATTTTATCAGTTCAAAATAGTTTTCAACCTGTGCACATCGCGGTAAAAGAGGGAGCGGAAGAAAATAATAGCAAAATAATAATAAATAACTGTTGCAAATAATTTATAATAATTTATAAAATAATTTATTCTTCTTCCAATACGATTTTAATAACAAGTGGCATTAATAATTTTCCGTCATCGCGATGTGCTTACTTCGGTGTTCAAGGTAAAATGAAATTTGATGAAAAATTTTATGAGTAGGGCTGTTCACATTTCAAACCGCTCATCAAATCATTTGTCAAATCGTTTGACCACAGAAGTGTTCTGACTCTTCAAATTTTTCGTCAAATTTCATTTTATCTTGAACACCGAAGTAAGCACATCGCGATGACGGAAAATTATTAATACCACTTGTTATTAAAATCGTATTGGAAGAAGAATAAATTATTTTATAAATTATTATAAATTATTTGCAACAGTTATTTATTATTATTTTGTTATTATTTTCTTCCGCTCCCTCTTTTACCGCGATGTGCTCAGGTTGAAAACTTTTTAGAACTGATAAAATCGTACTACACAATTTGACGAGTGTTCACACTCGTCAAATCATTCGTCAAATCAGCAGAAAAATCAAAAAATTTTGATTTTCATCAAACGATTTGACCAACGATTTGATGAGTGTTCACACTCGTCAAATCGCCATCAAATCCATACAAATTCTGTTGGTCAAATCATTTGTCAAATCAGTTGATGATCGATTTGATGAGCGGTTTGAAATGTGAACAGCCCTAGTCGGAACACTTTTGTGGTCAAATGATTTGACAAATGATTTGATGAGCGGTTTGAAATGTGAACAGCCCTTATGGTGGCATTCTATCCGAAAAAGTGCCCAGATAGCGAACCCAGCAGCCAGAATGGATATCTTTGCTTTGAAAATCACAGAACATAAGAATTTTATATTTTTGATACTTTATTAAAAATTTTGGAAGCTTGTAAAAATCAAACAAAAAAAGCCTTTGAAAACAATCTTGTGAAGAAAATACTTCAACGAATTTTAGCTTAGTGATAAAAAAACTTATAAAAAATGTTATAAAATTGACAATGCTATCAGTTATTATAGTTATTAAATAAAATTTCCTTTTCATAATTTTGGTTACTTATTCAAAAGACATTGGGCGAAAATTTATTAACTGATTATATTCCGATTCTTGCAGAAGAATTGCGGTAGCAGTTGTGTTAATTTTGAGATTTCCTTACCTACTTGAAAGAATCAGTAAGCATTTTGTTATGATTCTTTAGTTGTTTGATAGTAGCAATAATGATTTAATTTAGATTTTCCGGTTGCTTGGTGTCAGCAATATTAATTTTGTTTTGATGATTTTGGTTGTGTGATGATAGCATTTTTGTTTTCTCCACACATCTTTTTATTTTATAAATGAAAATATTTTATGCTACCTAAGCGTTTTTTTGGATAGAATGCTGCCTTTATTCTGCCACTCTTCATTTTTTTGCTACATTTACTCAACAACATAACAAGGGTATTCTGAGGTAGTATTGTTACGGTGCTAGATTGCTGAAGTGTTAATTATTTCAACAACACAACAACAAAATGCACGTTTTGTCATATTTCAACAACTCAACACTCTAACAATACCTCGACCCTGTTGTTATGAGTGTTGGTACGGTGTTGAATATTTTTGTTGTCAGTTCAACAAAATATTTTAATGCGTGTGTTCACATGTACATCAAAATTTCAACAATCTAACACCGTAACAAGACTACCTCTGAATACCCTTATTGTATTTTTCAATTGCAAAGTTTGACATTTGGAAGTGAGAGTATAAAACGTCGAATAACACAAAATTAGATGAAAAGTACAATTTATCAACATTTTAATTAAAGAAATGAGTGGAGTTTTTGTCAATTTTTGTAACTGTGTTAACAGAAAATGCAAATCACCGTTCTCAAGACACAAAGTAAGGAAAAGTGATACAACATGTTCACAACATGTTGGGGGCATTGTATCTGAAAAAGTTCTCAGGTAGCGAAGAAGCATAAAATATTTCCGCTTTATAAATTGTGACAGTTCAACGATCATGTTCTGTGTGAGCGCATACCATTCAGAACGAAATTTGTGGAACAGTTCCTTCCGCTGAATGCAGGTGTTGATTTTCGTAAACGCAGCCATTGATGCTCAGTTCGAAACAAGTCATATAGATAGCCTGCATTCAGCGGAAAGAACTGTTCCACAACTTTCGGGCTGAATGGTATGCTCTCACAGAACATGTTCCTTGAAATGTCACAATTTATATAGCGAAAATATTTTATGCTACTTCGCTACTTGAGCACTTTTTCGGCTAGAATGCGGCCATAGTATTTGGTACCCACAAATATGCTATCACTAAAGAGTTTTGTTCTTTTCACTTCAGAAAACAGTTTCAATAAACTTTGAAGGACTCTTTTGTTAGTATCAAATAATTATCATGGAATATCTTCGACCTGTGTGGAATTGTCTTGCAACATTTTGCAGTTGCTTACATTGTTCGGAGGATTCAGGTTCACAGGTATGTTGTCTGATTTTCTTACAACCTATCTTTATCTATTTATCTGATTCAGGGGTATGAGCCCAGTGAAAGAACTCACTTGTTGACCGATCCAGTAAATAACAGTCCTGCTCTAAGATGTACCAATAACGACAACTTAAGTAATGATTATTCACAATCTCTGCCCAAAAAAGATGAACAAAATGCACTGAGTCTTCTTGTTCAGAATACTGCTATGTATTTTATCCTTAACTTGTGATAACCATATTTTAACAATATTTCAATTTAGAAACATGATAGATGTTGGTGCAATGGATTCTCATAACTTGGAGCACCAGGAGTACAATGATCGAATTAAACTATATTCCCATCGCTTGCAACAGCAATGGAGCAACGTAAATCATCCCGGAACTAGGCTTTCAGGTTTGTTATATTAGGTAGTATAATAATACTATTGAACTATTGGGGGTTGGAATTAGTTTTAAAGGTTTTCTAAGAGATGGCGTAACTATCAATAGATCGCATCGGGCACACCTGTGACTATATTCATTTCAAAGCACATTGTCTAAGCTTCATTTTTCAGTATGTGTCATTCCACTGAAGTGTAAACAACATATATTTTTTTCTCTGTGAACATATCTACTTTCGTTCCAACAAAACGCAATTTGCGGGAAGGTTTACTTTTGTGCTTCCATTTGAAGAAAAAAGCGGTTGAAGCACAACGCACGCTTACTGAGGCTTACGGGGACTATGCTCCATCGATTTCTACTTGTGAGTACTGGTTCCGTCGGTTTAAAAGTGGTGATTTTGATACGGAAGACAAAGAGCGTCCGGGCCAGCCGAAAAAGTTTGAAGATGAGGAATTGGAGGCTTTGCTCGATGAAGACCCGTGTCAAACCCTTCAAGAATTGTCAGAATCATTGGGAGTCGACTTATCAACGGTCGGCAAACGCTTGAAGGCCATGGGAATGATTCAAAAGCAAGGAAATTGGGTGCCGTACCAGTTGAAGCCGAGAGACGTTGAACGGCGATTTTGCATGTGCGAACAACTGCTTCAACGGCATAAAAGGAAGAGTTTTTTGCATCGTATTGTCACTGGCGATGAAAAGTGGATCCATTACGATAATCCTAAGCGAAAAAAATCGTGGGGACCACCCGGCCATGCATCAACATCGAGGGCCAAGCCGAATATTCATGGCGCCAAGCTTATGCTGTGTATTTGGTGGGATCAGAAGGGTGTCGTGTACTATGAGCTGCTAAACCCTAACGAAACCATCACTGGGGAACGCTACCAACAACAATTGATGCAATTGAGCCGAGCATTAAAGGTTAAACGGCCGGAATATGCCAAAAGACACGAAAAAATGGTTTTTCAACATGACAACGTACGGCCACATGTTGCAAGAACCGTCAAGGAAACGTTGGAGGCGCTGAATTGGGATGTGCTACCCCACCCGCCTTATAGCCCAGACATAGCCCCTTCCGACTACCACCTATTCAAATCGATGACGCATGGCTTGGCTGAGCAGCGCTTCACTTCTTACGAGGATACCAAAAAATGGGTCGATTCGTGGATTGCCTCAAAAGACGAATCGTTCTTAAGATGCGGAATCCATATGCTGCCAGAAAGATGGGAAAATGTTGTAGCTAACGATGGACAATACTTTGAATAATATACATTGTACCGTTGTTTGTAAATAAATGCTCAAAAACCGAAAAAAAACCTTTAAAATTAATTCCAACCCCCAATATAAAATAAACCTTATTCAAAAAAAAAGGTTGGGTTTTGCAGAATTCGGTTTAATTTTTCGCAACATCACCTGGAATTTGGATATAGTATTTCCCTATTTGCTGGACGTTCATATTTAGGATTTAAAAAACTAAAAACCTCAATTTAGCTTTTCCTTGACTGTGCTTGTCATTCATGAAACAAAAACAGCGAAAGCAGTAAGCAATATCTCCAAATGACAGTGCTAATTTGCTTTGCTTCGTATTTTTTGCAAATGACAAAGCAGTAGCACTAAAATGTAGTAGTGCTATGAAAGCATCAGAAATAATATTTTTGATTTTCATATCATTTTGCGTTTCTTATCTATCGCAGCTCTACAAGAGCAATAATCGGTTTATTTCGATAAGCTCTCGAAAGCTTATCGCTATTATGGCAAAATTAGACGAGGTATTGTTATTGCGGAGACAACTGTCAAAACGAAGTTGACATGTCATACAAAATCTGCAACCAATGTCCGCATTCAGCGCAGACAACAGTTGGCAACTGTTGTGAGAAAATTCGCTGAATGGTCGAATTTTGGGAGCGCTATCTAAAACTGATCAGGCAGCGGACGCCATTTAATCGAGCGAACAAATTCTATGCTACATGAACACAACTTTTTGGTTAACGGTCAGATGCTGCTACTGACGCTGTTAAATTAATAAACACAGAAAGCACGCACCAAATTTAAGTGAGAAATCTTTGCAATTGAATTAAATTTACATAAAAATTAAATATAATTAAATATAATATAATCTAACTTCTGACATGTAGAGTAGCAACACATTCAGAGAAAAACATCGTGAACTAAGGTAGCGCTACCATTACAGTTCACAACAGTTGTCTGCGCTGAATGCGGACAATGAGATCTATAATTCGTTTGACTTTCGGTTTTTTCTCCATGTGCTGTATTTAACAGAGTATGTCTGTTTGAATGTTGTATGTAATATATGCCCACTTGCTTATCTCCTTAAAAGTGGTCTCAAAAATAATTAATTTTGATTGATTGATTGATTTCCTTTATTAGCATTTTTAAATGCTTTGGCTTACATAAAATAAGATTATTTTACAAGCGCTTACATAATTAATTACTTAGCGTGAATATATTATACACAATTATTTTTTATTAACATTTATATATTTTTAAAGTCTCCTAACATATTCTATGCACTTCTTTTTAAATCTTTTATAATTTTGTTCTTTAATATCATCTGGAAGCATATTATACAATGTGAGCCCTTTAAAAAAGAAATTACTTTGTGCTGCTGAGTGTTGTGTTGCTGTAGTCTGAAGTCTTTTTTCTTATTCTCTTAAAGAAACCAATTTTTTTCCTATTTTTTTACACATGTAATTTATATGTTTGTCGAATTTAAGTTCTTTATCTAAAATTACACCCAGGTACTTGATACTATCTACTTTTTTATTATTTCCCAGTTTATTTTAAAATGTCCTTCACTGTTCATATTTATCTCCATCAAATTTGTCTTTTTTTCATTTAATTTTAATTTATTAATTTTTAACCATATGCTAATCCGTTCGATATCATCCATTAACTTTATTTTACAGTCTTCCGCATTTTTTCCTTCTTATAACTTAAGAAATTTTACTATTTCTTATAACTTTGTTTATATCATTTATGTATATAAGTGACGCACCAAGAATTGATCCCTGCGGGACTCCAATTTCCACATCCAAAAATGCAGATACACTGTTCTTTACTTTAGTTCGCTGTTTTCTTTGTGTTAGGTATGTTTTAAACCAATTAAGTTCTGTATTTTTTATTCCGTACTTATATAATTTTTGAATTAAGATATCGCGATCTATTGTTTCGAAAGCACGTTTAAAATCGAGAAATAATTCCATAATTTTGTGTTTCTTTTCCACGCTCTTCCACTCACTCAAAATATAATTAATTGCCGTTTCGCATGAATATTTTTTCTAAACCCAGATTGGTGTTTTACAAATAAGTTATTGCTTTCCATATACTCTTCTAACTGAAATTTCACAAATTTTTCTAAAACTTTTTCTAATGTTTTTAAGGAATTAATTGGTCGGAACACTTCATACTTATGTGTCTTAAGCACCTTTTCAATTAGAGTTACCATCGTATCCTTGAATCTACTTGGAAAAATTCCATTTAGTGACTCGTTCACAATTGAGACAAGTGTCGGAGCGACAATTATCCAATTGTCTATGATATTTTTGGGCTGACTCTATCAAAATCAGATTTGTTATTTAATGATTGTCATATGATCTTTAACTCACTCGCATTTATCTCGCGGAATTTAAATATGTGTGATACATTATCTAAATAGTTAATATATGGTACATTTTCTATTGAGTTTCTTATGTTTTGGACACTATTTATAAAGTATTCATTGAATTTGTTCGCTAATTGCGTCTCATTTGAGTATTCCACTCCATTGAAGATTACGGCTTCAATTGGATTTTTACTTTGTTTGAGCACATACATTTTAAATTCCTTCCACATTTGCTTTTGTCCATTTGCTCAATCTATTCTATTGATAATATTTTTTTTTAACTTTGGTTATTTGCATTTTATATTGATTTCCAATATCCTTATATTTCTCCCAATTGTCCCCCGTATTCGTTAATCTTGCAACTTGGTAGTAATAAATCTTTTTTCCACTTTAAATATCGCAGCTTACTGCTAAACCACGAATTTGTGTTGTTATTAATTTTTATTTTTATGTTCTTACAGAATTTATATTTTGTTTTTTTCAACTATTTTCGAGAATTTTTGCATTTTCATTAATATCTCTAACAGCCGGTATATACGTTTTGATAAAAATTGTCACCTGCTTTTCCAGCATTAAAAAAATTTTTTTTTTAGTTTCAAATTTAGTTTTGAAAAGGTGGATTTTTGTTTTATACTCATTGTGTATGTTCTGGCAATATATAAGGGCTGATTTGGAATGTGATGTAAGAATTTAAAAAAGTTGTTTTGACACAAAAGTAGAGTCTTAAAATGTGTACTTGTGTCAAAAGTGTCAAAAAACTTTTTTAAATTCTTACATCAGATTCTGCCATCGCATACATAGTAAAAAAAAACACATTTTTAGGGTCCACCCTAGTGTCCTATCGAAAAGCGATTTGCGATCGAAAAGCAAAAATTGACACGAAAGCGATTAAAAAAATGTATTAGCACAAAGCATAAAAGCAAAACAGTCTGCTACTAGGGATGTGCAACTGCCGGCAAAAGTCGACTTCGACTTTTTCAAGCGTTGAAAATGTAAAAGTCCACTCATCGACTTTTTGAACTTTTAGAAGTCGATTTTTCAACTTATTTCGACTTTTTTTAATTAATTTTGTACCGTTTGAAAAATATGTACATCAGTATAAAAATAAAATACAAAAAACAAAACAAAATATATGTTATACTTTTAGTTCTTGTATAGAAAATATCGGCTTTTGAAGTCTAGTGGAGAGTGCGCTAGACTATCAACCCAAAGGTCCCTGGTTCGAATCCGGGTTCGGGCATGGTTCTTTGCACTTTCTGTGTTCTTTCCTAAAAACAAAAAATCCACAGCAAAATTGTGGAAAATGTGGAATTAAAGGACAGGAACAACTAAGGGCTGGAAATGCTTGCCGAGGTTAAGGCATAACACTAGCTTCGGTTAAAAGCAATTCAAACTGTCTTTCACGTTTGTTTCGCCTAATCAATAATTCACGTATGGTTCCAATCAATTCCTCTAAATAAATCTATCCCTTTCCTTTCAGGTCAAAGACCAAACCTTGTTTGTATAAGGTGCAAGCCTTGGTTCTTTGATCTTTAAAAAAAATATCGAGCCCTTACCACCGAATTCAGGGGGCACAACTAGTTGGGACGTACAAGAAAAGGTATTTAGGTTTTTTTTTTTGGCCTCATTAAAATAATTAATGTAATTAATACATGAAAGATATAAATTTGAACAAAATATTTTTTATGACAGAATATGTGATTAATTAGTGGGATACAGAAAATTTACGAGGGATAAAAAAAGTGTTTTGTCGTGTTCACTACTGCTCGTCACTAGATCATCCGAAATAAAAAAGTATTGTTAGTTAATGAAATAATACTCCTGATTAACGAAAGGATTTGAAAAGTTTTGATTTTTCGAAAAATGGCGTATGTTGAAATTCAAAGTGGCTTATTGACCAAAATTTCACTCATATTTTCATAAAAATATAATCGTAAAAAAATGTTTCCTTGATCAGGACGACAATTATGAATAGAATAAGTGAGAAAGTGATCGGTACAGTGATCACCGACTTCGAAAACATGGTTTTGAGAAAAACGCGTTTAAAGTTTTGACTACGATGTGTGACAGATAAAAAACCCCTGTTAAAGTTATTTATTTCCATAAATAATGATCCGATTAGTCTGAAATTTTTAGAGAATACTTTTGAAATTTTCTTCTTTTAGAAAATTGAATATTTTTGTTCCCAAAATTCTAACTAGTTGTGCTCAAGTTAGAACAAGGAACAGCTTAATTGCTATCCAATCGAAAAGATTCCCAGTTTTCAGAAGATGGTCTGATTTTCCATATTTGATGAAGTTTGTTTCTTTTTTAATACGATTAGAGACGTATTCGGTGAACCAGGGACAAGACACATTTTCACGGTTTTCGGACGTAGTGGTTCATGCTTATCAAAGAGATATGTGATCGGTGCTAAGAGAACTAAGCTTATCGTTTATATTATAGTGAAGCGATGTCCCTGTACATCGAGGTACAGGGACTGATAGTTAATATGTTTGAAATCATGAAAATAAAAATTATTAGAAGTTGCATTGCGAAATAAATTAACATTTAACTAACAGAAGATTAAAAAGTAATAAGAAATAAAGTTGAACAGTAAAATAATCTAGTAAACTAGGATAAAAATTGTTGCGGTACCTACGCGGTAGGCACAGTATCATGCGCAACTGATAGCCCTATCGTCGATAACTTATCATACAGTAAAAGTTGAGTAGTCTCATTGATGTTGAAATCTCCACACAATATGAAGTCGTAGTCAAGAATGCCGCTTGATATAGCGGAAAATAGAGACAAACAGAGACACACTTATTAGGATTATGCACAATCCTCAAAAACAAAATTTTTATAATTAGATTTTTTCGTTTATTAGTTTAGTTATTAGTTTATAGAAGAGCAGTTCTCAAAGTATCGTCAAGTTTCAGGTTAGCATAAAATGAAAAAGTCGAAAGTAAAAGTCGACTATCGACTTTTTTCAATATCAGAAAGTCGACCGCCAAAGGCGAAAATTATCAAATAGTCGATTTCCGACTTTGACTTGCACATCCCTATCTGCTACGAAAGTTGAAAAACTGATGCTGCTGCGACTTACAAAAGTTAAACAGTTTCAGTCAATCAAAACAAAAACTGCTGAAGTGCTTCGCAGTCTTCCAGATATTTTTTTTTTGCTTTTGCTTTGACTACGACTGTTTGATTTTTCTCAAGCACAAGTAGTAGTAAGTTTTGAATTTATGGAAACAGTTATTGCTGTAAAAAGTAATAATTTTACGACTTTTGCTACTATTTAATCACTGCAAAAAACATTGTTACAAAATATGTTTTTTTGTTTTTAATGCTTCTTTCCACTATGTTGTTATGTAGTCGGTTTCAGCATGTGTCAGAATATTTTGTTCCTATGAATATTTTGGTATTGCAACCAAACCTAATAAATTTAGTGAATGTTTATTAATAACGATTGAATTTTTGGTTTCCAATAAATTGGGACTAAAATGACTTGACACATGCTGAAAACGACTACTTTTTTAACTCCACTTACCGAGAAGAAGATGCTTCCTCGAAATCAGTATTGATAATTTGACACATTTTCGAAAAATGTTATACATTGAATGTCAAATGTCAAATTTCTAAAGTATAGAATTTTTCGAAAAATTTAAAATTTCAAAAAGTTTGCAATAAAAGTGTAAAATTTCGAAAGTTGTAAAATTTTGAAATAAATGTAAAATTATCAATTTTCTTAATTGTTTGAGCTACGGCCGTAGCAATTCAACAAAAACTCTTCTGAATTTTTTTATGTTTTTATTTTCGATATTTCGACTTAATTTTTAAGTCATCGTCAGGATCTGAAGGAAAGTAACAATATTAAACAAAAATACAAACACTATTTAAAATACATCACATAAAATTATAAACTGTGTCCAGATAAGTGTTGTCAGTCAGCTATATAATTGGCCGCATTCCTGCCGGCAAAGTGCTCAGGTAGCGAAGTAGCATAAAGTGAAAGCTTTCTGCTTTCAGTTGATCTCGTATGTTAGTTGGTGTCGGTTGTGTTTTATCGTGTTATGTAAAAGCCTTTGTTTGTTATATTCATGAGTGTATTAAAACATTTTTAATATCGTAATTGCTTAAATATTATATTGTACTTACTAATATCATTAATATACAACTATTCCATTAAATAATAATGGTGCATTTAAGTTGTGTAAGTTTTATTCTTGCATATTAACTTTGTTTAACTTGTTTAGTTAATGCAATTTTGTTGTTTTTGCATGCTTACTGTGTTTTAGTTTCTTCTTTGTGCGGTGATTTGTTTATCTTCAGCTCAGTGAGTGTTGTTTTTGTTTTTTAGTTTCTACTAAACTGTGCACAAACTGCCTGAATATAATAACCCTTAAAGCACATTTTGCATCTGCTCATTTTTTAAAAATTAAACATGGATTATTTTTCTGCAGAAAATGTCGTTGCTTGTTCTTTAGACGAACTTTGCAAAAGCCAAAACATGCTGAACCCCATGTTCAGCTGTTCTGTGGGCGGATTCTGAAAAACGCTAAAGCTAAATCTCCACCGCTTAAGCTAAATTTATAGTTTTTAGCGATATTGCTATTCTGAAAAACTCCATCGTTTATTTTCATGCTAAAAATTTAGAGACTGAACGAGCTTTTAACGAAGAATAAAATTAAAGCTGCCATAGCTAAATTTTTAGCGATTGCTGCGATTCTAAACTTTTTTTAGCGATTTACAGAAACTCTAATTTTATTTTAGCTATAATTTTAGAGTCCAATATTTTGTTGACGCTAAATTAAAAATTAAAAGTTTTTTCAATTAAAATTGTAATTTTTGATATATATATTACGAAAAATTAATGCTTTGTCTCTTTTGAATGTTTTCCAAAAAAAATATACCAATTTAAAGCACTTTTCCGAAAACTTGCTGTTTGTATTTATCAGTTGTATTAATATTAGGGGTATTCACGTTTCAGTGCATTTTCCTGTGCAGTTGAGGAATTGTGCAGTTGTGCAGTTAGGTTTTCGTGAATAAACCACTAACCTATTTTTCCAAGCTGTAAAATTTTTCAATGCACACAAGTGCACAACTGGTCAAATCTTCAAGTTTTAGGCTGCAGTAGAAAAGCACTTGTGCAGATTTTTGACGCACGTGTATTTTGATTTTGTAAAGTGCAGAAGTCCTCAACTGCACTGGCAAATACACTCAATCGGATTATGAATTTTTCACAGTCGGAAGTAGAATTTTTGATATCAGTGAGGTGAGTTTTATTGCCAAAACTTCATGTAGCCCCGGGGGGGACTAGTAGAAATTTTGACAACCGGCACAAGAATTTTTGAGTGAAGCAAAATGATTGTGCTTTACCCTTACAAAATTATTAGTATCAGTGTTTTGCTGTGTATGTTTTCTGAAAAAAGTAGTTTTATTTATGTTTCTGTATAAAAAAAGGATTGTGCTTTGCTTTTAATATTTAGAAAATATATATTTTTGGGCTAAAAATGCAGGCTTGAGGAGCAATTAAAAAGCATGGAGTCACTTCAGTCGTCTTTAATTTATTTTAGTGTCAATAAAAATTACTACAATTCTTTTTTAATAATTTTAAAACTAGGCCAGTCTTAGGAGCTGAAGAGTTTAAAATAAATATTTATGTTAAATTTGGAAGTTCATTACATCTGATATACGCAATGTATTAAGTTTTTTCTTTACTGCATTCAACTTGCAAAACTAATACATTGCATATCCGTGTTCAAGGATGTTTTATGGTTAGCTGCTTGATCGACTGAGTATAAGTCAATATTTTCTTTCGTATTACAGTCGATTGAGCTCAAAATTTGGCAGTAAGTGTATTTCGGGTATGGCAACCTTTAGGTATAGTGCAATTTTTATCCTCGCGTAGAGTTTAGATTAAGGATTTTTAGGTCCAGTTGACAAGAAAACTTTAACACTGATACTTTTTTTACTACAGTATATTTTATAAGTGGAATAAAATCTAAACATATAATTTTAAAACATGTTTTCAATTTATTCCATCTCTAAGCTAATTAGATAAAATACATACAACAAAATAATCATGAATAAAAATTGTGAATTGAATTGTGTGAGTAAAAACATGAATTTTTTTACAAATTTTTAATGTTTACACAAGTTTTGGTTTTATAAGTTATTTTACTTAAAACAGTTACATTCCTTGTAGCTCATATCATTTTGAATACAAAAATAATTTCTAGTAGTAGTGGCAGTCAAATACGTCTTAAAAACTCGTTCATTCGCTGAGAAGACGTCAAAATTTCTGGATAGCATTTTCAGGTTTCATTTGCCAAAAAATTATTAATAAATAGACATTTTTTTCAACTCAACATTTTCTTTCCTATAGAACCAATAGTGAAAAGTTTCCAAATGGCACACAGCCATAACCAAATCAATTTTTTGACATAAGAATCGCTAAAACAACGCTTCCTGTGGCGAGTAGTAGAAGCAACATTTTTAGCTAGGCGATTTGAAACTTAGAATCGCATTTTAGTGAAATCGCTAAGGAATTGAACGAAGCATTTTTTTTAGCATTTAAGCGATAGAGATTTAGCTTTAGCTAGGCGATTTTCAGAATTCGGCCTCTGGTCCATGTGAGCAAATGTTTCATGCATCTTGTGCCGGTATTTCCAAGTCATGCCTTGACGACTTAAAATCTCTGCGTTCAGGTCTTCGCTGGTACTGTGCTTCGTGTAGGGCACTTTCCCCAGATGAACTTTATTCAAAAATTAAGCTTTTTGGGGAAAGTCTTAACTCGTTAAACAACAATTTTCGAGAAATTGTAACATTTTTTAGTGAAGTTAGGGCCGCACCCAGTACCAGCGTCTGTGATGAAAATTCCATTTTGGAAAATATCCCGCTTGCTTTGTCAAAGACTGTTTCTTCGGGGACACAAACAATCCTTTCATCAGATCCTTTCATATTATCTCAAAAAGAAAGAGAAAAAATAAAAAAACTAATAAGAAGTGAAAATCATCTGGATCTACTTCTCAGGCCAAGCAGCCCTCAGTACCCCTTTTGAACAGGAACACTCCAGTTACTTCCTCGTCACCTTCTAACAGTCCATCTTTGACTAATAGTTCAGTTTTGACTCCTATTGAGCCTAGAAATCTATCAAGCTTAAGGGCAGTGTCGAGGAAAAAAATTTATTTATTTCACGTCTTCAGCCCGACACAACTGTTGAAAATGTATTGACTTTTATCAAACATAATAAATTGTTGAATCAAAATGCATTTTGCTCATGCAAAAAAATAGGCAATAAACCTTCCCATGCTTCCTTTATTCTCACAGTTCCAGCTGAAGAGTTTGCAACTGTTCTAAACTCTAATCTGTGGACTGATAATATACTCGTTACAGAGTTTCAACCTAAGAATAAGCCTAGAGGGACGACTCAAGCCGCTCGTCAATCCCAAAAAAACTGAATAGGTTATCCCTTTACTATCAAAATGTAAGGGGATTACGCTCTAAGACGCGAGACATATTTTTAATGTCTCAGAATTTCTCTGAGGATATTATCGCACTGACTGAAACTTGGTTAAACGGAAGCATTACTGACTTAGAATTGTTTGATAACAGTTTTGAAGTTTATAAAAGAGATAGACATGCTGACAATACTTCTGCTGTCGGTGGAGATGTCTTATTAGCTGTAAGGAACTCCTTCGTTAGTTCCATTATTGTTATTCCCTGCTCTGCTAACATCGAACTTATATGCGTCAAGGTTGTACATTGCAATTCTAATGTATACCTTATTAATGCATACGTTCCTCCTAAGAGCAGTGTAGAAGTTTATGCAAGCCTTGCGGATTGCATAGAATATGTCATAAGCATAATTGACGTTAATGACGACATTTTATTGTTAGGTGATTTTAATCTGCCTGACTTGAAATGGGAATCTTCTGACGATGATACATATTTTTGTGCATCTAATTCGAAGACTCGCCAAGAGCATATATTTGTTGATAATATATGTTCTGACTTACAACAAGTGAGTTGTATTTATAATAGTCGTGAAAGACTTCTTGACCTGGTCTTAACTACAGACAGTAAAAATGTGATTGTTGAGAGGGCTCCTCATGCTTTGACTGCTGTTGATGAATACCATCCACCATTGAGCATATGGTACAAATCAGTCAGGGATAATATAGTAAAGTCTAACTCAATAGATAAAGTTTATGAATTCAATTTTAAAAAAGCTGACTTTTTGAAGTTCAATCATTTACTTCAAAGTAAACTTCATGTTATTTTAGAATTTGTTAATAATAACACTCTTGATGATGCAATTAATTTTTTTATATGGAAATCTCTGCTATGTTTTTTTTGGCACGGACAAATAGCCTCAAATTTAAGAAAATTTGTGTTTACCCCTGGTACACAAAGGAGTTAAAGATTCTTCGCAACAGCAGGAATAGGGCATGGAAAAAATATGTCTGTAGCTTAGACTTGAACGACCTAGAAATCTACAAGCGTTTGTTTCTGGATTTTGAAAATTGCTCAGCTACCTTATATCAAAATTATTTAGACAGTACTAAGCTGAGAATATTGTCTGATCCGAAGAAATTCTGGGGTTTCATAAACACTAAAAAAAATCTGATGGATTCCCTTCATCATTTAAAACCTCTGATGGATTTACTGACGATCCTGTCGTCATTTGTGGTCTATTTGCCAATCTCTGTAAAGAGTCATTTCGTATGACTATGCAAAACAACAACAAAGCAAAATACGCTCTCGTAAATTGGCGTACAAATAGCAAATCGTACAAATGGCAGACCAGCGTATTCGAACTGTGAATGGCCTTATTGAGATGTTTTAATGTTATTTGGGCTGGTTCTTAAGATGATCTAATGCGGAGAAAGTGCGAAAAAGCTGTAGTAGCTGAACTCTATTGTTATTGCATAAATGGTTTTTTTTCGAAACGTCAAACGCTGTTCGCCATTCTAAAATTTGTTTATACTATTGTGCATTCGTTTCACACAAGAAATCATTAATCAACAGCTTTATTGAAGAATGATAGAATAATCTTCTAATAATTAATAATTATCTATTTTCACTTCACACCACTACTTCAGCAAAAATTAACAGCCATGTTTTTTTAGCTGTCAAAACGAAAAGAGCATAAACAGCTTAACCGAAATAGCATACAGTTTTTTCGATATCTAAGATGGCGACCGCTCGGGGAACATGTTGTTTGAGCGCATTATGATACATACCATTCAGCCAGAAAGTTGTTGAACAGCTACGTAGCAAATTTTCTGCTGAATGGGGCCATTGTCAACTAAATTTTTGTTTAATAAGATGTTTGTATTTTCACATTTCAAATCGCTCATCAAATCGATCATCAAAGGATTTGACAATTTAACCAACGGAATTTGTGTGGATTTAATGGCGATTTGACGAGTGTGAACACTCTTCAAATCGCTGGTCAAATCGTTTGATGAAAATCAAAATTTATTGATTTTTCTGCTGATTTGACGAACGATGTGACCAGTGTGAACACTCAAACGTCAAACGTCACGGACATTTTTTCGATCTCCTTAACAGTCAAACCTAAATCAGAGCGGAAGCGTTTTTATCTGTCAAAAATTTCTCATGCCCATACGATTTATATGAAGCAAACCATAATAACGCGGCGGCAACGCTCAGCGGTTGGAAAATCCAATTTTGACAGAGCGTTAGAAAGTAAAGTTGGCTGCAGAAAACGATGAAATTGGAATTTCTGCGAAAAATTTGTCATTCATCACTATGCCCGCATTCAGCGGAGTCAACAGCTGACAACTGTTGTGTTAAAATTGTCAGAATTGGCCGCTTTCTCAATGTCCGGTTAAGCACTAATCAGAACTTTAACCAGCAGTTAGCAAAAAAGCCCTTTCTCAATGGCCGCATTCAGCACAGACAACAGTTGGCAGCTGTTGTGTAAAAATTCGCTGAATGGTACAAATTTGGTAGCGCTAACTAAAACTAATAAAGTAGCGAACGCCTTTTAATCGAGCGAACAAATTCTATGCTACATGAACACAACTGTTTGCTTAGCTGTCAGATGGTGTTACTGACGCTGTTAAATTAATAAACACAGAAAGAACGCAGATAATTTAAGTGAAAAACCTTTGCATTGAATTAAATTTACATAAAAATTAAATTGAATCTAACTTCTGACGTGTAGAGCAGCAACACATTCAGAGAAAAACATCGTGAACTAAGGTAGCGCTACCATTACAGTTCACAACAGTTGTCTGCGCTGAATGCGGCCAATGTTCGGTTAAGGTTGAACTGTCAGTTAAGTGCTGATTAAGTTAACGGCAAGTTGTGGTTTCGGTTAGCGCCATTTTAGGGTAAATTATTTCGAAGATGCTGTCAAACTTTAAAATTTAAGATGGCGGATAGAGTTGCCACCTAGATTTTTTTTATTTTTGCGAATTCTTGTAATTTTGAAATTCTGACAACGGATTTAATTTCGAATATAATGTCACAGTTTTAAAATTTAAGATGGAGGTTAGGGCTGCCACCTAAATTTTTACCACAGTATTGCCACCTAATAATATGTCTTTTTAAGAGTTTTAAACATCATTCATCAGTGTTAAGGGGTCGCTGATTTCGAATCTAAAGTCAGAATTTTAAAATTCAATATGGTGGATAGGGTTGCCACCTTAATTTTTTTTTAGTTTTATAAATTTGGGGCTGGCAAAAAAAAAATGGTATGCCAAAAATGGGTCGCTGAATCCGAATCCGTTGTCAGAATTTAAAAATTATAAAATTTTGAAATAAAAGGGTTGCCATCTATTAATATGTCTTTTCAAGATTTTTAAACGTCATTTATTAGTGTTAAGGAGTCGCTGATTTCGAATCTAAGGTCAGAATTTTAAAATTCAAGATGGTGGATAGGGTTGCCACCTTAAATTTTTTTAGTTTTATAAATTTGGGGCTGGCAAATTTTAAAATTATGACTTTAGATTCAGCGACCCATTTTTGGTATACAATTTTTTTTTGCCAGCCCCGAATTCATAAAACTACAAAAAATTAGGGTGGTATCCCTATCCACCATCTTGAATTTTAAAATTCTGACCTTAGATTCGAAATCAGCGACCCCTTAACACTAACAAATGACGTTTAAAACTCTTGAAAAGATATATTATTAGGTGGCAACTCTATTATTTCAAAATTTTATAATTTTGAAATTCTGACGACGGATTCGGATTCAGCGACCCATTTTTGGTGTACCATTTTTTTTGCCAGCCCCAAATTTATAAAACTAAAAAAAATTTAGGTGGCAACCCTAACCTCCATCTTAAATTTTAAAACTGTGACATTATATTCGAAATTAAATCCGTTGTCAGAATTTCAAAATTACAAGAATTCGCAAAAATAAAAAAAAATCCAGGTGGCGACTCTATCCGCCATCTTAAATTTAAAGTTTGACAGCATCTTCGAAATCATTTACCCTAAAATGGCGCTAACCGAAACCACAACTTGCCGTTAACTTAATCAGCACTTAACTGACAGTTCAACCTTAACCGAACATTGAGAAAGGGCTTTTTTGCTAACTGCTGGTTAAACTTCTGATTAGTGCTTAACCGGACATTGAGAAAGCGGCCCTAAGAGTAACAACATATTAGGAAAAAAACATAGCTCACTAAGGTATCGCCACCATAACAGCTCACAAGTGTTGACTCCGCTGAATGCAGCTTGTAAGCCAAATACTTTTTGACAACATCTGACATAAGGCCGCCGCTCTTATTTAGGGATGAAAATTCAGCGTTAGCGGAAAGCGGCTGGCAACGCACCGCTTAACGCTCTTATTAAGGTTTCACAGTAAGACAATAAATGTCAAAGAAAAAATGTAAAGCGTAAAAAGAAAACGATTAAGCAATGCAGCTGGGATGATTTCTTAAAAAAATTAAGCCTTTAATTCAATATACTTATTATTAAAATATCGGAAGAAAAATACCAGTAAATGAAACTGTAGAACAAATATGATTTTTTAAAACTTTTTCATAAAAATCGGCGAGTACTTTTCGAGTAAAGTGGTAACATTTAATTTGCATTACAATTTTACATACTCGTTAGAGTTTCGATAGATAGTAAAGACATTATTTTTATTCATTTTGACTATCCAACTAGCTTACAAAAGAGTGAAACATTAGGTCTGTTTCCGTACTCACACTGTGTGACTTGTGAGTCGCTATTTTCTGTTTCCGTACTTTTTGTGTAAGAAATTGGAGAAGAAGAACAAGCATAAAATCGATCTCTCGAGCACAGAATGTGCACAGAGAGTGCTAGAACTCAAGACTTCGAGTAAATTAAGAACAAGTATCAATAAGAAGAAGCATCAAGAAAAACAAGCAAATGTCAAATGTTTGTTTATGTTTTTTTTGCAAAAATTCACAAATTGTGCTGCTAAAAATAAATTTACAAATTGCAGTTTCTTTTGACCTTGCATTTTTAACTATAAATAAATTATTTAAAGTAATTTTATAACATAAAACATAGCTTAAAAGATTTTATAGCTTAAAAAAATGTACTTCACAAACAAAATTACGACAATTTCAATTGGCGCTATTTACGTTTGACTCGTCTGCTGTCAGCAAAATCAGCTGTTTTGTGCTCGAAACTTGCTAGAAGCTGTTTCTGTACTTTTGCTAATATTTTCAAATTTCATTTTTACTCTCTCAGTTCGAGCCTACCAGAAATTACATAAATCTTACACAGTGTAGAGTACGGAAACACACCTATAATTGAAAAGTGCACAGTATTAGTTTTTCTTTTATGTTCATAATTACATTCTCTCAATAAACCCCAACTATATTCTCCCAGCGAGCGCAAATTTGTTTTTGCACTAGTAACACTATCTTGTTAGATATATCTTGACTTTTACCAAACACCTGATTGTTGTTTATCACTCGTGGCACAGTGTGAAGGTAAAAACCCCACTTTTATCTCGCGGTATTTTTAAATATATTAGAATTAATTAAAATTCCTATAAAAACTCGAAAATTAGTATTATTACTATAACTATCAGAAAAGCAAACTTTATATGGGAAAAAGGTATTTTCTTTTCGTTTTTGTGCATAATTACCAGGAAAATCATAAGATAAACTTTAGGATGAAAAAGTTTAAAAAGAACGAAATATTTTTTGTCAACTTTCACATCAATCTCCGGTTACACTGATGTTTTTAATAATTTTATATGTATAATTTTATTTTTGAATAGTTTGAATAGGCATTCACAGTTTATTCAATTATTGAATTTTTTTCGACTTTCTAAATGGCCACCTCGTTCCACTGTGCGACGCACCTGTGTTTTTTTGTGTTTATGCTGATCTTTTTTGATAGTGTATGGCTTGTGTTGTTGTTTTACATATATTGGAAAGCAGTAAAAGACCAATTAAAAAAAAACATAAAATGTCGAATCCTACAGTATTGCAAAAGACTGAAATAAAATTTTAAACTACTCTTTCTTTACAGTAGCATCGGCTCTGAAAATTTAAAATGATTTCTATTTTTCCAATAAAGACTGAAATTTTTACTTTTTGGAATTTATAAAACAAACTAATCTAATTGAACAAGTCATTATATTAAAAGTACATTACTAATATTTAATTGTTTTCTTTGCTAGGTTTATTGAAAGATGTTCCCAATCCCGAGTATTACTTGACTGTGCCACCAATTAAATCCGAAGACTTGATACAAGTAAGATACATACTGAATTGTTTTATATTAATAAATAATTTAATTTATTTTAGATCAAAAATGTCTTAAATAAAGCGCAGTCAGCTTTCAATGATATTAAGATTGATCACAAGGAAGCTATTGTAGTTCCTTTTCGTATTCCCTAAAAATTAAGTTTTAATATAATAACATAAACATAGTGTTTGTAACTCAATTATGTATACTAAAAGTAAATATTTACTATAATTTTCTTTCAAAAACTTTTAATATCCTTAATATTTGTATATTACATTAAAAATCACAAACTATCTGAAATCAAGTACATTTTTAAATACTTTGTTGTTGAACGTTTCTTATTTTGGTGAAAAATCTACCGAAAATTCTTCCGAGGAACATGTTTTTAAATGTTTCACTTTAACATTGAAAAGCCATACAAAAATAATTTTATAATGTAGCGAACTGGTTATGTGCGTGGCCTGTAAGCCAAGAGAATCCTGGTTTAATTCCCACTGCGCAGAATGTTTTTTCAATTAAAATTATAATATCTTGCGTTACCACTCTGCAGACAATAGCAATCCTCAGAGATTAACAAAAAGCCATAAGCTTCCTGAGAACATGAGCCGATCAAAATCGGAAAATCCTGAAAGGGTTTTGCAAAGCTAGCTCGCTTTAAAAAGATATAGGCATTGAAAGTTTGCCTCTTGCAGAGTATCAAAATGAAGTGCTCATAAGGGTGTATCGTATTACTATTTTTTTCAAGGTCTACCAAAAAAAAATATTTTAAGAAAAAAAAGCATGTCTTCTTCTCCCGCAAGGAAAAAGTTGTTTTTTGAGAAAAACAGTAAAAATAACGAACTAAAAATAATTTGATTTTTGTAAGAAAAACTACACATGTAATGTAGTTAGGAAACTACAACAAAACGTCCTAGGAAAAATTTTGGCCACTCCCCCTTTTACAGTCACACCCATTTTACCGCCCACAAATCAATAAAAATGTTATATCTCCAAAACTACCGGGCTGATTCAGCTGAAATTTTGGCAGTAAATTTAATTAAAGTAGAAGATGGTTAAGGAAAAAATGTTTCCACACCACTTTTTACCGCCCACAAATCAATAAAAATGTTATATCTCCAAAACTACCGGGCTGATTCAGCTGAAATTTTGGCAGTAAATTTAATTAAAGTAGAAGATGGTTAAGGAAAAAATGTTTCCACACCACTTTTTA
Organism: Dichetophora obliterata; assembly: GCA_963920525.1. Lineage (NCBI taxonomy): Eukaryota > Metazoa > Arthropoda > Insecta > Diptera > Sciomyzidae > Dichetophora > Dichetophora obliterata. Next base: position 61,767,655 of record OY986438.1, on the reverse strand, counting down.
CCGCCCACAAATCAATAAAAATGCTATATGGTCGTTTCCACAGAAAAGTATACCGTGACCAAAAAATTGAAATTTATTAGAAACTTATTTTTGATGATATTATCCAAGAGAAACATTTTAATTTTATTAATTTAAGTAATTTATACATAAATTCATTTACCATGACGATCAAATCGTCTTCACTATTTCATTAATGTAGTTTTTCTTTTTCGTAAATGTTTCGTAAACTTTTTTGTTTTAGTTAAGACAAGGGAAGGATAATATATTTTATTTGTTTTTTAATTACTCAATTAAATAATTACTGAACTACCTAATTACCCAATAAAACTAAAATGGCAATTTAAGTAAAGTAACGCCAAAATGTTTTCAAAAAGTAATATCAAAAAATGTTTTAAATTTGATCACTTGGAAAATAAACTTATGTTATTTTAAACCCTTCTACAATGAATTGTATACAAAGAGTCTTGCCCAATTCAGAGAGATTTGCTAATTTTGTAAGCCAAGTCAAAAATCATTTCCGTTTTTTGTAACGTAACACCAGCACATATTTTTGCTTATATCTTTAAATCCTTAGGGTCGATTGTTGTAATTGTTTTTACTTAATACTAGTTAGCCCGTACGGCGTTTTTGCGTCGTATATTGGAAGTCAATATTTGTGTTTGAATGCATTCTAGTTTAATTGTTTGTCCAATAAGGAAGCAACAGAAGAGAACAAAATGCATGCAGCAAATAAAAACAAATGCATTTCAGTGGTGAGCGTTCAACTGTGAGCGTCTTGCCGAAGTCCCATTTCTTGCCGAAGTTCCCACTTAGATTGACGATATGACGCCGATTGTCGCTCACCGATTTTTTAATATTTTCATTTGTTACGAATACGATTCAAAGCAAACCTGGAATTCGGCCAAGCAATTTTTGCTTGCTATTTCACGCTTTGTTGATGGATGTGAAAGAGTAAGTGCGACAAATCGGCGCAAAATCGCTGGTTCGTCCGATTTTTTTGACGATTTCTATTTACCCTTTCTCCTCAGCTTCTGCACCCAAGAATAGCAAAAATGAGCATATCGGTGGCATCGGTGGACGTCGTTCTTTGTGTTCAGTGCAAGGCTCATTTATAAGGTTGTGGCACTTGAGAGAAATGCATTAATTTTCATTTCTCATTAATTTCTTTTCATCCATTCTGACAGTTCGACCGAGCTCGCTCTCAAGTACCACAACATTATAAATGAGCCTTGGTTCAGTGTATATTCTATGATTTTGATTTTGTTGTTTGCAAGCGCTCTATTAAGTAGAGACAGACAACAGCGAAATGTGAGCGGAAAATTCCCATAAAAAGCTTGCATCTTAGTGGCCAGCATTTAACGCAAGCGGGCTTGACTGAGCTTTTATTTTTGCGAATTTCATTACTTTGTTCGCAGACGCTCTATCAAGAAGAGAGAGAAATGAGAGCTGCAAGTAAAAAAGTATTTCAGTTGCGAGCGTTAAACGGGAAGCGGCTTGCGCATGGTATAAGAAGTTATGGAAGCTGCAAAAATGTTGTGCACTGTGCTCTCTTTCCATATTGCCATGTTTGTCAAATTCAGCTGTGGCGAATGGAAACAAAAGAAAAGAAATAAATAGTTTTGACATTTACAGCAGTATGCTCTCATCTCGTGCATCTGCCTGTATCATAATATCATGGGCTTGTCTGAGTTTTTAAATGTTTAAATTTGTTGGCGCTGACGCCATTCACTGTGACGCTCTATCAAGAATCCATGTATCCATGATAAAATGATTTATAAGTAGTGTCAAACCGAATATTCGGTTTCGGTTACGGCCAGTTTCGGCCCTTTTTATCAGTTTCGGCTATTCGGCCTCAATATGGCCGAAACTTTTGGTAAAATTTCTTGCATCAGTCCTTTAATTCAAATATATAAGTTTGGTTTAATAAAAATATTTACAACGCATTGTACAAAACAAAAATTATGAATTCGTCTATAATTTGATTTCTCGTGTTAACGCAAAATATTTTGGTTAATTTTTTGCGTTCGATACTATCATTTTCGATTTGATCATCTCTATTGCAATTAATATTAAAGTTTTATAGGTACTGAAGCCAAAAATTGATAATTAAACTTCCGAAGGAATTCTATGTGTGTGGAATAAAGGAAAAGAAAACGAAATATTTCTATTTTTATAATCCTAAACCTTAAAAAAAAACAAAAATACTTTGTTTTGTAGTTCTATAAAAATGTACATTGTATAAAATGTACATTGCATACTATTTTGAGTGTTTACTGAAGATATAAAGTATGCAATGCTTTTGTAATAAAAAATAAAATAAAAAATTACCTCATTTATTATTATAGTACACTTAAATTAATTATTTTAAACTTCAATATTCAAATAATACTTTTTTATATTAAATTTTTTCTTGTGTATGCAAGTACTTTTGCTTCCTTTAAACAAAAAAAATTATTTGTAAAAACTTAAATTTTCATTTTAATACCCTGTTTCGGTTTCGTCCGAATATTATAAAATGGCCGAATATTCGGTTTCGGTTAAAATTCCGGTTTCGCTCGGACACTAAATCATAAAAAAAAATATCTTTTAATTTAAAAAATTGTTGATCATGTTCAAAATGGCGCTCAATGAGACCCTCTTAAAGAAAAGGGGCATGCGCTGTTTTGTAGACTTTGACTTTTCTATTTAACTGAAAAATAAAAAACAAGAATATTATTAATCACTATTAGTGCAGCTATGGTTGGAACTAGAAAGAAAAAAATATTGACAGAATGACGCGCTTTTGAAATTTAAGTAAAATATACGATTTTTTTTAAATAAAACTTTGATTCTAGTTCCAGCAGTAGTCACTGATGTGAATAGCATATTAAAATTTCAGATGATTCGGCTAAATAGTTTTTGTGTTTTCTACAACACCATGCCAAAAAAAGTAGTTTCGAGATAAATGAGTATAAAGAGAATGAATGTAGACGAAACACTGTGGCTCGATACCTATCGAAACGTCAGTAAAAGTGGAAATAACGTCAGTATCCTTAGAAAATTTTAAATCTTAAACAATCCGCCTTTTTGATAAATATAATTTACGAATGATAACCGATCCAAATATTTGTGCAACACGATTAGGGACAACTATTGATGCAATATTTGCTAGGAATTCGATGGTATTACATCCATATATAATATACTTTTGCTATTTTAGATATTAAAAACTAACAATTTCATTAAAAAATTTCCATAATAAGAATTGAAAGCATTTACAAAAATAATTCAAAATTAATGTAACTTGCATAAAAAAAAAAAAAATAGTGTAATGTAATAAAATTTATTCGTGGGAATATTACCGCGTATTTTTTTAAAGTAAACTTTATGGTATTTAAAATTTTTTTATTAAAAAAGCATTAAATTATCAAATTTATGAAACTGCGAAAAGGCTTCGCTTTTCTCGTGTGTCCAGCGACGCATCTGTTTTGTTTTACATATTAACCCTTAATTATGTACCATGAGTTCTGGGGACTCACTTATTTACGCAGCTTGCGGGTAGTGCGATTAGGTAGAAAAAAAAGCATGTAGCAGTGAAATTGCTGTGTGTGAATGCGTGCTGGTATTGAGCAGGTTACAAACTAGCAGACGAGTGAGCTGTATGTATGCGTGCTAGTATTGAGATTTGAGCAACCTAACAAACAAAAGGAGAGTAATTGAATATAAATAAGACCACGACAGTTTGCGACTTGCAAGTATGCTAGCTTACAAGCGAACGGCACGAAGTTTCAAGTAAAAGAAAGCTTGAAATTGAAGTCAAGTATCCAATTAAATCAAGTATCCAACAAATTCAATGAGCTTGTGTAGGAAAAGCTTAAGCGTATTAAGTTTTTGCTGTGGACTCCGTGGTTGGCAGTTTTAGGGGATAGATGATTTTGGATCTGATGTCAGAATTTAAAATTCAAGATGGCGGATAGAGCTGCCACCTTCTTTTTTGTATTTTTGCGAATTCTTTTAATTTTGAAATTCTGCCAACCGATTTGATTTCGAATATAATGTTACAGTTTTAAAATTTAAGATAGAAGTTAGGGTTGCCACCTAAGTTTTAACAACAGTATCGCCACCTAATAATAGCTGTGCGAATAATCGCACCAAGTTACAATCGCTCAAAAAAACGAAAATGAACAATCGCCCAAAAAAACGGCTTAAATTTTTAATCAATTGTTCATTTTGGGTTTGGGCGATTGTTAGTTTTTTATTTTCGAAGAATGAATAATTGTTCAATGAAATAAAAATATTTTTTTTGGCGATTGTTCATCGCAATTTTGGGTGATTTTACACTATGAATATTCGCCCAAGTTACAATCGCTCAAATTGTGAAATGAATAATCGCCCAAATAAGAAACGCTAAAATAGCCGATTCTTCCTTTTGAGCTTGGGTGATTGTTCATAATGAATTTTCGCCCAAATTTTAAAGAGTGAATAATTGCCTAAAAATATTTTTTGTTCGATTGCTCATTTGGTTTTGTCGTATTCGGGATAGACATTATGGCCGTAAAATGGTTTGCCCTAGCACGGAATTTTAAAAACTGCATACCATACAAGGGCAATTTTTTTGGGTGATTGTTCATTTGGGAATTGGGCGATTGCAACTTGGAAGAATGAATATTCGCATAGTTAAATGAACAATCACCCAAAAAAATTTGGGCGATTGCAGCCTGGGCGAATATTCGCACAAACTAATAAAATTATATAATTTTGAAATTTTGACAACGGATTCGGTTTCAGCGATCCATTTTTACCTATTAGTTCGCGCCAGCCCCGAATTTGTAAGAATAAAAAAATTAAGATGGCAACAATATCCACCATCTTGAATTTTAAAATTACAACTTCAGATTCAAAATCAGCGATCGCGTAACACTTATTAATGATGTTTAAAACTCTTAAAAATACATATTATAAAGTGGCAACCCTATTATTTCAAAATTTTATAATTTATTAATTCTGACAAGGGATTGGGAATCAGCGACCCATTTTTACCTAGTGTTCGCGCCAGCACCAAATTCGTAAAAATAAAATTAGGTGGCAATCCTATCCACCATATTGAATTTTCAAATTCTGACTTCAGATTCGAAATCAGCGACCCATAACATTTATAAATGATGTTTAAAACTCTTAAAAATACATTTTACTAGGTGGCAATACTGTGGTAAAAATTTAGGTGGCAACCCTAGCCTCCATTTTAAATTTTAAAACTGTGACATTATATTCGCAATGAAATCCGTGTCAGAATTTCAAAATTACAAGAATTCGCAAAAATACAAGAAAATCTAGGTGGCAACTCTATCCGCCATCTTGAATTTTAAATTTTGACATCAGCAGTAGCTCGTTCCTGTAACAAAATCGGCAAGTTACCGATTTGTGTGACGCCAGCCGTTATCGATCCCTAGTTACCGATTTCCTGACAACTAATGTTTTTGTACGTTTAAATCGGTAAAAACTCGGACCTTCATGAAAAAGAATACAAATCGAGAATAAAAGTTGCGAAATTGAGTCAAATGACTAGCAGGTGTTTACTCGAATATATTCTTTTTAGTTGCTCTAAAATTTTATAATAAATAGGTGCTTGTCTTGTTAATAAAAAGTGAATATTGCAGTTAAGGAAAATTAATTATGTTATCATGATGTGTATTAATGATTGCGGAAATAATCAACGATTATGAATGTAAATGATTTAACACTAAGTGCTGTGCTGCAAAAACTTAGCAAATTTATACAACTTTTTCATACTTAACATATACTGTTTTGCTAAAATTTTTTACTTTTATGTAAATAAGCATTTCTTATAAATTGCATTACCTTTACCAATTAAAACGTTTTTTAAAAACAATGAAATATTTCAATCCCCAAAAAATTCAACTTATATGAGAGTAACCATTTTCAAAGGTATATTTCGTGTACTTATAACTTAATAATACACAACATTACTGACATTAAATTAATCGGTAGAATTCTCTTTTGCTGCAAAGCCAGTGAGAAAAGTGACACATTGTGACCGATTTACTTTACGTACAGAAATACTTTTTTAAAAGGTTCCATTGAAATGAAATCGGAACATGTGAAAGCTTATCGATTTGGAACGAACGAATCGAACGGAAATCGATTCAGATACGTACAGAAACATTGCAGGTGAGAGTGACATTAGAGTGGCGTCAAATCGGTAATATGAGTCGGTAACTACGATCGCTACGAATTACAGGAACGAGCTACAGATCCGAAATCAGCTACCCCTAAAACTTGCAACCACGGAGTCCACAGAACCCTTAAAAGTCCTATTACGCTTAAGCTTTCTCCACACAAGCTCATTGAATTTTTTAGATACCTGCTTTAAATTCAATTAATTGGATATTTGCGAGCTTACAAGTTTTTGTCGATCGTTTCAAGCTTTTCAACTTCCTGCCCCACAAAGTAAGTCTAATACTACGTTTACATTGGACCAAATGACTCATTTGAAATGAGTCATTCAAAACTGTTTACTGTTGTAGTATCGTGTAAACGCCCTAATCATTGCATCCCTGGTTTGATAACTCAACTTTCGACTCAGAAAATACTTTTGAATGACTCATTTCAAATGAGTCATTTGGTTCAATGTAAACGTAGTATAAACAAGCTAAGCCAACGAGCAAGCATGAATATGACTTGAATCTGTTGGTATTTTTACAAACTGGCTAAAGCTTGCTATTTCAAGTTTGGATACACACTTGAATTCAAGTACTTGAAAAGTCTTGAACTTCAAGTAGGCTTGTGCAGTTCTCTGGAGGGGAGTGCGCAACTATCTTTTTCTCTCTCTCTGTGTGTTTTTATTTCTGGCACGTAGAAATTTCGTGAGAATCCTTATTGCAATTTAGTTTTAAGAAATAAGTACTGCAGCAAATGTGTGTAATACAGTTCAATCTAATGTTAGAATTTCAAAAAGTTTTTTGACACTGTCAATGAAAAAATGGTCAATTCCATTACAGGTATTGTAATTGGTAATGAACACATCAATTCCTCAGGAATGCATTTGGAAAAAAGCGTCAATTCCATTACAGGAATTGTAATTGGTAATTGAACACCTCAATTCCTTAGAATGGAATTGAAAAAATCGTCAATTTCATTACAGGAATTGTAATTGGTAATTGAACACATCTATTCCTCATAAATGGAATTGGAAAAAATCGTCAATTCTATTACAGGAATTGTTATTCTAAGTTAAAATTTCAATTTCTTTTTCATTAACTCAAAACTACTTCATTGTGTATTAGAAAACCTTTTTTTACTGCCACTGTTAATCGGTTAATGAAATATTTACAAATATATGTATAATCGAAGATACCAATTTATTAATTAATACCTGGTTCAATACCGCCGACTTTTTGCATGGTGCTTGGTACATAAATTCCACACCCCTGGATAAAATTTCATTAATCTACTAACAAAGCGATGTTTTCCAATTCATTTCCTAAGAAATTGAGGCGTTCAATTACCAATTACAATTCCCGTAATGGAATTTACTATTTTTTTTTCAATTCCATTCCTGAGGAATTGAAGTGGTCAATTATCCATTACAATTTCTGTAATGGAACTGAAAATTTTTTCCCAATTCCATTCCGAGGAATTGAGGTGTTCAATTATTGGGGGTTGGAATTAATTTTAAAGGTTTTTTTTCGGTTTTTGAGCATTTATTTAGAAACAACGGTACAATGTATATTATTCAAAGTATTGTCCATCGTTAGCTACAACATTTTCCCATCTTTCTGGCAGCATATGGATTCCGCGCCGGAAGAACGACTCGTCTTTGGAGGCAATCCACGAATTGACCCATTTTTTGGTATCCTCGTAAGAAGTGAAGCGCTGCTCAGCCAAGCCATGCGTCATCGATCTGAATAGGTGGTAGTCGGAAGGGGCTATGTCTGGGCTATAAGGCGGGTGGGGTAGCACATCCCAATTCAGCGCCTCCAACGTTTCCTTGACGGTTCTTGCAACATGTGGCCGTGCGTTGTCATGTTGAAAAACCACTTTGTCGTGTCTTTTGGCATATTCCGGCCGTTTAACCTTTAATGCTCGGCTCAATTGCATCAATTGTTGTTGGTAGCGTTCCCCAGTGATGGTTTCGTTAGGTTTTAGCAGCTCATAGTACACGACACCCTTCTGATCCCACCAAATACACAGCATAAGCTTGGCGCCATGAATATTCGGCTTGGCCCTCGATGTTGATGCATGGCCGGGTGGTCCCCACGATTTTTTTCGCTTAGGATTATCGTAATGGATCCACTTTTCATCGCCAGTGACAATACGATGCAAAACACTCTTCCTTTTATGCCGTTGAAGCAGTTGTTCGCACATGCAAAATCGCCGTTCAACGTCTCTCGGCTTCAACTGGTACGGCACCCAATTTCCTTGCTTTTGAATCATTCCCATGGCCTTCAAGCGTTTGCCGACCGTTGATAAGTCGACTCCCAATGATTCTGACAATTCTTGAAGGGTTTGACATGGGTCTTCATCGAGCAAAGCCTCCAATTCCTCATCTTCAAACTTTTTCGGCTGGCCCGGACGCTCTTTGTTTTCCGTATCAAAATCACCACTTTAAAACCGACGGAACCAGTATTCACAAGTAGAAATCGATGGAGCATAGTCCCCGTAAGCCTCAGTAAGCGTGCGTTGTGCTTCAACCGCTTTTTTCTTCAAATGAAAGCACAAAAGTAAACCTTCCCGCAAATTGCGTTTTGTTGGAACGAAAGTCGACATGTTCACAGAGAAAAAAATATATGTTGTTAACACTTCAGTGGAATGACACATACTGAAAAATGAAGCTTAGACAATGTGCTTTGAAATGAATATAGTCACAGGTGTGCCCGATGCGATCTATTGATAGTTACGCCATCTCTTAGAAAACCTTTAAAACTAATTCCAACCCCCAATATCAATTACAATTCCTGTAATTGAATTGACGATTTTTTCCCAATTCCATTCCTGGGGAATTGCGATGTCCAATTACCAATTACAGTTCCTGTAATGTAATTGGAAAAACTTCTCAAAACTTCTCCTGAGGAATTGAAGTGTACAATTACATGGCAGACCTACGCTAGCAACATTTTTGAAAAATTTTGCATATTAAGGCTATTCACAGTTTAAGCGTACATTTAACAAATCGTATTTATAGCATTTGTTATTGTTGAAACTGTGAGCACGCCGCCATGAGACTGTCGTATTAATAAATTTTGCAACCCTATGCGGCTGTAGACAGAGCATAAAAATACGAGATACAAAAAACACGTCCAAGGGCTACTTTAATTTAAGCGTGTTTGCGTATTTTCATTTGCATGCAAAACAACAAAAAAGCAAAATAAGCTTACGCCAATTGGCGTACATTTTACAAGTCGTACAAATAGCAGACCAGCAACTGCGAATAGCCTTATAAATTTACAATATATAAAGGCTATTCACAGTTTGAATACGATGGTCTGCTATTTGTACGATTTGCTATTTGTACGCCAATTTACGAAAGCGCATTTTGCTTTGTTGTTGTTTTGCATGCAAACGCAAATACGCAGGCACGCGTAAATAAAAGTAGCCCTTGGACGTGTTTTTTGTACCTCGTATTTTTATGCTCTGTTTACAGCCGCATAATCACATACATCACAGGGTTGCATAATTTTTTAATACGACAGTCACATGGCGAGGTTCTCACAGTTTGAACAATAACAAATACTAAAAATACGATTTGTAAAAAGTACGCTTAAACTGTGAATAGCCTTAATATATAAATTTTTTTCCTAATACTATGTTTCCATCTACTCGAAATCTTGAGATTTTGAAATAGTGATTTCAAAGTGTTTCCATCTGGCATGTCATGACAGCTAGATTTCTTTTGGCAATTAAGACTTCATTTGATAAATTTAAGAATGAGCAAATCGTTCCAAATTTTTTGCCATTTCCGGAGCTCTTTAATTTTTTTCCCCAAAATTGCCACTAACAATTGCTCCTCACTGAAGCTCCTAGCCTATTTATTTTAATATTTCCTTTGTCCAAACAAAGACATTTTTCATTTTGATTTTTATCGTTATCGTTTTTTTTAAGTAATTAATTAGATGTCATTGCCAATTGTCAATATGGAAAATTTGACATAAGCTGAATAGTGCTGGAAACTGGGATACCGCTGGATACGGGATAACTTTTCAGGGATATCGCATTGCATTTTATAAGATTTTGTTAAAATCACAAGATTTTAAAATCTTTAACTTGTATAGAAAACTCTGTTGATTTCAATATGGATTTTACGAAATCTCACAAAATCTCAGAAAATTTCAAGATTTCGAGTAGATGGAAACATAGTATAAAATATTAAATAAAACTATTTTATTTGATGTTCATTCATTTTCATGCCTTGAAAAAAATTATTTAAAATAAAAAAAAATATACACATTTTATTTCGAATTAAATTCGGATTTTAAGAAAAAGCGTAAGGAACTTCGTTCCTGACGGGGGTCCCCGACCGCACTACTTTTTATTTTCTGTAATTGAAAAAAGTGAATTTTTGTTACGTGACAATTACGTGAATAAAATAAATTCAAGTTAACAAATGGACTGAAGAGAAGTCGTAAAGTACTGTAAAAATAAATAAATTTATGAATTTATTTAAAACTATCAACCCTATGCGGCTTTGCTAACGATACGGAAAAAATTGTTTTTTTATTTTTTTTGTAACAATGAGTTTCCATGTGATCTTTCAGTATCTTATCTTATTTTTAGTTAGAAAGAAAGAGCCTGAAAACCCTATCTAACGGAATTGACTAAAGTGAGTGTGAAACAGGCATACATTTTATATTTTTATAGCATGTGATATCCTCTGTCATTTCATGAGATACTAAAGGATAGAAAAATTTTAACTTTCTGAACTTTACCTATAAAAGTCTATCACTTGCTATAAATTTTACAGCATTTTTTATAGCTATTGACAGCTCTTAAAAAAAAATTTTGCTCGTGTCAGTACAAAACAGACTGATTGAAGTTTGCATTTAAAATATCTATATATGTGACCTTCTCCGAGAAAAGGGACCTAGTGTGTCAAAAAACGGGTTTGGACTTAAGAGTGGATTCTGGTACCTAAAAGAATGTAGAATAAGATGAAATGAGTTAGATTTCACCCAATCATAACTAACCATACCAAATCGCATCTCCTAACTGAAGGTGTGTTCACAGTCTAAATGCGTAATTCTCAAATCTTTATTTTCACACACTAGGTCCCTTTTCTCGGAGAAGTTCACATATATAAAAATGGTGTGAAAAATGTATAGTAATTCATCAATTGAGAACGGCTGGGTCGATTTGGCTCAAATTTTTTTTCAGTTGTTCATAATTACCAGAAGGTTTTTGCTGAAGAAAATTTTGGGAAAACCCTCGGGAAATTGGAAAAATCGAAAATTGATTTTTTTCTATGGAATTTTGTGTGCAATTGTTCCGGATGGCTTTTCGAATGGAAAACTAGAAAATTCTTAGTGGAAAACTCGAAAAATTCCGGAAAAACGCGAAAAATTTTAATTTTTTTGACGAAGTTTTGCATTTTATCGCATGATTTGATGATTTTGGACGATGTATAGGTGGAAAATTCGTTGTGAAGTTTGGATAATTTCGGATAATTGTGAAGTTCATTGTGATAAAAGACGTTTTGCGAGAATTTTGGGTGGAGATTTGGGGTAAGCTCCGACCGCCGCAAAAATGAGTGTTGGACAAGGGGCGTGGCAGCAACGCGCAGGATTTCAGCTAGTAAATTAATAAATATTTCCTTAATACTTTGGCCAAATAATTTCCTCTTCACTGAGGATTCTTCTTGATCTAGGGAAGCCTAGTTTTCGGAGTAACTTAAATTAAAAAGAAATATTTCCCTAATTCTCAATGGCAATAGCATGAACAGCCACGGTCGGTATGGTGTCCAATTCGGTGGGACCGCAGCGATTAGTCATCATCTGCATTAATTCGGCGCCGCACTGTGCACAGGTTGGTTTGGTAAGATCAAGATAAGCGAATATAAGACGACATAACAGGGTGCCCGTTAAGATACTAACTTATTTTCATTTGTTCACTTGCATGTCTTTTCCACGCCAACCGATATTTTCATGATAATTTTGTTGACACTTGTGCTGTCTCCGAGGCTTGTGATAAATTCGGTGTCGAAGAAGCTGAAGTAAATAACTCTCTATTACGTCATGATCCACTCGAATAGCTAGACATTGCCTATCACTTTATTATCGACAACAAAAGCTTTACGGATGAGGGTCTAAGATAACTTCTTTGTTGCTGGCTCGCCACCGTCACTGCATGCGCTCTCGTCAAATGAACGCTCTCAGGAGACCGGCTCTGGAAGCACCTCAGCACTTAGTAGTAGCGGCAATTCATCAAGCTTGCGTCCTCATCCCGAACACATTGCACTGTTACGCGAACGCCAGCTAGCAATATGTGTTCAGAGTTCTGGAGTTTTTCTTATCAGATGTGACACTCTTATCAAACGTACCAAATGACTTCTTGGAATACTTTCTCAAAGCAAGCCAAACAATGTCATGCTTGAGGTATATCGTGTCATGAAGGCTTTGGACTATGATTGAAAAATTATCAATCCGTATCATGTGCTTGTGCGCCGTAGGAACACTTTGAATGGCAAGCACTCCAATATGTCACTTCAGCTGTATCAGGTAGGTGCAAAGAGCCGGTTTAAACTTGTTTTTTTCTTTTATGCTTTTAAAAAAGCGAACCTATGCTGCTTAAATCATAAATCTATACATGCAGTAACATTTTAAAAACAGTCGGTACATTGAATATTTCTTCGGCAGTTATCTGATCTCATAAACTAAAAACCATTTTTCTCTCAGATAAGCCTTCTCTTCGCTAGCATAAAATAAAAACTTTGGTATAATTAACAATAACATACTCTGCACATCAGCAGATATCGAAAAATTAAAAATAATAATAATTGGTCGAGTTTTATGAGAACCTGCCCTTAAGCCCCAGTTTCAATTTTTTGGGTAAAAAGGCGGGTGTATTTGAATGACTGTATTTCTGTTATTTTATTAAATATCAAAATAATGTTTTTTATATTTTTAGTTAACTCTTTTTTTTGTTTTTGCATCAATATTTATGGGCAATATTACAGAGCGCGTAAAATTTGAGGTCGCGAACGTGAGGTCTCTTGCGGCTTGCACGATATCTCCTCTTCAAGTAGCCAGAAACAAAAAAATCAACAGAGAACAGTTTTGCCTTCTGCGTAAACCAACGAAAAGTTTAAATTTAAAAAAATAAAAAAATGCCGCATAAATTAAAAAAATTGAATTTTTCGTGCACGAAGTTGGACTTTATAAATTAGAAAACTAGCGAAAAAATGTTGTTTTTCTTTTCTTAGTTTATGCAGTGCGTACTTAATTATTTAAAAAAATTAAACAAGATTTCAGTTAACCGGACGAATACCTTTCGAATTAGAGTGCAAGCTGTTTCAAAAAATGTCAATTCGAGAAACACGCGTTTTAAGTTTGTTTTTATTTTTAAAGTTAAAGAAATTAATATTTTAGATAAAATATACTAACGTATGATCGATCATCGATTCTTGGGGCATATAAAAGTCCATATATACCCTTATATATTTCTTCTTGCTCAGCTAAAGCCTCCTTTTTGGCTCTTTCAGCCAAACGAATTCGTTCTTCATCACGCAACGACAACGACTACAACAACGACAACGACAACGATAAAAATAACAATAACAATAACAACAACAACAACAAAAACGCTAACAATAACAACAGCAGCAATGACAACGACAACAGGTATACATATAATCCAAGGGCGCCGAGAGGCGTTCCCACTCACAAAGCATTTACTACTTATAGAGGCTATTCAGGCCTTCATAAAAACTAAAATATCTCTTAAACGGCTTTGAATTTTATTCTGAAATTTTTTCTACACATTCTTAAGATGTTTTTCAAAAAAATAAAAAAAAAAATTCAAGAATTTTAAAAAAAAAATTAAAACTGGGCCTTAAGGCAGAAATCTAGTGTATTTTGACGGTCGATAAAAATTAACCAATTAATATTATTTCTAGAACTAGGAATCTCATGATGCATGTTTTTACTGGGCATCTTAAAATAAAAATGGTTAAGTTATCTGTACGAATCATGAAATTTCTTTTAAAATGGCATTCAATCGTTAGTGCATATTTATTATTTTATGAAAACATACATCGTGGCAGAAGCTTGCTGGGTTTCAGCTAGTACAACAAAATATACACAAATTTAATAAAAATTAATTTAACTACAATGTGATAGACACAAAAATTATTTTTATATCCAAAAAATGATTTTTTTTTAAAGACAAAAAAATAAAAGTCAGAAACTGATTCTTATTTTTGGCTGGGGAAAAAAACAGTTTTATTAGCCGGAAAAAATAAAAGTTCGAAATAATTTTTTTGTATTGTCCGTAAAATAAAAATCACATTCTAAGAGTTTCGTTTCATTTTTTCTTTTCAGTTCAAAAATAACATTAAAAATTAACCTTTTTTAAGAAAAAGTTACAAAATATGTATTTTAAATTAACTTTTTCGATATCTCTTATCTATAAAAGTTACGAACCTGGGTATTTCTTTATTCTCGGAAGAAATACTTTCGAAATTAATTTCATGAAAGTTCTAGACCACCGGGCTAAAAAGTTACTCTTGCTCAAAACGATCAAAAGTATGTAGGTATCGCTCATGTATGTTTCTATTCGACCTCTTGTTCTAAGTTTTAACAGTTCCGAATAAAACAATCATGAAAACAGTTTCTTTTAACTTTTTACTAGATCCAATTAAAAACTTTAAAAAATTCGCGGAGCACAAACTACGTACAAGTTCAAGCTTTTGTATAAGTAACCGATTTTTTTACCGTTTTTAGAAATACATTTTTTTTTACGATTAGCTTATTTTTTATTCTTATTATCTACATTCTGAACAAAAGTTTTAATTGATGGACCTATTAAATATTTCTATTTATACACCTAAAAATATGTTAGTTGCACTTTTTGGAAAGGTAAAAAATCTGATAAAACTTGCCATTTTGTGAAAATAACTGAACCTTATGTATATCGCAGCGTGTTGCGGATCTGCAACATTTTGAAATCGTTCCAGAAAATAATTCAAAGCTAACAAATTAAGTCGGAATTCTTATAAACGACTCAGTAACATTCCAAATAACTCAAACTTTTCACATTTAGAGTAAATCAATCAATGGTTATTTTTAGTTGCAACAGCGTGATTTTGAATTTGGCAGCATTTTGTGTTGTTTTGTGTTTAGTTTTTAAATGACTAAAATTGTAATAAAAAGTGTTAGTAATTAAAAAAAAGGTTGAAAACTTTTTGGTGAGTTATTAAACTACATTAACCATAAATTATTATATTTAAAGCCATATTCACTGATATATCTGTGCTTACAAGGAATAATGACTAAACTCAAAATATCGTAAAAAAGCGATATAGAATTTACTTTATTGCCAATTTTTGGAAGTATGCAGATATCCATCTTTTGCCCAGAATTGATCATCACTTATGTCTGCACAAATTTATAACGGTTCATATATTCATATTTATGTAACGGTTCATATATTTAAAAAAATGGGTCGTAGTTCGTGCAATTAAAATATCGTTTTTTACGATACTTTGACTTTAGTCGTTATTCCTTGTGATCACAGATATGTTAATCTTTATAACTGCAACAAAAAAACTTTTTCCAAATATTTTAACAAATAAAGTATTAGTTTCAAAACAATGGACTGTTTTAAAGATTTTTATAGGGCATCGCGACCTAAATGTTGAATAGGGTTTAATGTTATGAATATGTAAGAGTGAAGCTCTTTCACAAAAAAGCCAAGAACCAAGAAGAATCGTTAGAAATTCTTATGTGGTCTCTTTTAATTCCCCGTGGTTAAGAATAACAAAATAAATGAACAATTTAGCACAAACGTTGTAAATAAACTTTTAACAAGACGTCTCAATGTTGCTGTAGAGCTTGGAAGCGCCAACAGAAAATACACTTCTTTCTTTGCTTATAAAGTAAAATATAGCTTTGAGTTTTCATTAAAAATATTTATATAAATTTATAAATTGCCAAAAACTGTCTGATATTTAATAATTTCAAGAAAATGTCTTTTGACTATAATTATAAATTTTGGGTAGCAACAAAAAAAGATATCAACAATATAAATAAGAAGCAAAATGTGTTAAAAAAACTTGAGCCAATCCAAAATCCATTGATAACATTTAAAATATTTTCGGAGCTTTTTGTCTTGTATGTCGATCTTGTCAACAAATTGGGTTACATCTACAGTAAAACTTTCCAAGTCCAAAAGAGAGCAGTTGTTAGACCCTTAGTGGAATCTGCGACTCGAAGACTGCTGGAATTAAAAAACGAATTAAAAAACTTGGAGTTCAGCGAGTATGTTTATACAGATAAAGCACTTATCGCCAGAAAACTAACGCCAAATGATCTTGTTATATGGAGATCGCCCCAGTTCTTATTCAAGCGGCCGCCTGATTTACAGAATATCCTTTATGATAATAAAATATTCATGAACGATGAAGAAAAAATCGAAGATGCGGCACAAAAGTGGGCCAAACAAAAAGATGCCATTATCATACTTCAATCTCATGAACGTGCCCGTAGAGCCAGAGTATACCATGCAGCCATTATGTACAACAAGGCTAATTTGAAGGTGGTTAAGCGTAATGAAATAAAATATGAGTTTACTCATAAGCCTGACCAGGCAATGAGCATACTCGTTAAGCGCACGGTCTTCAGCTCTAATTTTATCAGAAGTGATGACTGCTGCCAGTACCTCTTGGATGCTCATAACCTAGCGGAGAAACCGGGAGAAGGTAATATTTGGCTATTTAGCATTTTTATTTTGATAATTTAAGATTACGTTTATTCGTAGATCCTGAAGTACTGGCAGAAATAGGAAATAAGGCTGCTACTATTATTCAAAAAGCATGGAGGAATCACAAGTCTAGAAAAGTGTTGAGAACAAAATATATAATAAAGCAAAAACTCTATGGCATGAAAACAAAGCGACGACAAGTCAAGCCAAACCAATACAGCGATTCAATTATAGAAACCTACCAAAATGAGGTTCTGAAGAAACAACTCCATGATGATTTTGTTAAATTGATGACTGATGAAAGAACTAGATTACTCCAATTTAGAGGACCTTGGATAATGGAAGATATTTCCGATCATATACGGGCTTGGTTTCGTGAATTGTAGGGTTGATTGTGTATTTGAAAATAAATAGATTTGACTTTTTTATATATTTAAGCTATGATGCGATCGAATGCTTTCATCCATATCCGGAACCGCTTAAAACTGGAACAGTGTTAGTTTTAATTGACGAAACAATGACACCACTAGAGTATCAGGATAATTTAAAGTCAAAAGCATTAAGCAAAGAAGAAAAAAAGAAGTTGGCAGAAAAAGCAGCTCTAGCAAAACAAAAAGAAAAGGCAAAAAGATTAAAGGAAAAAAGAAAGGAAGCAAAACGTAAAAAGAAAATGAAAGAAGCTGGTATCTATGACATTGCTGACAGTCTGATAACAAACAAACATATAGGTAAGAAACAAAGGTCATGCCAAATCCCGTCATCTCTACAAGTATCTTTTTCTGTTTTTTTCAACGAAGAATTTTAACTTTTTTTTGAAAAAGCCAAGAAAATAGCCACCTTTCAGTTAGAACACTAGCTTCTGGCGAAGCAAAAAAACTCGTTTCATTTCTATGGTGCTTTTCGACAAACTGTCGAACACCAATGAATATTGAAATAAATAAAAGAAGCAACTAGAACAGATGGCAACCTTGGTAGAGTTGATGGCGGTGATCTATCATAGCCTACTGCTTTTAAATGTCATATGATTGAACCAATTGAGCGTTCAATTTGTTCTATATAATTCAAATGAATGAATTCCTAAATGTGTGCATCATATACAAATTTAAATAGTGTGTTGATCACAGCTTTATCACTCAAAGACTACTGAAGAGGAAAATGTGGCGATTTCCGAAACAGACTGTCTAGTCAGCTAAGTGATTGACTCTACTCGGAGTTGTTGTTGTTGCCTTCTTAAAAACTTACTTAATCTAAAGCTCGCAATTTAATTCATGTAGTAATTTAATAGATCATAAAATAATTTAAAGAACAGTTGAATTTTTTCAAAATACTCAGCTGGTATTTTGAGATCGCAATATGCAAATTTTTACACAGTTTTTAAGGTACTTCTTTTCCGTATCAGACACATCTTTACACACACTTTGAAGTTTTACTACAGAAATGTCTCAAAAGTTATGCAACAAATAAAAATTTTATAACTGACTACCTTTCAAATTATAAAACAAAAAATGCTTAGCATCAGCCAAAAAACGATTGAGAATTTTTATAGACATTTTGGAAATTTCTTTTCTTTGGAAAAGACATTTTTGAACGACCTCGAAAGCATTAAGTAGTACCATAAGATCTTAATATTATCTAAAGATATGTATATTTTTGAAATAGAACGCTATTGAACATATCCAAATTTTTTTAAAAATGGAGACTCGTAATTCTTGGAGCTTATATTTTGAGCCAAATTTTTCAAGAAATGTTTTTCAAATGTAATAAAGCTATTTGTCAGCATATCTTAAAAGAATAAGACCTGCGGTTTTTTGGGTCAGTTTAGTACTTATTTGTTCTACTGGGAAGGTCAACCCCGGGATCCCAGGATTTTTAAAGAAAAAATTCCTATTAAAATATTCATGTAAATGCAACCATTTCAATTTTAGTCGATATGAATATAGAATTAAAAACCTTTTATTGAGGCAGAAAAAGATTGCTTGAATCACTGAAGAAAAGACTGCAAAGTTTTTGAAAAATTTTCAAGATCGGGAAGTCAGCTATGTATTTAAAAATTGTCAGATATTCTGACTTAAGCTCAGTATGCTGTAGAACGAAAATTTTAAGGTATTTAATTCTACACACGAAATTTTGGTGTAGACTCAACACTAACACATACTTACCATAACGAGTTTGTCGAATGTGTTAGTTGAACATTATTGTTGATTGTCAAATTTCCACGCCAATTAAATGTACATACATATAAAAGGCAGCAAAATTTTGCCATTTTAGCTTTCCAAACATGGTTGTGAACTTGGCTGCATTAAACAAATTTTTCGGTTCAACAGGGTATTAACCACCGAAATAAAAATTTCGCTACCTTTTCGCTGTCAAAAACGCAATGCATTTCTTACGGAAGATTTCTTTTCGCTTCTACAGCATAGTAAGCTTTAGAAAATATTTTTTTTGTGTGGTGAAGGCAATCACGATCGAAAGTTTCAAATTGCTTACGATTATTGTACAACTATTTCCCAACTAGAGTGTTAATGCCAGGAAGTTGATCTCTACTTTTGACTATGCTTTAGGATATTTTAGCGTATCCTAACGCCAACGTATAAGGCCGTTTTGAAATGCGAAAATAATGAATCTCTTTTGTAAGCTGTCACTTTATTACCACCTTTCTATCACAAAGTTATTTATATATATAGTAAACATTAAACACTATTTTCCCCAGTATTTCTGTCGCCTAACGTTGTAATATAAAAATATATGCTAGGACTGCACTTGTTGTTACTAGTGTTTCCATTGTGTCTCTTTCTTTGTGCAATCCAATTGATCGCAGTGACTAAGTACCGCAAGTCGATTTGTAATAAATTGCTCGTCATCTGACACCTTGAACACTTTAATACTTAGGGCCAGTTTCACGACCATTAGTTAACCACTGACCAGAGGTTTACTAACAGATTTGAGTTTCACAATCGAAGTTAACTAATGGTTTAAGCCACCAGTGGTGGTGGTTTAAACCATTAGTTAACTAACAGCTGATTTCTGTAATAGAGAAAAAAAAGCAAAAAGTGAAACCTCAAATATTGATGGATTCCGATTGGGATTATGGTGTTGATAGCGATTCGGACTATGAGGAAGTGTGGAGTGTTTCAATTACTCGTCGAAAAAGGATAATACAATCACGACTATATTTTTTTGTAAAAATGTAATTTTTTATTTATGTAACTATTTATAAATATAAATATCACTCTTACTTAAAACAGAAATAATACTTTAATTCACAGCCGTACTATAATATTAAGTAAGGTTTCCAAATACAAACACATATTTGAATGCAAAAGTAAACTTAAAACACAAATGCTCTTATGCTCATTGTCCAAGATTTCAATTTCTTTCTTCATCTTTTCTTCAGTCCATTTAGATTTAATATCTGCTAGCTTTGCCCATTTTGTTGTCTTTGAATTTTTGTCTCTTTCATGTGCCTTAAGCTTAGGATTCGTTGGAGTTTTAAGATTCTGCGGGTTATATGTTTGCTAGCTAATAGATTGCAGATTTTTATCTGGCACTTCCACTGCTAGAAAAAGAAATATATAAATTGTTTCGCTAATGTATATAAACAGTTTGGTTCTTACTGGTTTCATCTACCGCTTCTTCCTGGGTCAAATCCATTTCACAATCCAGAACATTGACTACGTCCAAGGCATCGCAGTCGTGTATGGAATCCAGACCAGATACTTGACGCTCGTTCAATATGGACCGCACTTTGTCATCTGTTGTAGTCAGCAACAACTTTGCAGGCGGCCCTCCACCAGTTGCGTACAAAGACCACTTTTCAGCTGCCACTCTCCTTTTTAGATCCTTTTTTAGGTTGTAATATTTAGTTTTTAGAACCTTTAAATTCCTGTACGTCCGTTCCGCGTTCTGGCAATTGTACTCTGATTGAATTTTCAGCCATGTTTTCTCCTTTTCATCTGCATGATACTTATCAGATTTTTTACATTCAATGATGTGTCTGTATTTGTCCACTTTTTCCAAAAGAAAATCAATTTAATTTGATGAAAAGTTAGCACATCTCGCACTATCACTATTTATTGCATCCATTATTTTTTTCAATTGTGCAGAAGAAAATAATTTAAGCAAATGTCACAAACATATGTTTTCTACAGTGCTGCCATATTTTTTTAACAAAATTGCTATTAGTAAACTAAAGCATTGTGAAACCCAAATCATGAAAAGTTATAGTTAACTAACAACCTTTAGTTAGTTAACCAATTAATTAACTAGCGGTCGTGAAACTGGCCCTTAACCGCAGCCAATTGACCGCTGTGACTAAGTACCAGAGATAAAGAGATGGGAAACTCCTTTGGAGAGGGATAGCACTATGTTCGATTTTACGTTAAATTAGCTCCAATACTAATACAAAACATTTATATGTGGTCGTAAAATCAACGGAAAACAACCCTGGTTTATGGTAGATTGAATATTTTCACCAGTTACGTTTGAGGTCCGATAACTGCAAAACTGCATATTGTTAAAACAAAATGGGTAACAGAAAGTATACCACAAAAGACTTCGGAAAAGCAATGGAAAACATCCTTGAAACATCATGGTGAAATTATTTTAAAATAATTACACCATAGGAATAAGTCCAAGCAGTGCTGCCGTTAGGAAAAATTTATGGATACCTTTTTCAGCCTCATATATGAACATATGTTTTTATTTGCAAAAATATAAAAAAGTGGGCATATCTTTAAATTCGACAAAAACTTTAAGAAAAATTATGATATTGAGACATTTTTGGACAGTACTTTTTTATCAGAAAATGCACTAACGCAACCTCTTTACAAGGAACTTTACAATTTTGTGATAAATATATTAAGTTTGCCTCATAGCACAGCTGCTTCTGAATGATTTTTTCTAATTTAAAGCTTACTATAAACGATAAGGCTAGTAGACTTTTTTGGAATAGGTAAAAGTATATTGTTTTGCAAAATACTTAAAAACGTATAATTTTTAATTTTATATAAATAAAGGGCAATATCAACCCATTTAATTTATATTACACTAAACTGAATAAGCTATTAAATCACTGTTTTATGTATTTACAATACATTATTTTGTATCATAGCTGTAAAATAATTATTACTAATCATATTCATTAACAATTCGATTAATTTTTTAAAAATGTGAAATAATTGATTAAGTACTTTTGTACAATTCTTTTCTGTTTGTAATCGTAATATAATAATAACAATCACAAAATAATAACGATTACTTCAGATGACGAAAAAAAAATCAAAAATAATTAAAAGTAATCAAGAAAAATAATCCGATTACTTTTAGAAACTATGTTTGATTCCTTTTGATTATTTAAAAAATTTCAATCTAAAATACTAAAATGTTGTTAAATTGTTTTGATTAACAAATATAGATATGTTTAATTATCAAACAAAGATTGTCAAAAAATAAGAACGAAAAAATGCATTACAACATATGCTCTGTTAATTTTGTCAAGCACTTTATTTCTTCTTTCTAGTTTTTTGAAAATCTTTTTTAATGATTGTATATATATAAATATGTTTATTTATGAATAAAATTTTACAAAATATTCCGTACTTTAAAATAAAATTCTTAAAATAATCAAACAGAATCAAAGTACTATTAGTACTTTATTGAGTCTTTAATTAATCGATATAGCATAAGCATTCATACTGTAGCTCCCGACACTTTTGTTAATAAAACTTATTAAGTTTCCGTATAACTGTTATTCGTATAACTGTGTTAACTGAAAAAGCCGTATCAGCGTATGGGCGATTTCAGTTAAAAATGACTGGTTGCACTTCACAACCTCACCGTTGAAACGATGCGAGTCGACCTCAAACAGCATCAAAAATAATTTTAAAAGTAGTCGGACTATTTTTTATTAATTAATGTTTATTCTTTTTCATTATTTTCGTAACTCCAAGTAGTCGTAATTATTTGTAATCGTTAGCAATTACTTATCAAAAACATCTCCCTCAAGTATTATATAATGATTAAAATTATTTTTAAAATATAATAATACAATCTAATTGTTTTTTAATCGCAATTGAACAGCTGTTTTGTATATTGTTTTTTGTATAAATATCAAACCTTTAAATTAATGTAAAAGACATAATTTATAAAAAATATAAAATAACACAAAATATAACAGACTGAAGTACTGAAATGTACATATGTTCCTTTTTAATGCAGGCGGCGGTTGTCTAAAATTGTTATCTTCTTTTTTTTCTTAATCTTTCAAAAGTATAGTTATCTCCGCTTCTACAGCCGTTCTAGCAGGTATCGAGAGCACAGCACAAATACCATACTCACTCTATTTACACTCATTTATCTCAAACTACTCTTTTCGGCAATGTGTTGTAGCGAAAATAAAAGCCATTCAGCCGAATCATCTGAAATTTTAATATGTTTTTCGCATCAGT
The DNA here is from genome assembly GCA_963920525.1 of Dichetophora obliterata. NCBI lineage: Eukaryota > Metazoa > Arthropoda > Insecta > Diptera > Sciomyzidae > Dichetophora > Dichetophora obliterata. The sequence goes on along the minus strand of OY986438.1, from coordinate 61,744,301 downwards.
GGCTTTCGCTATCAAAATGTCAAAAAATCGTATTTTTTACATTGAATAACAAGTAAAAAAACAATGTTTTTAGAACTTAAGTTTCAAAAGCTCGTCATTCTGCCAATTTTCAGTGTTTTTTCTAGTCCCGGCCATAGCTGAACTCATAGTAATTAATTATATTCTCGGTTTTAATTTTTAAAATTAATAAAAGAGTAAATATCAACAACAGCGCCGAATCCCTTTCTTCGAAAAGCTCTTTTTGAGCACCATTTTAAACATAATCAAAAATATTTTATGAGTGTAGCAATATACTTTTAAAGTTTAAATATCGTTGTTCATTATTTTAACTTTTAAAAAAATAAATCCTAAAAATATTTAAAATATTCAAGCACTAGGTCTTAATATTATTTGTTTCTTAATATGCTTTGTTTCTTACTATTACATTTTAACAAAGCTGTCTTCAAAGTCGTCAAAGCTTAAAAAATTGAGTTTCAGTGGATACTTTTTTTCTGAAGTGGATACATTTGTGACCTTTTCATGGATACTTTTTTAGAACCGTCGCGGCAACACTGATCTGAGGTGAACTCACGTACACAATAAATGAGTTTCACCAAAGTGCATAAAAATGGAAAAAACATATGTTTTGACGACACAAAATTGAAGTTTCCTATCTCTTTATCTCTGCTAAGTACAACAAGTCGACTTGTAATAAGTTGCTCATCATCTGACACCTGGCACACTTTAACAGTGTCGTCGTATAAGTATGACCCATGGTATAATTATTTGACAATGTAGCCGTGACAGTTTTTTGACGATTGGTAGTTGTTGTGGTAAGACCTATCATTAATGCCATAGTGTGTTTTAAAGATGCCAGTTTTCTTTATTAATGCTATTTATGGGATAAACACTTTGAAAATAAAGGTCTGCAGCGAACCATCTGTTCTACTTGTACAAACAGATATAACAAGTAAAAACCTGATAATATTGGTACAAATACAACAAGGAGTAGAACAGAACATATACTTATATGCTTTGGAATGAGCAGAGAGCTTATCATCTCTTTCTCTGGCTCTCATTATTGTGTAAGCTTTTTTTCTCTTTATCTGTTCCACTAAGTGGAGTATCTGTTTTAACCCTTTTTTAAATGGATATATCCATTCAATATATCCAAGTCATGCCTTGACGACTTAAAATCTCAGCGATCAGGCCTTCGCTGGTACTGTGCTTCGTGTAGGGCACTTTCCCCAGATGAACTTTATTCAAAAATTAAGCTTTTTGGGGAAAGTCTTAACTCATTAAACAACAATTTTCGAGAAATTGTAACATTTTTTAGTGAAGTTAGGGCCGCACCCAGTACCAGCGTCTATGATGAAAATTCCATTTCGGAAAATATCCCGCTTTCTTTGTCACATACTGTTTCTTCAGGGACACAAACAATCCTATCATCAGAAGACCACATTATCGCAAAAAAAAAGAGAAAAAATAAAAAAAATAATAAGAAGCGAAAATCATCTGGATCTACTTCTCAGGCCAAGCAGCCCTCAGTACCGCTTTTGAACAGGAACACTCCAGTTACTTCCTCGTCACCTTCTAACAGTCCATCTTTGACTAATAGTTCAGTTTTGACTCCTATTGAGCCTAGAAATCTATCAAGCTTAAGGGCAGTGTCGAGGAAAAAAAATGTATTTATTTCACGTCTTCAGCCCGACACAACTGTTGAAAATGTATTGACTTTTATCAAACATAATAAATTGTTGAATCAAAATGCATTTTGCTCATGCAAAAAAATAGGCAATAAACCTTCCCATGCTTCCTTTATTCTCACAGTTCCAGCTGAAGAGTTTGCAACTGTTCTAAACTCTAATCTGTGGACTGATAATATACTCGTTACAGAGTTTCAACCTAAGAATAAGCCTAGAGGGACGACTCAAGCCGCTCGTCAATCCCAAAAAAACTGAATAGGTTATCCCTTTACTATCAAAATGTAAGGGGATTACGCTCTAAGACGCGAGACATATTTTTAATGTCTCAGAATTTCTCTGAGGATATTATCGCACTGACTGAAACTTGGTTAAACGGAAGCATTACTGACTTAGAATTGTTTGATAACAGTTTTGAAGTTTATAGAAGAGATAGACATGCTGACAATACTTCTGCTGTCGGTGGAGGTGTCTTATTAGCTGTAAGGAACTCCTTCGTTAGTTCCATTATTGTTATTCCCTGCTCTGCTAACATCGAACTTATATGCGTCAAGGTTGTACATTCCAATTCTAATGTATATCTTATTAATGCATACGTTCCTCCTAAGAGCAGTGTAGAAGTTTATGCAAGCCTTGCGGATTGCATAGAATACGTTATAAGCATAATTGACGTTAATGACGACATTTTATTGTTAGGTGATTTTAATCTGCCTGACTTGAAATGGGAATCTTCTGACGATGATACATATTTTTGTGCATCTAATTCGAAGACTCGCCAAGAGCATATATTTGTTGATAATATATGTTCTGACTTACAACAAGTGAGTTGTATTTATAATAGTCGTGAAAGACTTCTTGACCTGGTCTTAACTACAGATAGTAACAATGTGATTGTTGAGAGGGCCCCTCATGTTTTGACTGCTGTTGATGAATACCATCCACCATTGAGCATATGGTACAAATCAGACAGGGATAATAAAGTAAAGTCTAACTCAATAGATAAAGTTTATGAATTCAATTTTAAAAAAGCTGACTTTTTGAAGTTTTAGTTTACTTCAAAGTAAACTTCATGTTATTTTAGAATATGTTAATAATTACACTCTTGATAATTCAATTAATTTTTTTTATATGGAAATCTTTGCTATGTTTTCTCTGTCCGTGCCATATAGCCTCAAATTTACGAAAAATTGTGCTTACCCCTGGTACACAAAGGAGTTAAAGATTCTTCGCAACACCAGGAATAGGGCATGGAAAAAATATGTCTGTAGCTTAGACTTGAATGACCTAGAAATCTACAAGCGTTTGTTTCTGGATTTTGAAAATTGCTCAGCTACCTTATATCAAAATTATTTAGACAGTACTAAGCTGAGAATATTGTCTGATCCGAAGAAATTCTGGGGTTTCATAAACACCAAAAAAAAATCTGATGGATTCCCTTCATCATTTAAGACCTCTGACGGATTTACTGACGATCCTGTCGTAATTTGTGGTCTATTTGCCAATCTCTTTAAAGAGTCATTTTGTTCAGACTCTTTTAATCCTGATGAAGAGTACTTTGAATATATGAACTCTACACCCAGGGTTTCGTTGGATTCTATATCCTTTACTTCAGAGGATATTTTAAAGTATATTGGGTTGATCGATGAGGATTTTAATGCTGGACCTGACGGAATTCCTGCCGCAGTGCTAACACGATGTGGTTCCGTTCTAAGTCAACCACTGTCCATGTTATTCAATAAATCAATTAGCGAAAGTATTTTTCCACTTTTTTGGAAAAAATCTTTTATAGGTCCTATCTATAAAAAAGGTTGTAAGAACGATATAAACAACTACAGGCCTATCGCGAAACTCTCGTCAATTCCAAAACTTTTTGAGCGCCTCGTGTATGATCGTGTGAAAATTCACTGTGGGAAGGTCATGACAACTCGTCAGCATGGATTTGTTACTGGCAGATCCACTGTGTCTAATCTCCTCGATTTTACAACGTTTTGCTTAAATTCATTTTATTCAGGTAACCAGGTCGACTGTATTTACACTGATTTTAGTAAAGCATTTGATAAACTGCCACATAACTTAATTCTATTTAAACTAAAGTTAATGGGTTTTCCACAATCTTTTGTAAGCTGGATTCAATCGTATCTGACGGAGCGATCTTATCAAATACGATTTCGAGGCGTATTGTCAGCTGAATTTATTGCTGAATCAGGTGTTCCTCAAGGTAGCCACCTTGGTCCACTTCTGTTTATTTTAGCCATTAATGATGTAACCCACATCATCAAACACTCTCATCTACTTATCTATGCAGATGACATGAAAATATACAGAACAATAGATGCTAAAGACAATTCAGATCTGCTCCAGTCTGATTTGAAATCCTTTGAAATTTGGTGTTCTAAAAACAATATGTTTCTAAATCCAGATAAATGCCAAACTATGACCTTTTCGCGAAAAAGGAATAATTTAATTTTTGATTATACGATAAAAGATACGGCTTTAAATCGTGTAGATTCTGTCAAAGATCTTGGTATATGCATGGATTCTAAGCTATCGTTTAACGTTCATATTGATTACATTTGTAAAAAAGCATCTTCTATGCTCGGGTTTATGAAACGCTGGGCCAAAGAATTTAATAGTATGATCACAACTACAACGCTGTATTATGCAATTGTGCGACCTCACTTAGAGTATGCAAGTCAAGTTTGGTCCCCAAGTTACAATGTACATGTTGAACGTATAGAGAGAATCCAAAAACGTTTTGTTCGGTTTGCTCTAAGGGGCTTAAGTGCAACTGATACTTTAAACCTTCCTCCTTATGAGGATCGTTTAAAACTTTTAAAAATGCAATCTTTGAATGAGAGAAGGGAGTCTGCAGATATCGTCTATTTACACCAACTCATAACTGGTGTATTCGATTCACCAGAACTTCTAACTCTTATAAATTTTAACACTAACCGTAGAAGCAGTAGAAATGCTAACAATTTAATTTACTTACCTTTTAGTAGAACAAATCATATGGCTACTGCTCCTTTACATCGCATGAGTACCTTTGTTAACAACTGTAGCTTTTTTGATGTTAACTTATCGAAAGGTCAACTCAAAAGTAGATGGAAAACTAATGTATGATTAGATTTATGTAAACGCATGGTTAGTTGTTATGTCTTGTGTTGTCCCTGAGCCCAACCCATATTATGGTGGGTAAATTTTTCTCACTTTGGATTGTTTTGGACCGCTCTTATCGATATCATTAGGGCTATTCACGGTTTGAGCGTACTTTTAACAAATCGTATTTATAGCATTTGTTATTGTTCGAACTGTGAGCACCTCGCCATGTGACTGTCGTATAAAAAGACTGTGCAACTCTATGATGTATGTGATTATCCGGCTGTAGACAGAGCATAAAAATACGAGGTACAAAAAACACGTCCAAGGGCTGCTTTTATTTACGCGTGCCTGCGTATTTGCATTTGTATGCAAAACAACAGCAAAGCAAAATGCGCTTTCGTAAATTGGCGTACAAATAGCAGATCGAACCAATGGCAGACCAGCGTATTCGAACTGTGAATGGCCTTATTGAGATGTTTTGATGTTATTTGGGCTGGTTCTTAAGATTATCCAATGCGGAGAAAGTGCGAAAAAGCTGTAGTAGCTGAACTCTATTGTTATTGCAATATGGATATTCCAGATCGTTCTCTTTGTATTGATGTTGTGTTTTTCTATTTCTATTCTACTAAAAGAAAGTAATGGTGAGTGTCTTTCTGTGAATGGACGTTTTTCGTATTTTTGGCAAATTTAAAACATAAAAAAGTACTTAAATGCATTGTACTTATATTCTCTTTATTCTTTATGCTTGCTACGTCACATACTCCAGATGTTCCAAATAAAGATAACAGTATTATCGATATATCTGTTTTTTTCTGTATGTGATCAAACTAGTATTTTTGATACTTGGTAATTTCACTCTCTCATACCTATTCCATCGTTATCTAAAAGAGAAATATTCCATGCATACTCAATGCTTAGAGAGCGAAACAGATACAAGTAGATATAAGAAAAAATAACAACACACAACTGGTGTACTTGGATGGTTCTTTGCAGAGCTTTATTTGAAAATAAACTTTATGAAGGGTAAATAAGATTAAATGTCTTTACTCCACCTTGTCCGACAAATTGCACAACTTATTTTTGCCATTTTTATAATTTTAAAAGTTATTAAAACATATGTAACTTCACACAAAATCCTCTATGAAAACCCCAAATACGCGCTTATAAATTTGAAGAGGCTGGATTATAACATAAAAAAATATTTCGGAGAATAAGTCCGCTTCAAGCTTGCCTATAACAAAAAACCTGCACTTCCCCGTTTTGAAGAATTGTTCGTAAAGGATTTCATCAGAAACGCTTAGACAAAGTATGGATTTTTCATTGGATTTTACTTTGTGATATGGCAGCACTATATTTTATGATTTTGACATTAACGATAGGTCTTGTCAAAGCTATTTACCCTACCCTACCTCATTATTCTGCTATGGCACGATCAGTGTTCGAACTTTACTGCAATAGCAGTCGATCTACTGCGATTTTTATCAAAATTCAATATTTTAGTGCGTCACTGCGGTTTTTCCCAAATCCACTGCAATTTATTCGAAACACACATTTTTATGGTTATTTTTGGTGATATTTTTGGAATATGCACTTAAGCATTGATGTTGATTATAAAAATGTTGTTTCAGGGGCCCATTACATCGATATACTGTGGTCTTAGCGTTGAAACAGAAAAAAATAAGGCAGATGAAGCTGCCATATTATATATTCATAGTAATAAAAACAATAATTTTAAAGTTTTTCATAAGTTTTTCGACCAAATTAAGAATTGATTTGCTTCAAAAGACCGCGATTGAATTTGTCTACGGCAAATATATTTTGAATCAGTAAGAAATGTGTTTCTGCAACATGCAAATATATAGTATATAGTTATTTTATATTTGTGTGTACATTATGTTATTAGTATATATAAAATAATACTAATATAAAATGTACATATATTAGTTGAAAATGAAGTAAATAAAAAAACTATTGCGAAAAAATTCGTTTTAATGCGTTTTTTTCAAAATTTACTGCGATTTACGAATTTTCAAATCAGAACCCTGTGCACGATCTTTCTCCTGGTTTACACTCATCAAGACTTGACGGTCAGGTTTTACTTTTGTTGATGAAAGACGCGGATGTCAACGAGAGAGAGGTGGACGCTTAAAAGGGAATGACCAAGAACTGACATCAAGTTTTGACGAGTGTAAACCAGGAGTAATTTAAAAAATAAATGCAGATAAATATTTTACGGCTAAATATAAATGAAATTTATAATCTTTTAAATTTCAGAACTTGTATATTTTGTTGTTGGTTTTTTTTGACTTTTTTAGATTTTTTTTTTCGTTTCTTTGTACAAAATTTTCGAAAGCAAATCTGTGACTTATGTTGTTTGTGTTAAAATAATACGCATTTAAGGGTGAAGAGGGTTTTGGATATTTATGACTTAATGTAATATTGAAAGTGTTGTTTGAATATTTATGACGAAATGCGATATATAGAGGGCTGGGAGGTGTCGGTCGTGCGTGCATTACTTCAAAAAATAATCTTATTTCAATATTTTATTTAATATATACTACAAAACTTTTAAAAGTCAATTCGTTACTTATGTAGGTGTTTTCTATATAATATGCCACACATTAAAGTATCAGAGTGCCACACAAAAGTTCAATCTGGTGATTTGAATTTTGGCTACTTAAATCCTTTATCGATTTATTACCATAAGATGTGATATGACAAAAGCTATAATCTTTTATGTCTCTATATATAAGGTTTGTTTCCGTTTGCGCTTTAACGTAAAGCGATCATCCGATTGAAGAGATGGCATAATAAAAATTTTCCACAACCACTTTCATCGCCCACAAATTAATAGGGGTATTCACGATTCAGTGCACTTGCCTGTGCAGTTGAGGACATGAGGACTTGTGCACTTTACAAAAACAAATTGTACGTACGTCAAAAATCTGTGCTTTTCTACTATTACCTTCAACTTGAGGACTTGAGGACTTGAGCAGTTGTGCACTTGTGTGCATTGAAAAATGTTGACAGCTTTGAAATGGTGATGGTGGTGTGTTCACGAAAACCTAACTGCACAACTGCACAAGTCCTCAAGTCCTCAACTGCACAAGCAAGTGCACTGAATCGTGAATACCCCTACTAAAAATGCTATTCTCAGACGGTGTTGATCGTACAGACACGTGATCAAAGCGACTCAATCCAAACACATAACTTGTCATATCATTACATGCAACTTGAATTATATTCGTAGAGTGAGTGTCAAGATTACTATAAACTAGTTCAGAATAAGGAATTAAAGGGACTATCAATTGAACAGCTAGTTTTTTTCTCCATGGAAACATATTGTGAGGACAACCGTAGGCATCGTAGCGTGAAATAAACGCGTTTAACAACATTATTAATATGATCAGAACTGGAGAGTTTTGAATTGACATAAAATCCCAATTAAAACAATTTTCCAATTTAAGAATACCTTAGCAACAATTTGTAGCCTCTCATAATTTAAAAATAGGGGTGGAATTTGAAGGTGGTCCTATCCTTAGAAAATGGAAGAACATACGATTTTTTAGCATTCAGACATAGATCATTATCAAACTCACTTTTTGAAATAGCTCTAAGATCATCATTTATTCTCTAACATAAATCATCATTTCTTGAAATAAGTTATATATAATTTTTTTTAATAAAAAATGTTATGTTAAAATTGGGATATGTTCAAGATTTTGCGGCGAGAGGATCAAATTTGCAAGCTTATAGCCGATACACATTGACTGCGACAAGCGACGAACGCCAATTGTCAAAAAATAGAACGCAAGTTTTCTTATGAAGATGTATTTTTTGAAGACGGCACGACAAAGAGAGAACACGACCACAATTGTTGCTGCCGCAGACTTCAATCTATTTCTTGTTTGATAGACGACAAAAGCGAACATAGAAGAGTTGTTGATGTTTTATATGAAATACAGACTGTCGCTGTTGCGTTCATTATAATCAAGTCGTCGAGAATACTGCGACATTTCTCTCTGACAGCAAGTTTTCGTTTTGTCGGTGGACGCCTGTTGCAGTCAATGTGTATCAGCTATTAGATTGTTAAAGTCGTAACCAAATTAAATGCTGAAAGCGATATTGTAATAAAGTATGTTGGACTAATTGAGCAGATGATTGCTTTTTTGAAATAGCTAAATCTTATGCTGATGGCTACCCACATTCGCTGGTTTCACACGAGAAGCAAATGCTGAAGTGTATCATTTCTTTCTGTTATCTTTTACTCTTTTTGACTGAATGATTCAGGCTTTGAGTGTCATCAAAATTTTGATTACGTTCAAGGCTGATTAATATAGGTTAAGTCACATGAGAGAAAAGCACTCTTTTTTCGCCTTTGTTCGAACTGTCAAAGTAGCTGTTAGCTAAAAATTGTACAGATTCAGGTTTTTTTCTTGATTTCCTTTCATCCATTTTGTCAGTTCGACCGAGCTTCTCTCAAGTGACTTAACCTATATTAATCAACCTTGATTACGTTTGAAGTTCATTTTCGCTCTTGCAGAGAGTTCGTTTTTTTAGCTGGAACAATAACAACTAATTTGGCCATTGTCATGCCCAGTGTTGCCAGATTTTAAGAGAAATCATTGCAGTTTTGTTTATTAATTTCAATAAGTTTTTCCGTTCTTTCCTTAACATTTTCCCGTTTTTCCCCTTTTTAAAGTATATTAAAGAAAAATTACCGACATTTTATTTCTTGCTTCAGTGTTTTATTTTATATAGGAACGATAACAATACAAACCTTAGCAAGGGCGTCCGCAGGATTTGCTCTAGAGGGGAAAAGGCATAATTGAATCTAGAATGAACACAAACAAAATGTAACCTATATGATATGCACACTACACCGGTTGACACACGCTTGTACACATTAGAAAATATAATATAATTTTAAAGATGGTGTAAAAATCTTTCTCGTATCGTGTCCGAAATATTTAATAATTTTATTTAATTTTTTGTCATGTAATGCATTTCAGTAATTTTTTGCTAAAGCAAATATTTTTAATAGTTTAATAAATTAAATAATGTGAGGCCTATAACCTTAAATGAAATCGCATTGATTACTATCGGGCCCCAAGATTGCAACTTTTAAAATTAGAATACAAAAATTTCCTAATATTAAACAATATTTTTTTTTTGTTGAAAAACTTAAAAAAAACTGAATTTTTAGGCCATTTTTTAACTTTGGAAGCCTTTAATTCCTATTTCAATTTCGAGCGGACTGAAATTTTTCAGATTTGGATTTAGGAGGTTAAAATCCATATCATTCGTAAAAATTAAAAATTTGAGTTGTCGCTGTTCTTAAAATGTTTCCCGCATGCTAAGGAAGATATTTTTCACCGGGTCTCACACCGCATTCACACCAATCTACTTATTTATTTTTGCAACATGAATCAGTTCTAGCAGCTTGGAAGTTCCTACAATCCAGTACCGAAACATACCTATTATCTGAATGATTAAAAAAATGTATTTTTTTAAATTCAAAACGAATGAATAAATAAAGAGGTATATGTATATAAGATTTCTTTTGGGTTGCATACATTTTCTTAACATATTCCAGAACCTCTTTGCAAGGCTTGATTCCGAATCCTGGTTTGATATAAGCAAGTGACGCGAAAAAATACAGAAAATTCTCAAACTAGGTGGGTGCGCTAAATAACGTGAATTTTAAGAAGGATAAAATTATTGTTTGAAATCGAGTCTCCTATTTACTTTGATGTCATAAAAACTTTTGCTTATAACATATTCTAATGTAAACTCGTTTGCTTAATATGAAATAAGATTTTTTTAAATAATTAGTCCTTGATCCAAAATTGGCCTACTTTATTAAATTTCCTCATTTTTTCTTTCGCTTTTGAATTAGAAGCTTTGCTCTCGCCTAAATCGCTGTAAATTTCTTAAATTTAAATGCTGTAGAATCGTTTGTCATTTTATTAAGTTTAGGAAAAATTTTAAAAAAATCCAAATTGGATCATCTTTATGACAGAAAAATAAGACGACTTTTTGGAAGACATTAATTTTTTTATTAAATTTATTTACTTTGTCTTCTGCTTGTTTACAACGACTTTAAAACATAAATTTGCTTATCGTCAAAGTTTGTATCCCTTATTGAATTAAATGCACCTTGCTTTCTGTTGCTACGAAAACTGATCTTCGACTAATAAGGGATATCATTCCTTAACATTCGTCAATTTCTCGTAAAACTTCGTAACTTGTTTCATTACATTCGTAGTATTTACTAAAAAATTAATTCGCAAGTTGGCCGTACGCATCATTCGTAAGAGGTGCGAAGTTTGGGTTGAGTTTAAAAAATTGACCACCGAAATCTGACTGGTTTGTCGAACAATTACCAAATATAAGGACATGTGTGATTGCAAGGTGGCCGTAGCCTACTGGAAGAGTACTTGCCCCATAAGCTAAAGAACCGCGGTTCAAACCCTAGCTGAACAGAAGGGTTTTTTCATGACTAGTTATTACGATAGTTATTACGTAAATGTAAAGTACAATATAAATTTGTTTTTGTATACGAATACGAATAAAATATTTGAAATGTGTGCCAAACTACATTCATTCTACGAATTCTACAGGGTTGTCAATATTCGAAGCGCCCATCTGGCAACACTGTAACTTTCCGCAGTGATGCCAAATCGACTAATGACATACCGCGTTTGAAGCACCATTCCAAGCAAATGTTTACAATGGAACAGTACACGCCACGCGAACGCTCTAAAATTGTTGAAATTTACATTCAACAAAACAAGTCAATAGTGAAAACTCAACTCAATGAGCGATGAAGCTCATTTTCAGTTGAACGGAACGGTAAACAAACAAAATTGCCGTATTTATGCCACTGAAAATCCACAAGAGATTCAAGAGGTACCTCTTCACGATGCAAAAGTCACGGTTTTGTGCGGCGTTTGTGCTAAAATGCTCATTGGGCCGTTCTTTTTCGAAGATGATAATGGCCACAGGGTTACTGTCAATCAGGAGCGTTATCGCGATATGACAACCAATTTTTTCATGCCAATCGTTCGTCGAAAGCGTATCAGGCACTTTTGGTTTCAACAAGACGGCGCGCCACCACACACAAGCCGCACTACAATCGATTTTTTGAAGCAATTGTTCCCTGGCCGTTTGATGTCAAAAAATGGTGATTTCGATTGGCCGCCAAGATCACCAGATTTAACGCCTCCAGACTTCTTTTTGTGGGGTTATTTGAAATCAAAGGTTTACGTCAACAAGCCAAAGACCCTAGAAGAGCTGAAAACCAACAACCGTCAAGAAATAACCGCCATTCCCATCGAAATGTTGAAGAAAACCATGGAAAATGCTGCAAAACGGGCACAATATGTCGTAGAGGCCAATGGCGACCATTTACGAGATATCATATTCAAGAAATAATGTAAGCAAATCTACTTGAACCCAATTAAATGATATTCATGACGAACAGACAAAAAATTGTGGTTTCTTTGATTTATTTAAAAATAAAATGGGCGCTTCGAATATTGGCAACCCTGTATTTGTGTCTGAAAATTACGAATAAAATTCATAGAAAACAATTTTCCAATTTAAGAATACGTATTGAAAAGTTTTTGTGAAACAAATTTTACACTTCTACAACTAAAACCGACGTTTTTATTAACAAAGTTCTCAAAGCCCTAAGTTAAAGCGCAACTTACAATTTAGAAAGGTTTTTAATTTTCTCTTAAAATTTTTGATTTAATCGTACTGATTTTTTGATTTAATATGCGCATTTATTACTTGTACATATTATTTCAGTGTAACTGCAAACACTTGTTTTCGATTTCTAATCCTATGCAATTTTAATTTTTCACGTGTATTTTGGTGTGTAAAATGAAGTATAATAACCAATTTCTTTTATTAGTTTTATTTAAATTTATTTCAGAGAAGCTCTCTCAGCGCATGCATCACTATGCGGAAGAGAAACATTTACGATATCATTTTTTTTTAAGTTTTGGGAACATTTTACTTGTATCTGCAAATTTCATATTTAAAACACGATGCCAAAAATTTGGCACATTTTGTTTTTCTAAGTGACCTTTATTCTAATTCGAGATAAATTAATTCAGTTTTTTTAAATAAATGAGGAAAATAGGAATACAACGATATTAATAGGATACGTTTTGTTTTTCAAAACGATAATATTAACAATTGCGAAACGTCTAAATGCTCCGCCTAGGTCCCATAAATTAAATCTTTTAAAAGCTCTTAGTTTTACTTGCTTATATTCTATAGTTTGCCAAGCACATTAATCAAATAACGCTAGACAGAGAACAACTGAATTTAAATAAAATACACAGGCTTATTCAAGTAGTTAAAAATTCAATTAAAATTCAAGATCACTGAGATGAATTTAAAATGCATTTGAATAAAAAATGTTAAAAAAATTCATAACATAGTTTGTTGAATTTTTGACAAAATTACTCTTTTTGCACAAAAACGCGGCCAACCTAATTTTCCTCGTTTTTGAGAGTGTAAGTCCCGTTTTCCTTTTGGATTGAAAATTCTCGAAAAAAGGGGAAAATTTCATTTTCTAACAACACTGGTCATGCCATGCAGCATGAAAAAGACGACAAAATTCTTGGTCTTTTGACGAACTTTAAGGAAAACGGAAGCTAATCTTCATGAATTTATTGGTAAAAAAAATAAGTTGCATTCCTTGTTTATTCATGAATGCTTCTGATTACAGGCCTTCCAGAGTATTTAAAATGAATTGTTAAATTGTATTAGCCAAAAGTGTTTCTCAATTTAATGTTTTAAACGTTGCTAAACGTTTTTCAATAAAAATAAAACAAATCGATTTTGATATGGTCGAATTTCGACCAGAGGCGATACTAGTATGTAATAATATCCGAACAAAACTCTCATAATGTATTACTTTAAAAATAATTAAAACAAAAAATTTAATTTTGAAAAGATTTCTTCGGTGTCTAAAAAAATTTTTTTAAACAGTTATATAATAATACCTTAAACTATTTCGTATTTTATTTTTTTATATTTTTTGTTCCTTAAATTTATTCAATTTGCTAGTCATTAATATTATTTAAGTTTTGTTGTGTTTATTAACAATAAGAGTATTCCCAATTGTGTGGTATTGTGTTTTTTTGTCATAGTTGAAAACCACAATTATGAGCACCCTTTAAAATAAATTTGTGGTTGGAAACCACCCACTATAGCTTTTTGTTGCAATTCAAATAAATTAACTATTCAATTTGATATATTTTATTAATGTATGGCATACAAAAGTTTAGCTTGCATTTTGAACTTCTTCCATTTTTTTTGCAATTAGAAAATAACTGCCAACCGATCAGTTGCTTATGGAACTTTAAAAACCACGTTCGTTAAATATGTCATTGGGCTACTTAAGATTACACCACTTTTGGTTTTTAGAGATTTCATGTAAGCCAGCAAAAAATATAAAAACCACTCGGTTAAGTGTGGTATCAATACTACTTTGGCTTTTAACTACACTGAAAACAAAGAATTGTGAATACCCTAGATGTGTTTTGTTTTGTTGCGTTATAAATGAATTTATTTACATTTTTTAGTTTTAAGTAATAAATAATAAAAAATTTGTTTTAAAAATGTTTGGAATTATTTACTTCTTAAAGTTTTCAATACCGATAATCCCGGGATCGGGAAAAGGTTCCGGGATGGACTCCCTTATCCCGACTGTATAAAGTACAGTGGGTAAAGCTCAAAAATGATAGAATTTTTGATCTTTACCCTAATCTATTTGTATCTTATAGTATATTTCTGAGAGGTTGGATTTTGGTAACTTGGTTTTTGAATTAAATTCAATAAGACATTATTTTATGTGATTGTAAAGTCGATTGTATCTTTCGCTTGCCAAAGATAAAATCGAGTCATTTCAGAAAAAAAATTTGGAGAAATAAAAAAAATTTATACTACTAAGTTATTGAAAATTGCATAATTGTTCGACATTGCCTGCATTCAGCGGAAGGAACTGTTCCACAACTTTCGGGCTGAATGGTATGTGCTCACAGAACATGTTCCTTGAGCTGTCACAATTAATATAGCGAAAATATTTAATGCTACTTCGCTACCTGAGCGCTTTTTCGGATAGAATGCAGCCATTGTCTAGTTTGATTCTTTAAAGCAGTGTCGGCTAACGCCTATGCACCAGGGATGGAATTATTGGCACAATTGTGCTATTTTTGGCTCTTTCGAGATCGGGCGGCACACAGTGCGTTGTCCCATTGACAAAAATCAAAAGGTGTTATGATTCGACACCTAACATATTAGGTCTGTTTCCGTACTCGATTCAAGTAGCTTGAAGTTGCTTGAAAGCATTAGGTGTGTTTCCGTACTAACTTCAAGTAATTGTAATGGAATAGAGAGTGATATTTTCTATTCTTCTCGCTCGAGCTTAAAAAATTTCTAAAATTACGCTTTCAAGCCACTTCAAGTTACAGACTTGTTATTTTACAAATTCTTGAAGCTCGAGGGAGAAGAATAACATGCAAAATGTCACTCTCTATTCTATTACAATTACTTGAATCTAGTACGGACACAGAACTACTGGTATCAATCGACAGGTAATTGCATAGATAAGACAAAAACAAAATACTTAAGGGAAATACAATGTTTATATATTTAAAAAAAATCATGGTTTGTTCAGTGCATTTTGGGTTCTCTTAAATAAATAATTATCAAAAATTCGTGTTTTGACTAAACTGAGCCATGTACATATTTTTATTATAAAAAATATATGAGTAAATTAATAGAATTAAGAAATCTTAGAAAATATAAAATTTAATATATATTTTAGTATAGATTTTGTGTAACCAGGAACTGCAAATATCTTTTCATACTTCGTTCTAAAAATATATTTTTGTATGCTTAAAATTATAAATGTACATACAAAATCAAGTAAAAAAATATATAAGGGTCCAAAGAAGGTACCCCTAGGGTCTAACCAAATTCAACTATTTTCAGTACACATCTATAACTCTCTATATGACTACCTTTCTGACAAATTTTTGTTGAGATCGGTCAACCTTTGTATGTACTTCTAATACAAAGTCAAGTTAAAAAATAATAGAGGTGCAAAGGAGGTACCCCTAGTACAAACCGATTTCGACTATTTTCAGTAAACATCTATTACTCGATTTGACTACCCTTATGACGAATTTTTGTTAAGATCGGTCAACCTTTGTATGCACCTCTCATATAAAATCAAGTAAAAAATTAGTATATGTAGGTCCAAGGGAGGACCTACTTAACCCCTATTCTTAAGACGATATCGACCATTTTTGAAATTTTTCTTAATTGGCTTAAGCATAGTAAGCATATAGAATTGTATAGGAGCACTTATCAATTATTGTTAAATTTTTGTATGGGAACAACGCACTTTAGGCACGTGCCTTTTCATTTCGGCGCTACTACAATATCTCAGACATAAATGTTTGCTAAAATTCAATGGTAAATATTTCTAAAATTAAAGTGCAATAAGTTTCATTGAACACTGACAAGCTACTCGAAAAAAAAGCTTCAGTTAACACAAATATAGCCTGGATGAGTTTGTGAATAAAAGAAACAATTAACAATAAAAAGTTATACAATACAAAAACCTTCGCGACTCATTGATAAAAATTTATTTTTTTTTTATCTTATATTTTAAAAATTGTTAACCACTTGAATTTCAAAATGCAGTCAAAGTAAATTAGAATTCATATACTTTGTTCTCGAACTAAATATCTATTTTGGCAAATTTTCCGAAACTTTATTAAAAAAGATTGATTCTTGTTCTTTAAGTTCATTTAAGGTAGTAGTTCAATGTGACGACCGAAATTTTGAAATATTTTCATTAATTTTTTTAAATAACAAAATAAAATGCGATCGTTTTGAAATTTTAACATGTTTTTATTGGTGTCTTACAGTGTACAAACAAATTTTTTTACTTCATTTTACATTAATATGCTTATAATTATTTATCTCTACGTACAATCTTCGAAAAAAAGGTTAGTTGGGGTGGGGAAGCATCCAGCCTTCCGTAGTGATCTGAAAGAAAAAGTTCAAAAAGATAATAGTTCTGTAGGCTTAATTCTAGAGCATTAACTTAAAATATGCATATTTAAAAAAAATTATGGACTTGTAAAAAAATGTTACTAAGATCGAACTTTTTTATTTGTTTAAAAAAATTAACTTATTATTTGAAAAGTATGTCTTAAATAACGGGTGAAATTTTAACCAAATCGGTTGAATAGTTTTTAGTCAGTGCTTCCTCGCAGTTTCGAAAACGTGTTTAAAGTTTTAACAGCACGTTCATACACATTACGGCGCGCTCTATTTTTTTGGATGTAACTTTAGAAATATTTTACATTAAGGTCTAAACATTTTAGAGTATATTTTTAAGATATATTTATTGCGAAAAATGTAAAAAAAAACTAATTTTTGGAATCCGTCACACTGGACTACTACCTTAATTTATACAATCATATACCGGTGGATGATGTTTGTTATGGAACTACTGCTGAAATATTTTACTTGAATTTCATATTACTTTTTGTTCTGACTTAGCAAAATGAATTGATTTCAATAATGAAATATTAAACATGATTCTATATTTTTCACCACAACATGTAGCCTCTGGTGGAACGAACAGCATTTTGTCACTAGTTTACAGTTTTTTCCAGAAAGAGAAATAATAAAAAATCAAATAATAATTGAAATATTTGTTTAATAATTTGTTTAATAAATTGTTTACTGTGTATCGCTTGCTTAGATACACACGACTAACGCGGCCTTTACGCAACGTTGCTTTAATTTTTATTCATCAGCAATTCTTATTTATTGTGTAACTAAGCATGGTTCGTGTCTAAAAACAGATAAATCTATTACTATAACCTTTTTTATTTATAAAAATGCAATAGATATAAAGTTTTTTGACAGATGCAGAAAATTTTACATCTACGCTGCTTCTGAAGTGGATAAGCAATATTTTTATTAATATAAGGAGCTGCTATATGCTGGCATGCCAATCAGCGAGGTGCTCAATAAGGATGTGGGTTTTGGTGGCGTTATTTTACTATTGTGGTTCCAACGCTTTTTGCCACCGTTCGTTTGCAAATTCCTTAAGAATGGTGACCGCTGATCATGGCCTGGTGCACATAACACTATCGTTTGCACTTGCGCTGTATGGGGGTGCGCATACAGAGCAGACAATTTTCAGAGGCATACGATTCAAACCTGCACCCGATTGAGTTTGTTCACCGGATGCGCAAGAAGAAGCAACGCATTCGCTTTGGTAAAGTCCGAAAACAATCCCGATGTACGCTTTAAACTGATTAAAGATTCCTTCTACAAGAAATACTTTATTTAAGTTATGAACATTTTTTAAAAAACTGCTATTTTTTATTGTTAAACAATTGAAATAAAATTACAAATTTAAAAATTTGTCCTTATAACTTGCATTAATGAATTGTTATTTTTCTATATAAAAGTTTAAAAAAACCAACAGGAGAATGAAAAGAACCATTTAATTTTCAATCAGTTTTAATTAACGAACAATAAATAAATAGAAAATGGATACTGCATCAAAAGACAGCAATCTCAAGAATTGGAATGTGGAGCGTCTGCAGTTGCTTATTCGACAGCAAGCAGTAAAGGTCCAGTTATAATAGACTTAATGTAAAGTAACGTAATGTTGTCAACTGTCATCGTGACGGGGCGTAATGTAAGAAAACGTTGTAGCAATTATAATAGGCAGTAGCCAGGCAGTTGTTTGTCGTAAATAATAGCACGTTCCTGTACAAATACAATTAAATCTTCGTCATCTATAGCTGTGGATACATAAAACTATCACATTAATAACGAAAAATCAACAAAAAGCGTAGTTCAACAATATAAAATACGTAATGTAAAGACGTAATGTAAAGTAACGTAAAAATCGAAATCCAACGGATCTTTACGTCCCGTTGCGTTACGTTCCTTCTATTATAATCACTTGTATAAGAAAAGTATTGATTGAAACATTAAGTTACAGAACACACTGCTGCAGTGACATTTCACTACATTACGTTACGTCTATTATAACTGGGCCTTAACAATTGTGTAGTAGCAGCAACAGCAGCAGTACAGCGAAGGCGTTCCGATATAAGGAATTTTTGGATACATATCTACAAACTTTAGTTGGTTGTTCGTTTACTTTACTGTGGAGCACCCGATGTTTTGTCATCTTTTGGAATGGTTTTCTCGGGGCAGATTCGCCACGAAGTAGCGCAATTGTAGACGGTGAACTTATTATTAACACAATTAATTAAAAACACGTATCATGGCATAGAACTTAGTTTTTTGTTGGCACGTTTAATAGATTAATTAATATTTAATTGATTAATTCAATATTAATTGATAAGTAAAAGGAAAACTAAACTATAAAACAAATGTATATTCACTGGGCAATTGTTGTTGGGCTGTCAAAATTATGGACTTACGCAGCCTTTCAACTCAAACTTTCGAGTTTAAGTTACGCAGCTCTTAAACACGTCGCGTAAGGCAAAAATATTTTTATGAATAACGTTTTGTTGTTCAAAGCCTGCTGTTGTTAGTTATGAAGCAGCTAACACAGGTTTATGAATAAGGCTGAATGAATATAGAACGTTGCTCGAATAGCCTACAATATTCAATATGAAAAATTTCACAATTTTGGTATAAACTAAAAATTAACTCGATATTCCTTTATTCATGGGCGTTCGCAGGGGAAGGGGGAAAAGTAACCCCCCTATTCAGTGAAAATGTTTTATATATGTTCATATTAAATCAAAAAAGCCGTAATATTATATTGAACAATTTTAAGAGTGAAGCAAAAAACTTTCTAAATTGTAAGTTTCGCTTTAACTTAGGGTTTTAGAACTTTGTTAATAAAAACGTCGTTTTTATTTGTAGAAGTGTAAAATTTAGCGAAACATGTATTTTGATAAGGTGCATCATAATCAATCAAAAAGTCGATTTTGATTTTTTTGTAACCTACGGCTTTTTTGATTTCATATGACGGTATGTTCATTATGTATTTAATATATATTGAAGAGAAGACAAAAATACTTTTTTTTGAGATAATTTATAACGTTGAGCTGAACCATTAATTTTAAAATAGTATGTTGTACCCTTTACAGTTTAAACACTAGTTTCTAGCGAAGCAAAAAAACTCGTTTCATTTTAATGGTGCATTCCCAATCAATTATTGTGTAATAGTGTTTGGAGTAAGCTTACATACAATGGAATAATGAAAGCCTTTTACAAACATGCTTCGAAAACACTTGTCTACGTTATAAATTTATAAGTCGTGTTGTAAAATTGTATCGAAACATAATAAAAGTAAGCTTCTTATAATAATACTTGTAGTAAGTTTACTTGAAGTTTAAATTACAAGCGTTTTCAAAGCATGATTGGAAAATGCTTTCAGAGGTAATTGTTTCACAACTTCCACATTATTGTGGAATTTGGAATTACCCAAGCACTAAAAATTACAACTGCAATAAGAAATAAAGTTCCATTACTAACAATTTTGGTGTCAGTGCCTTGTGTTTTGTTAGTTACACCAATATGCTTTTTATAGAATATTATTATTTTATTTTTATTGAATAGTCCACATAGTTAAATTTATATTCCCTTTTTTTAAGTGGCAATGTGTTTATCGACAGTATATTATAGATAAATTTCCTATAGATTTAGATGTGATGGTCTTTCGTATGGATTAATTTTACTGAGAAGATAAATTTGTGGTCTTATATTAACTGCGAGCACATAAGATTTCTTAAAAACAGGTGTTAAAAGCTTACAATAATACTTGCTTCCCATTATTTAATAAATGTGTTAATAATACTTTTATAACACTTTTTTCCAATTTTTTATAAACAGTTGTAAATAACTTACAATAACACATACTTCCAATTATTTAATAATTATTTTAAATAATACTCTTACAACACTTTTTTCCAATTGCAAAGAAAGTATTGTAGAAAGCTTATTTGCAGCACTTATATCCAATTGAATTGTAAACGATTGTAATAATATTACAGTAAGGGATATTTTTCCAAGGGTCCCTTTTTACTTATTCTACAATTACTTGAAAGCATTTTACAACTATTTTTACAAGCTTTTTCCAAGCACAATGCTTACGCTTGTAAGCTTACTACAAGCTTATTCTAAGCTTGTTTGGCTGATTGGGGTTCGACAAACTGTCGAATATTGAAATAAATAAAACAAATGAATATTGAAATAAATAAAGAAGCAACTAGAACAGAGGCAACCTTGGTAGAGTCGATGGCGGTGATCTACAAATAGCCTACTGCTTTAAATGTCATATGATTAAGTAGCCAATTTCAACGTTCAAGTTGTTCAATGTAGTTCAGATGAATGAGCTCTAAAATGTGTGAAATCATATACGACTTTAACAGTGAGTTTGATCACGGCTTAATCACTCAAAGATTACTGAAGAGGAAATATAGTAATTTCCGAAACAGACTGTCTAGTCAGCTAAGTAATTGACTCTATACGGAGTTGTTGTTGTTGCTGTTGCCTTCTTAAAAACTTACTTAATCGAAAGCTCGCAATTAATTTCATGATTTTTAAAATATTTTGCATTTCTTATGGTTATTCAAGATGCTGCTGGTTCTAGTGTAGTTTTTTAACGAAATTGTGTTAGTATTCGGAAATTAGTACTATTGCTTGGTATGCTTTTCTATTTTTTTTATATATTTATTTTTCTTAGTGTTGTTGCTATCAAAATCTGCTGATTGTCGTGGAGAAGCATTATTTAGATAGCGTCCTACTTTTTGCGGATTGTGTCAATTTAATGATGGTATCAGCAAATCATGCCAATTTATTTCAATATTTGGTCATTTTGTTTGCAAAAATGTCAGCATTGGATTGGATACACAAACTGATTTCGAATTGCTCTCCAACAAAATGGCTGTGCCTTTGTAGTAACGCACCTTATTGCCTTCATTTGCGCCAGGTATGCCATTGTAATGCATAACATCAAATGTATCGGGTGTGGAACGTCTTTCTAGCGGAAAGAGTTCGTCCATAAATGCATTTAATGGTATTATGCGCAGACCTTCGGGATCGAGACGTTTTTGCATAATTTCAACGTACTCCACCTCACTAACCAAGTCAAGCTTAGACAGCACGTCTTGCAACACCGCTGTCGGTATAAAGTTATTGCCGTCCGGATCGTAGGACTTGAAAACACGTCTCGCAATTTCCGATGGTGTTTCGGGTGTAACTAGCCTCTTTTCGTTACTAAATAACACAGTCAAGTGTGTTTCCGAGCCCATCACCCAGACTGGATTTCGTGGATTCTTAAAGAAGAAGAATGCCCACTGTACAGTAATGCATTTGTTTCATTAGCGTTATGAAACCAATATCACTTTGTTCATCAATACCGCGTAACTTTAGACCGCCCACTTCCTGATCATTATCCGAGACGAGCAACGGCGCGTCCGGTAAGCATCAGATAAATCAAGCCTTGCGAGCCATAACCAAAATTATTGTGTATCAGCAGCTCTGATGCATCCAATAGCTTGGAGTTGACTTTTTGAATGCCCTTTGTCAGAAAAACTGTGTACATGAACAACAAAACGCCATACTGTGCAGACAGAATGTCAAAGTGGTCCATATAATAGTTTTCAACTGTTCGACAGAGCCGAAGTGCAACACTTGCAAACATTATTGAAAATCATCAGGTGACCACTCAGCATTCCTGAGTGTTTCCCTGTGTTTCTGGCCGGCTCTCGCGAACAGTTTCCAAATTGCTTACTTCGTTGTTTTATGTTGAAACCCCGGCTGCTGCATTTGTGTTTGTTTCTTTGGTTTCGACACACTGCTCCAAGGCTAGTATAATGACACGATATTGGTTAGCCTTGCACTTGGGTAAAAAGTTGCACAGAGCTTGAATAAGCAAACGCTTGCATTTTTTCGCAGTGAGATCCTTAAGGAAATGGCCTGGTGTATCCATAATAAGTATTTTAAGCAGAAAGCCTGCACAGGAGCTATCACAGCACATGGTCCACCTTGTTTTTGCACTAACGCGGATGGTTCCACATCGATAAATTCAAAGCCCTGTGACCATTTGCGGAAGACTTCAACTCGTATACTTGATCCTCACAATAAGTTACGAATCTCAGAGTTCTCGCGCATCCTTAGCACTAACAGCTACGCTAGCATCAACGTCCCTTCCACTGATAGAGTTCTGTATTCCTGTTACAGCTGTTGCTACTGATTCTACTGCTGCTGCACTTGACGTGGACTTTGCCGATGCTGCAGCGGCTGCATTTTTCGCCGAGGCACTATGAGAATGTTCACCCATTTTTCTTTGCTTTTGCTGCTTCTGGTTTGTCGAAGCTTTTTGGGTTTGTTT
Source organism: Dichetophora obliterata (assembly GCA_963920525.1). NCBI lineage: Eukaryota > Metazoa > Arthropoda > Insecta > Diptera > Sciomyzidae > Dichetophora > Dichetophora obliterata. The sequence continues at coordinate 61,721,078 of OY986438.1, read as the reverse complement.
TTTTCTTCTCACTAACTCTTCAGCCAGACATTTGTAACAACAGCAATTAGCTTGGATCACCCGTTAGTATACAAATTTGCTGGTTCTGTTTTTCTATAAATTGTTTACTTTTTATACGTTAATTTCATAAATTTTGTTATGGGAAAAGACACGAAATTGCTTACGTGAAAATTATTTAATTTTGCTTGTAGCTGTCAAAATTTTTCAAGAAGAAGAAGAAGGGTTCTTCTTCCCATTTTCCCCCCTTAAACCATTCCTTAAACCTTATCTCTTGAAAAAGGGCGTAAACATTATGCGCCCACGCACATTTTTGGTACAGTTGCCGAAAGTAATTATACGAACTAATTTACCAAATTTATTCTTAAACGACCGAAACCATCTGAGATATAGTATCTTCATTGATTTTTGGTCGGTAAAAAGGGGCGTGGAAAACCATTTTTAGTACAGTTGCTGACAGTAACTATACAAACTAAATTACCAAGTCTTATACGACCAAAACCATCTAAAATATAGCATTATTATTGGTTTGTGGGCGGTGAAAGGGTGTGTGGCATGTATGACTGTGGCATTTTATATGCAAACATTTTAATGATAATTACAAACACATCAAAAAAATCTCGAACCAAATCGGATGCTTCGTTCTTGAGTTATGGAACTTCAAACACATTTCACGACTTTATTTTATGTATAAAGATGTGAAAATAAACCATTTTTGAGTAATTTTTTTTCCCTTTTTGACAGCCTAGATTGTTAAAATTTCGCACTGTGCATTGCTCGGAAATTTTTAGTATGCTTCATTTTACGTTTTACAGGGTGCTTTCAGAGAAAAAAAATTGAAATGTCGATAACCAAAAAATAACAGTAATTTTTGATGGAAATTTTTTAATTTAGACAAAATATAGGAATACAAAAAATGTTCCACTTTTTAAGCTTTTTTTTAAAAAAAAAATGCTCTCTGAAAGAAAAACATTACAAAGTGGAATATTATATTCCACTCTGGTCACACTGTTTATACTGACTATAACCTTAAAGTTGACTGATGTTTTTAATTATGACTGTGCCTTAATGATTTTAGCCGCAATTGAAAAAACCATCAAACAATATTCAATTGATTGGCGCTATATCGACGAATATTTAAATAAAAATCACGAGGCTATTAAGGAATGGGTTACGGAAAGTGAGCTATCAATAATACATCGCGAACTAAGAGAATTAGTCGACGAGTTTATGCGGTAAGTAGTTGATGTTTCAGCTATTCTGATTATGTACCTGCCTTCATATTACTATCCTTAGACTTGAGCACGAACTACTCGAAAGAGCTCTTGCAAAAGATAAAAAGACGAAATACAAAAAGCCTAGGGTCAAAAAACCTAAACCAAAAAAAGGTAAAAGGAAGAAAATTGTTAAGGATTTGACACAACATCGTTCAATTCAATCTCTTTATAACGAACTTAAAGATGCTGGAATAATAGAGAAAATTCCAAAAACTGGATTTGAAGACTTTATAGCAGAATTTAATTTTGTAGCTGATGACACACGTGATGAGCTCAATTTAACGTAATTATCCTTTTTTATAATTAAGTAATATATTAATATTATTATTTTGTGATAATTTAATGACAGCATATTTTATAACGATGTATCATGGTATAATTATTCACCAGGTAGCATTGGTTGGTTTGAAAACTATCTCCTGTCAAAAAATTACTCACAACGAGAGCGCTCACAATTCTTAAAGGCTGCATTCAGCGGAGTCAACTTTTGTAAACTGTTATGGTAGCGATACCGTAGTGAGCGATGTTTTTCTCAGAATGTGTTGTTACTCTAACCGTCAGAAAAGTTGTAAATTGTTTAAGTTAATTATTAAATTATGTAAATAATTGTATTATAAAGGTCTTACACTCATATTCGCTGCGTTTTTTCTTTTCAGCACAACATTTGCAAACTGTTGACTCCGCTGAATGCGACCATTTAATTTTTATAGTATTTGTTTTTAACACTTTCTTCAATTTTCGCAATGTTCATTAACAGCTTTTTTGACAGACTATGGTCTCCTTGTAGAGGACAACATAAGGAATTGCCAACGCAACGTGTAGCTCGTTCCTGTAACAAAATTGGCATGTTAACGATTTGTGTGACGCCAGCCGTTATCGATCCTTAGCTTCCGATTTCCTTACAACTAATGTTTCTGTACGTTTAAATCGGTAAAAACTCGGACCGTTATGAAAAAGAACACAAATCGAGAAGAAAAGTTGTGAAATTGAGTCAAATGACAAGCAGGTGTTTACTCGAATATATTATTTTTAGTTGCGCTAAAACTTTATAATAAATAGGTGCTTGTCTTGTTAATAAAAAGTGAACATTTGCAGTTAAGGAAAATGAATTATGTTATCATGATGTGAATTAATGGTTGCGGGAATAATCAACGATTATGAATGTAAATAATTTTACACTTAGTGCTGTGCAGCAAAAACTTAGCAAATATATGCAACCGTGTACTTTTTGCATAGCACAAACATATACTGTTTTGCTAAAATTTTAACTTTTATGTAAATAGGCATTATTTATAAATTGCATTACCTTTAAAATTAAAACTTTTTTAAGAACAATGAAATATTTCAATCCGTAAAAAATTCGACTTGTATGAATGTAACCATTTTTAAAGGTATATTTCGAGTACTTGTAACTTAATAATACACAACATTACTGACATTAGATAAATCGGTAGAATTCTCACTTGCCACAAAGCCAGCGAGAAAAGTGACACATTGTAATCGATTCACTTTACGTACAGAAACACTTTTTTAAAAGGTTCCATTGGTACTTGTAACATGACTATGTATCTATTTTTGTGTTTTTTTTTAACATACATTTTTAAAGTGAAACTTCATAGGCGGCGATTTAATATTAAAACTGAAATTATCGAGTCTCGTCACGAAAATTTTTTCGAGTCTCTGTTACGCACAAGAAAAGTGATAATGAAGATATATCATAGAGAAGCAGAAAGAGAAGAATATATACGTTGCAACCTCTTTTGATTGCAATGTCCAAGGGCCAAATTCTTCAATCAGCACTGGAACTGATTGAAGGTTGGAAACCTTGATTTTGCTTCAATCAGCACCAGAACTAATTGAAGTTTTTATTCCCTCCAGGAAATGTGGAAATGGAAACATTCCATGGAATGTAGGAAGCATTCCTCTTTGTTGCACACTCCATTGCTTTTTTTACATAGCATGTCATTAGAGGGAAACATTCCTCCCCGCTGTGTTAAAAAGTCATGTGGAAACATTCCTCTCCGCTGTCCTCAAAAGTGAATTGGAAGCAGTCCTCTCCCCTGTTTTAAGAATTAATGTGGAAACTTTCCTCTCCATTGTTATGAAAATGGATTCGGCCAGGATTCGAACCCGGGACCTCTGAGCGACAGTCGAGCGCGCTACCACTAGACTATCAAATTCTACAATAAGCGGCTAGAAAACAATGATATTAATATTTTCTATTGTCATTGCTTGACAATAAATAAAAGTTTCCACATGCATTCTAAAAGAAGCGGTTTGGAAACAATATAAATACAAAACTACCCTTAAGCTTCCAAAAGATACGGTGGGGAATGTTTCTTTATCACTTTTAAATGGAAGCCTTCCGATTTTTCCTGGAGGGTTATCATTATTTGGCTATTACCAACACTTGAACTAGCAATAAGAAGCTGAAAATAGAGATGGTTAAAACTGCTCACCGTTCTCAATGCAACTCTCAACTGATCTTTATTATAATGTTTATTTTTCTTATAAAGAAAAACAAGTTACTTAACTAACACAAAACATATTGTATAATACAACAAAGAAATCTATAAACAATAATTAATAAATATAAAGAGAACTAATATAATATATATAAATAAAATTGTTTCCTTATATTTATCAATACAAAGATAAAAAATATTTACCAATTACTAAATCAATTTTTCTTATACAGGGTCCGCCATCTAACGTTTTTTTTTTCAACTAGTGCTTATTTCGTGAATGGTAACACTTAGCTCATGTCTGATTTGACAGATAATTAGTTTTACCCTTCCGCTGAACGAATATGGTTGTGTATACGCTTGAACAACGCTGGGAAATATTGCAAAATTACTTTGAAAATCATGGTAATGTTGCAGAATGTGTGCGAAAATTGCGTACGGATTTTGGAAGAAGAGAAGCACCGTCAGCTCCGTATGTTCGTTATCTTGTGGAAAAAGTAAAAGAAACTGGCATCCTCATCGATAAACCAAAGCGTGAAAGTCCAAAAGCAGTGCGTACACCCGAGAATATTGCTGCTGTGGCAGAAAGTTTGCGTGAAGTTCTTAATCAGTTCTTAATCAACTCTCGTTGTAAACAGATTGTTTGATTACTTAGCTGCGAAAATTTTTAAGTTAATCCAGTGTTTTTGAATATTTAAGTCTAATTTCTGTGTAAACATGTACTTTTTCCAGTCAGGTTTTTATAATTTTTGTTTATTTTTCCACTTAATTCTATTAAAGAAGAAAAATAAAATTTGTTTCTGACAAATTTTTTTTTTATAAGCTGTGGAAGCTAAGTTTTTGAGTTTTGTTTTTACATTCATATTCGCTTGTTTCTGTTGTTTGATTATTTGTCTCATTTTTACATTAGCAGTTGTACATCAATTGTATTTTAATTTTTGCTACATACTTTTGTTAATCGCTGTATACTTTTAGGAACTTTTAGTACAGGGTGGTTACAAAGCTAATTTTTCTTTTTTTATTCTTTTTATTCTAATTGATAAAATTTGTTAAAATTGTTGCTTGTCATTTAAGTGCAGTGTTTTTTTGCCTTATTTTCGTCATTTTATCTGCATTATTTTAATATGATTTGTGCTAAGCCTGGCTGCTCTGTAAGGGGTGAAACTGAGCGGTTTTTATCATGCTGGTTATTTGATAATGCTGTTCATACCAAATGTGTAGGCGTGACAGGCTGAGTTGCGGATTGTATTGATTGTATTGAAATGTAGATTGGCTGACATCAACTTTTACAAGCTTTTCAAGCAGACAAAGCAAGGCTTCTCTGAAATAAGTAAGGAACTTTCTTCACTTTCTGCAAAATTTTATAAATACCAGTCACTTTTCGACGATTTTAAATATATTGAAGAGTCAATTCCTTCACCCAAAAGGAAAAAAAAACACATGTCTTTGCGTAGTAAGACAAAAATGGATTCAACTCCAACTCTACATTCTTCTGTACATGACATTGCTGATGACATGGACATTGGTGGTATAACAGCCCCTCCATAACACCTATTTTAACTTTTACTTTGAATACAGCAAACATCGATTTCTGCTCCTTTGCCAGTCCTTTGCATGTCTCATGCCCAAACTGTTTCTCTTTCACCAACTTTGGTCGATTCCCAGGTTGTTCCTCTTACTTCTCAGGTTTCTATTCCACCTAAGCCAATCATTGCAATTCCACCAACTAAATCAATCTTTGTTTCTCGCTTAGCTGCGGATACAACAGAGGTTGATATAGATTTTTTCATTAAATCAAAGTTGAATTCTTCCTTGCATCTTTCGGTTCATAAATTCAAATATTCAATTGTAAGATCGATTACTTCTTTTAGATTAACAGTTCCTGAAAATTTATTTAATTCTATAGTTGATATAAACTTTTGGCCGCCAAACACAGTTGTACGCGAATTTGAATTTAAAAGCAATCCAAGACCGGTAAATGTTGGACATTTGCTGCGTCCCCGAAATAGCCCTGAATCTCATCCAAAAAACGATTAATAAACCGCAAGTCTAAATTAGAGCTTGAGTACCAAAATGTCAGGGGTCTTAACTCCAAACTTTCCGATATTTTCATAAACAGTTTTGATTTTGAATGTAACATTATAATTTTTACAGAGACTTGGGTTCGCTCTAATATCTTAAATTCTGAAATAATGTGCAATAAATATCAAATTTTTCGTAAAGATCGTCATGATAAGATCGGTGGTGGTGTTTTGATAGCTGTTCAAAACTCGCGTGTATCTGAAGAATTGACAATTCTTGACACCAGTGACATTGAGTTCATTTGTTTTGCAGTTAAATTAAATAATAGTATTATTTATGTTACCTGCTCTTACATTCCTCCTAAATGTGACTTAACAATATATTTAAAACATTTACACGCCATCGAAAAAGTTCACAATTTGCTAAAAAATAAAGACGTTCTTACTGTGCTGGGTGATTTTAACCTACCTTTTGTGACTTTGAGATCGTCTGACGATTCTTCATTTCTTACTCCTGTTTCCAATAGTGATTGGATAAATGATTTCTTAGATAAGCTGTCTGATCTGTGTCTTCAACAAGTCAATGATATTTTAAATATAAACTACAGAACCCTAGACCTTGTATTTGTAGATAGATGCACTACTGTTAATCTCCATTGTTTGAATCCCATATCTCTTCCAGAAGATGTACATCATCCAACTCTTGAAATAACAGTTTTACTCCCCCACGAAAAAGAAGATAAAGTAACTGCTGATGCGCGAAATAAAAAAGTTTCTAATTTTAAGAAAACGGACTATGTAAAACTTTATTCCTTACTTTCGCAGACTGATTGGTCTCCAATTTTAACTAGCGGAACATCATATTCATATTATAACGTCGAATCTTCTGTAAAGTTTTTCAATGATACTCTGCAAAGGTGTTTCTTATTGTCCGTCCCAAAAAAAAGGTGTTTCACCAATCCTTTAAATCCACCCAGGCTAACAAATGATCTAAAGGCACTTAAAAACTCAAAAAATCGCGTATTTAAAAAATATAAAATATCTGGTTCTAGTTTAGACTTTGCTTCCTATTCTTCTTGTCGTTATAGATATCAACTATTAAATAAACAATGCTATTCTGCTTATATAATTAACATAAAATCTCAATTTAAAGATGATCCAAAACTTTTCTATAGTTTTGTTAACTCAAAACGTAAAGCCTCCAGCTTTCCACCCCTTATGAAATTCAATCAGGCAGAATCATCTTGTGACAATGTGATTTCTAACATGTTTCCGCCAGTTAACTCTTTTGAAACTCCTGTAATAGACCCAAATATTGTCATGTGTTATCTTCGACAAGTAAACTCTTCTTTTACGACCGGCCCTGATAAAATTCCAAGCTGTATTTTAAAGAAATGTGCTACAAACCTGTGTACTCCTCTAGCAAACATTTTTAATATTTCCTTGCATAGTGGTTATTTTTCTATTATATGAAAGAATTCTTATATAAAAAAATCATAACTGATCAATTAACCCACTCCGTGTCTTCCAACATGGTTTTCTTAAGGGTAAGTTCACTACAACAAACCTCTTAGAGTTTACTACGCGTGTTATAACTGGTTTTACTTTGGGACTGGAGACTGATGTTATTTATACGGACTTAGCAAAGCTTTCGACAGTGTTAATCATAATCTTCTTTTGAAAAAACTCCACCTTATTGGGTTTCCTGTCACATTATTAAATTGGATAAATTCGTATTTATCTAGACGCACTCAACAGATTTTATATAAGAATTCTCTTTCAAAAAGTATTTCGGTCACTTCTGGCGTTCCTCAGGGCAGTCATCTTGGACCGGCTTTGTTTTTGCTATTCGTTAATGATCTTCCTTAAGTAATAAAACACTGTAACGTCTTAATGTACGCTGACGACGTGAAACTTTTTCTTTGTTACAAATCACCCGAAGAACGACATCTTTTACAATCTGATCTAAATAGACTTGTGGACTGGTGTAGCTTCAATATATTAAATCTCAACTTAAAAAAATGTAAGCAAATGACATTCTCGCGAAGATCTGCTAATAACATTAATTACACTATAAATAACACTAACTTAGAAATAGTTTCCAGTTTTCTCGATCTAGGTGTTATTATGGATTCAAAACTTCGCTTCAATCTCCACGTTAATATGGTGATAAATAAGGCAAGAGGAGTCCTTGCTTTCATTAAAAGATGGGCTAAAGAATTCAGTGATCCCTTTACTACTAAATTATTATATACCTCTCTCGTAAGGCCAATTCTTGAATATGCATCAGTTGTATGGAACCCACAATATAATGTCTACATCGACGCCAGAGAATCCGTACAAAAACAGTTTTTACTTTTTGCTTTACGTCATAGTCGTTGGAACCCCAATATTATGCTTCCATCGTATGAAATACGCCTTAAAATTATTTTACTACCTTCCCTAAGAAGCAGAAGAATGATGCTTAATGTCATGTTTCTGTATAAATTACTTCGTGGCGAGATTAATTCGGAATATCTCATCTCAGCTCTAAATTTTAACATCCCAAGGAGAGGAACTAGACTTTCTGTTTTTCAAGTTGAGTCAGTGCAGTTTTAATTACGCTCTTCATGAACCTTTACGATGTATGTCCTGTGATTTGAATGATAACTTCAACATAATTAATTTTTCTGATTCGGTTGACGTCTTAAAACGGAAAATTATATTACATTGAAATAATTAAATCAATTTAACTTCATCCTATTATACCTAACGCAGTTTTATAACAATGTGATATTGGTAATTGAGATTGTTCTGTTTCTCCTTTTTGTCTCGATATTATGTTTTATAAAGTAAGCATCATCAAATATGAATCGTTTTTAAAACTTACTTTTTAATTATTCAATATTTTAATTTTAAATCGAATTGGGATTTACGTGCTCACGTGGTTTCCTGATTTGAAATTAGACTGAACTCACACTATCACCTGGATTGGTGTGCCAGAGTATATCTCTTTTCCACACAAGTTTATGCCTGCGTTGGCCCAAATGCATATCCAACTAATTGGGATTTTGATTTGGCGGATATGAGATAAATCTCATTTCCAAACCAGGCCGCAAACCATGAGTTTAGTGTTTTGGATTGTTTTTGAAATCAGGATTGTTTTTCGGGTACCTTAAATTAATAATCACCATAATTTAATTCGATGCTGCTTATTTATACACAGTAAAAAATATGAGGATTAATTTTATAGTATTTGGTATACATATAAATCCAAACCAAAAATGTTTTAAAAGTTATACCATCAAATCTTATAAATTATTCAAGACCATTTTTCTCGTCAGAGCAATCGAAACCACTATATTTTTAAATTTTCCGATTTCGGTGAATTTTTTACTTTCGAACCAGAATATATTTTGATTTACACATGATATCCACATAAAATTTTTAAATTATATTTGTTTTATTATTTTTATAATATTAAAGGATATAAAATTTATAAATTATTTGAAATAAAAAAAGTTTATACCACACAAATGTTATAAAAAAGATAAAATTTACCCTCAAATTTTTTACTGTGTATAGAATTAAATATACTTAAATACGCGTTTGTTATATATTAAATTTTTAAATTCCGCTGAAAAGCCAATTAATGTGCTTAGTGGAAAATCCTAATTGCCAATAGGGGGTATGTATAGTACGTACGTGCATTCTGTCTGTCCCGGTCTGATCCGGGCAGGTTCTAGAGTGTAAATCGTGCATGCGTATAGGTCGGGTATACGTATCTTTGGAAGATTCATACCTCCGGGCGAATCAAAAAAAAAAAACAAAACAAATACTAAATCAATTTTACTTATATCATAATTGCCATAAATTATATGGGGCATTCCATACAAAATTTGCCACCAAAGTTTTTTTTCAATAAAAGTTATTTTTTATGGTTCATTATTCAAAAATATTTGACACGTATTTCTTTATTTAAAAAAAAAGACTTCAAGTGAAAATAATTTTTTTATATTACTTTTTTAAAAAAGGACCTTTTTCAATCGCTTATACTGCAATAACTAGGTTAGGTTAGGTTAAAGTGGCTGCCTCAAATTGAGACGCACTTAGGCCAATAAGGCCCATTGTGGTACCACAGGGGTTGATCTCCCTTCTCTATTCAAACCAGCTTGAGCTGTTCACAAAGCTTAGGATTCGGTATATCGATATTTCCGAGAGTTCTTCGAGGTCTCTGAAAAACCAGTTGTTTAGGTGAAGAAAACGTTTTTGAGCCAGCGCTGGGCAGGTGCAGAGAAGGTGTTCTGTAGATTCCACCTCCTCCTCATCTCTACAGCTTCTGCAGAAGTCGTTGTGGGGTATGTTTAATCTTTGAGCGTGCCTGCCAATAAGGCAGTGCCCTGTCAGGATCCCTATCATGGTGCCAATGTGATCTCTACTAAGAGATATGAGTTCTTTTGAACGCTTCAGATTGAGTTTGGGCCAAATTTGCCGTGCTATATTACAAGTGTTACCTGCTGACCATCTTTTGTTGGTGTTAATACAGGCTAACTCATGTGTAAGGAGTTTACATGTGGTGAGAGGAATACCAAGGTTTGTCTTGTCTGAAGATAGTTGTTTGGTAGCACCTGTGCGAGCGAGTTCATCTGCTCTGCAGTTACCTAGAAAATCCCTATGTCCAGGAATCCAGCATAGGATAATTTTAAGCTGCTCTGCCATCTCGTTTAGAGATCTGCGGCAGTTGAAAACTGTTTCAGATGTTATTTCAACAGTTCCTAGGGCTTTCAGAGCGGCTTGACTGTCAGAAAGTATGCATATATCCATGGAAGATATATCATTTTTCTGAAGCCAAGTTAACGCTTCATGTATAGCAGCTATTTCAGCTTGAAATACACTGCAATGGTCAGGGAGCCTGAAGGCTATATTGATGTTTAATGTTTCTGAGTAGACTCCTCCACCTACTTTGCCATCTAGTTTTGATCCATCCGTAAAGATCTCAATGACATTGTGAGGTGAACGGTTTTCTTGTTCCCACTCTTCTCGAGAGGGAATGGATACATCGAACTTCCTCTCAAAGAGTAGTTTTTGTGTGATGTAGTCAATGGACCTAGGTAAAGGAGGGAGAAATTTTCTGATACAAGAATGTCCTAGTGTACCTTCTTTCCACTGGGAGGTGGCTACTAGGCGGATGGCTGTATTAGCGGCCATCTGTTTAGCTAGGATATCAAGTGGTGTAAGATGGAGCATTGTGTCTAATGCGTCTGTCGGAGTGGTTCTTAGGGCTCCGCTAATGCACAGTTCAGCTGATCTTTGAACTTTACGGAGAAGGTTATGGTGAGTCTGTTTTTCGAGTGCATGCCACCAGACAATAGCACCATATAGCAATATTGGCCTTACAACTGCTGTATAAAGCCAGTGAGTAACACTTGGCTGTAAACCCCATTTGCTACCCACCGCCTTTTTGCAAGAGTATAGGGCAATGTTCGCTTTTTTGGCTCTTTCGAGCAGATTGGGCTTCCAGTTTAGTTTCCTATCCAGTATAAGGCCCAGGTATTTTGCTTGATCTGAGAAGATAAGACTTGTATTTCCCAGTTTTGGAGGGCTAATTTGAGGTACATTGTGTTTTCTTGTGAAAACTACTAACTCAGTTTTATTAGGATTAACGCTGAGCCCACAGCTGATAGTCCAGTTGACAAGAGTATTTAGGCAGTTTTGCATAATGTCTCGGAGAGTAGATATATATTTTCCAGAGGTAACAATAGCAACGTCATCGGCATAAGCTATCACCCTGCACCCCTCTAGTTCTAGTTTGCCTGCAATAACTAAAGAAGATAGAAAAATTTGTTCCGATGAAGAAATGTGCACCCTCTTTTTTGCTTTCGATTGATGTTCACTAAAACTTAATCACATTAATTTTAGATTGCGAAAAGTAGAGATTTCCAAATTGAATTTTTTTTTTGATTTGGGCCAAATTTTTTGTTTTAAAAAAAAAGCCAAAACCTTTTTCTTAATACTGGTAGAATTTCAGAGTGGTCACTTGAATACTTACGGAGCAATGAATTTTTCAATCGCAACTTACACGTGCGAAGCAGAGAACATCAATAAGTCGCTTTTTTAGCATTCAGAGTATAAGTTAATTTTTATTTTATTCCAAATAAAAATTCTTTATTAAATTGGCACTATGTGCCAGTGAAATTGGTTTTACTGAAGATTCTCTTAAGACTAACTTAAACAACACCAAATAAGGTTATTATAAGTTAAATCTACCTCTTGCCTCAGCTGCACTACTGTCGTTGATATTATCGCTGTCCCTATTGTTGTTGTCGTTGTATTGGTTGAATCTGCTGCTGCTGTACTGTCGTTATTTTGGCTTGCTGCTGTTATATTTTGTTAGCTCAGCGTTTGGCTTATGTGGGAATGGGCTGCGCGACAAAATTGACGAATTGTCACGTACCATCCTCGTATTACAATTTCTAGACTGTGAACCGTAAAAAGGTTTTATATTCGAATAACTTATATATCTACTTATTTTAGAGCTATTGGCGACATATACATATTAATTTTCCGGCTGGGTGTTCTCTCAAAAAACGTTAATATGTACATCCAAATTTAATAAAAATAAAATGTAGTGTTAAATAAATAGTTTCAACGTTTTTAATAAACCTTTCGCATTGAATTCAAGTCTCTACGTAATTTTAAATTTAACACCTTCTTGCGAAGTTTCAGAATCATATAAAATTTTCTAAATTTTAAACACTTACAATTCAAGGGCAAGCAACAACGTGGTTAACAATTTGAATTGAAAAAATTATTGTTAAAGTTGGGTCTTACGCAATTCAATAATAACACCGACTGATCAGATAACGGGTCCTTTCCGAATTATTAAGGGGACCCACTTCTTGTAGTTAAATTGTTGAATTTAATTTTTCATAGAATTTCATTTCTAAAATAGTATAACTTGATTGTATCGACTTATTATTACATCGATAATGTGTTCAAATGCAGTGTAGAAAATGTTTGTAGATGAGGATAGTATTTGGTTGTTTGTTATCGTTAAAAGTTGATATTTTAATATCCAACGAGATTCGTGAGACCTGGGCCCTATTGCACCAACCACTTATCACTTATCAGTTATCAAAAATATGAGCAATTTGATAAGTTTATGTTGCACTAAACCTTATTCTGATAACTAATCCAATTGAGTTGGATAAGTTTGATTAGTGCTCGAGTTTTAGATAAGTGTTGCACTAAACATATTTTGAACGAAAACATAAACTCTTTTCGATAAGCGATAATCTTAGCAATGTTAGTACTTTTTATCACTTTCTGTTACACCTTTCTGTTACTGAGATTTTACTAATCGGTAAAAATTTTGATAATCTTAGCAAAATTTAGATAAGAGAAATTTCTCTTATCAAGTTGTTTATTGAAAGTGTCAGCCGTGTTTTGTCCGCAGCTACTAAAGTCACTTTTACTCACGGCAATTTTACCATAGCATTATGTTCCTTTTTTGCGACTAATTAAGGATAACTCAGAAGAATCGGAGCAAACTTGTGCAATTAATCGGCGGATAAATTTTGCCTTCAATAGAAAATGACAAATGTTTTGAAATATTTCCGGGGTCCTTATCACGAATCTGGCACCCAAATTTTAGTTTGAAGCGTCAAAAATAAAAGTGGTAGGCGATTTTTGTTAGTGGCAAAGATGTTTGGTAAATGTTGATGAAAAATTATCTTTCATGCTTCCATCCCCCCAGCCCCTTTTTCACTCAATTTTTTACGTAGATAACAAACAACAAAGGGTTGAGAGCGAGCATCAAATGCGAGAAGGCTATAGGAAGGAGTTGTGGGGAAGACGCTGCGAGTTGGATATGGGCGAAGGAGTTGCGGTGTATTTAATGTTCGGAGTTTGTGTGACTGTATTGATGCTTTCTAAGCTGGTTGTTTCTTTACATTTATTTTTTTATATTCCCTAATATTGTATTCCCTGATGTTTATTTCCATTTCCTAATATTAACAGAAATGCTTATGGAAAAATTTGTGTAAGTGATGTAAAAAAATTAATAAGAATCTATAGTAATAATGAGATTAAAGCAGAGATTTTAAAGTTGTTAGTATTAAGTGTTTATACTAGCTACTCAAAAATGTTTGAAATGAAAACTTTGAAGAATTTGTAACATATATTCCTTATAAATTTGTTCAAAGTATCAAAACCAATTCAACTGTAGCAACTTATCATTTAGTTGCTTAGTGCAGAGTTTGTTGCGAAGTTCTTTCCTTGGCTTGAGAAACACTTATTATCATTTAGCAAAAAATTGATAAGTTGATAATAGATAAGTGAGTGAAATTTCTTTTAACTTATTGCAACTATAATCACTTACACTTATCAGAAAAATACTTACTGATAATTTGCTAAGCGATAAGTGATAAGTGGTTCGTGCAGTAGGGCCCTGGTTTTCACATACTGTTGTTATTTGTATTAGCGTTGCTAGAGCAAACATCCATTTATTTCTGTCATTAACTTGTTTTCACACATGATTTTCTCTACGCTCCAACTTATAGAGGGATTGGGTTTTGTTTTTGAGTAAACTTACTTAGCAAGCACAATTTCTGATCCCTTGTTGTATGTGCGTTGATTTTTGGCACAAAGATACAATTCGTTTTTCATTCTAAAACAAGAATGTTACTTTTTAGTGGTGGTTGGAAAATAATGATCTCGAGGTACGTTTATTGCTAGAATTGTTGTAGATAATTTTATTGCCACCAAAGTGTTGTTAATTTTTGTGAAAACTAATATTAGCCGATGCAAGTTAAATTTATTCAAACTGGTTAACGGTACTGTTATCAGGAAAATTTCGTGGTTCTCTGCTATCGCCACCTTAACCTTCATTAACTTGTATGTCGATAGTAGGTCACCTTGATATCCTGGGATCTGCATGGTTAGTGACAAATGCGCTGTGATTTTTAAAATTTCATTGTTAATTTGCTGTGGTGAAAGCAACTGAGGACTGATCCATCCGTGATGAACATTTGTAATTTAAGAGTGCTGTTTGAACACTATGAACGTTTGATGTCATAAGGGATAATTGAAGAGCTTACGATAAAAATATTTGTAATGCCTGCTCCTTCTGTGTCTCCTGTTCATTATGACGTATTTGATCGTTTATGCTTTCCAATCTTCCTTCAAGCCTTTCGAAGGACATTTGAGCTGAGGTTTGATTACGTTTGATGGTGTTAATGTTAAAATCAATTATCAAATTCTGTTTTTTCATCATACTTGTCAAAGGCTGTTTGTTGTCGTTGATGGCCGTTATTGATTCTAACATCTGATGGGCATACTCTGAGTCTAAAAATCCAAACAGCGAGTTAGCAACATTTCCTACAAAGTTGAGCACACCTCTTTTTTGACGATGGCTTGCTAACAAACCTTTGTCGAGATACAGTTCCGCATTTGTGTGTTGAAACTGTGTTACTAAGGAGTGCGCACGTAAAAATTGTAACATACATTTGGCTTCACTACTTGCTTTACAAGAATTAAATTTTAAATACGCCAAAACCACCGTATTTTATGTCAGTTTTTAATGATATCATTTCTTTTCGTTTTAGTGAACATCTAAGTGCAAAATGGATAATCAAAAAGAAGTTAGAAAAACAATAGTTCAAATTTCACAAGAAAATCCCAAGTGGAAATTTAAAAAAATTGCAAAAACCGTAAAAGTGTCCCGACAAACTGTTTCCCGCGTCTTGAAAAACTTCAAGCAAACCATCAGTGTTGACCGAAAGCTTGGATCTGGAAGAAAATAGTGATCTGGAGATGTTAAGAAGGCAAAACAAGTTTCTCGAATATTAGTGAAGGCTCCAAACACATCAGGACGGAAAGCAGCTGTTATTGCAAATTGTTCGGAGGCATTTGTCCGAAAAGTAAAAGCTAGTGCTGGGCTTAGATCGTATAAGGTCCAAAAAGTCCTCGATCGGAATGCTAAAAAGAATATCGAGGCTAGAATTCGAGCGAGAAAACTCTATACAAATTTCATAAAAAAATTTCAATGTTGCATCATGGATGACGAAACGTATGTTCTAGCAGACCTCTCGCAGCTTCCAGGTCAGGACTATTATGTAGCAGATCATCGGGGAAATGTATCAGAGACGTACAGGACCCAAAAAATAACAAAGTTTCCGAAGAAATTTCTTGTGTGGCAGGCCATTTGTAGTTGTGGCAAAAGAAGTCAGCCATACGTAACTTCTGGGTCGATAAATGCGAAAATCTATGTTAATGAATGCTTGCAAAAAAGATTGCGACCATTTCTGACTCAACACAAGGTGTCCAACTACTTCTGGCCAGATCTTGCGTCATGCCACTATGGAAAGAAAGCTCAAGAGTGGTACACAAAGAATAATATAAATATTGTACCTAGAGAGGCAAATCCACCAAACTGTCCAGAGTTAAGACCAGTGGAAAGGTATTGGGCCCTTATCAAAAGAAAAATGAAGGAGACAAAAGGAGCTTCTAAGGACCTGCAGGATTTCAAAAGGAAGTGGACTTCAGCATCAAAAAAAATCCCTGAAAGTACCATAAGGGCCTTGATGGAAGGTGTTCCTGTTAAAGTTAAAAATTTTGCTTTTAACAACGGTTTTTGAAACTTTTTTTTATATACCAACAACCAACATGAAATAAAGTTAAAAAAAAAATTTTAATTTTTAAAGATTTCTCCATGGTGTACTTAATTTTTGGATTTTTTAATGTAACAATTTTTACGTGCGCACTCCTTAGTTCATCGCATCTGTATTTGATCGCACATGTGGTTCATAGTCGAGGACCCATCTTTTAATAGTTGGATTTCAGTTGAGATAGTGATGACTTTGAGATGAGTGAATAGTTGAGATCATAGTACACAACTAGATTCCATTCGCTAGTGATGACTTTGCTTGATCCGATGTGTTCAAAAGGAATGCCTGTATTTTGGTCAAATTCTGTATACTTGACTGGTTTACACCATGCTATCGGCAACATTAGTAAAATCACCAATAGTGTTATAAAACTGTAATGTCGTGCTATTTTTGTTCTCTTTGGTTGCTCTTCATTTCGTCCTTTCGTTTTCTTGTGGTCACACATTCCTTTGACTCTGTACCTTCTTGACTTCTTGTTCTTCCATCAGCAGTGGTGCTTAGTGTTGAATAGGGTGCTTGAAGATGCCATTTTTTGTCTTGACATCAACCACTTGAACCTCAGAATCAGTACCAGGATAAGTGTTGATAATTCGGGCCATTGGCCTCTGCAGGGGATTAGTGTTGTTTTCTGTTATTTACACCAGTATTCCATCTTTAACATTAGCAGCTTGATCTTTCCACTTACTGCGACACTGGAGCTCGTTCAGGTATTCAGTCGACCATCGACTCCAAAACTCGTCATTTATATGAATTACGAGCTTCTATCGAGTAAGAAGCGATGGGTTCGATGTGCACTTATTATCACCAGGAAACGATGTTATTGGCTCGCCTGTGAGAAAATGTCCTAGTATCAAGGCAGAGAGGTCATTTGGATCAGATGACATCAGCGTTAGAGGTCGAGAATTCAATATTGCTTCGATCTGGATTACAACTGTCTCTAGTTCCTCTTAAGTAAGAGGAACTCTTAAGTAAGAAGCATAGTGAGTTTGCTATGCTTTTCACCAGAAGATGTTTCGCAGATTTTACAGCCGCTTTCCACAGTCCTCCGAAATGTGGTGACCTTGGTAGTACAGAGTGTTGAACAACAGATCTGGCCATAATTTTACCTTTTATGGGCCAGAACCACTGTCTTGTCTGAGCAAGAAGTGCTTGTGGACCACAGTGGAGATTTTTAATTTGCAAGTATTGTATTATTAATTTTGTTATTGGATAATTGTGGTAATACCATTGGATGTTTGTCATCATATTGCAGATTTGATTCAATAAGTTGTCCTCCCACTCTGATGAAGCCTTGGTTGTCTAGAAAAACTGATAGTCCGTGAAAAACACTTGTCTTTTTTATTTCTTTCCCTCTTGACAGTTGTTGTATTTCGTCACAAAAATCGCTAAGTTGCACTGTTTTTATTATGACAGTTATCGCTTCATTGAGTTCTTCGACTAATAGTGCGGCCTTAATTGCTCGATCACTTCGACGCATGTGCCTGATGAATCATAGTATGTATCCAACTATTCTTTGAAACGTTGGAAATGAGTTCCGATGGTTTATGTTGTGAACCATGTTGCTTAAATCTTCGTTTATTGATATAGTAAGGAAATTAATATTTCTTTCCAACTCCGTTGTCTGATTTTGGCTCCTTTTGCAATTTCAACCCTTTGACCAATTTTTCAGTTATCAGGTTCACCTGCGAACCTGAATGAAGAATTGTTTTGCATTCAATGGTCTGTACATTTTCTGCAGCTATTTTGACTTTTACAGTACCCAGCAACACATAACCATTGTTTGAAGTTGTAATTAATGAGGTTTGGTTTGGTTGGTTAAATGTGTTTGCTGCCGGAGTGATGCCCTTTTGTGGTTCGTTGCAGTGAGATGAGCTGACTGAAGTTGATAGTCTCTTGTCGTGTAGCAAGGAATTGTGTTTTTTGTTGCACTTTTTGGAGTTCTTTTGAGTTTTCTAGTGACTGTTCATGCAGTAATCGAGTTTATTTGTCGAGCTAAGCCTATAAAATGTGAAGTAGCACTGGACCCCATGAGTTTGTCTCAATTGAAAGATTGTTTAACGGCAGTAGTCCTTCATGTGTAGTGTCATGTAAATACCTTATATCTGGTCTAACATATAACATTTTTTGAATAATTATTGAAACAATAACCCTTTTGTTGTTGTATCGATCTTGCAGTAATTTCCATACTCTGGCATAATATTCAGTGCTAAGCGCCAGGTGCCGAATGAGCTTCTCTGCCTCACCGGTAGTGCTTGTCTTGAGGTACCACATTTTTTGCGATGGTGGTATCTGCTACTTGTGAATGACTTTTTAAAACAAGTCGTGAAACCGTGTCACCGGATGCGCGGTCATATTGACCGACAGTTGAACAAGCACCTACTGTACCGTATCTTCCATGTTATTAAATTCATTTAGATTATATCCTTGAGAGGTCGGAGTTTCACAATGTTCCCAAATATCTACATTAAGGGTTTCAATTTGACGCCATAACCGAGTGTGATGGTTTATCCTCGATGTTATCAATCAGACCTTGCTTTAGCTAGACGTGGAGTTGCTTCGGAAACAGATTTTGAGTTAATAGTTTAGCTGTATGTTTAGTTTAGTTGAGTTTAGCTGTATGCTGCTCAAACTCTTCTCTGGAGGTGCTCACTAAAATCATCATCTCTTTATAATAGTTCTGCGAGAAGTAATCATGGTCTAATTTTAACCCGGGTAGCAACCTGAGTTTATTGTCTTAATCTTCAAATCGATCCCAGGCCTCGTCTAGACGTTAAATGCTGTCTTCAAAATAGGATGCTGTCTTCTTCCGATCAGCTGAATTCTTTTTGTAGTTCCTGATTATGGCTTCTATTTCAGCACCTGTCGGCCTTTGGAGCTATACTAATTTATCAAAGGTACTCATATCTTAATTTCAAGTTTTCTCTTGCCACCGACTGCTTCTGTTATGTTTAAGCAATCTGCTTCTGTTGGCTGCAGGCTGCTTCTGTTGTCTTGACGGGCCTAATGACTGCTAAGCGATCTGTTTCTGTCGCCTGCATGCTGCTTCTGTTGTCCTGACGGGCCTTGCTAGCCGTAGGCTGCTGCTGTTGTCCTGACGGCCTTTTTTCTGTAACGAGATCCTTGTTGGATCAATATTATAAAGAAAAACAAGTTACTTAAACTAATACAGAACATATATAAAACAACAAAGTAATCTATAAACAATAATAAATAAATATTTAGAGAACAAAAATAATATACGTTAATCAAATTTTTCCTTTTATTTATCAACACAAATAAATATTACCAATAACTAATTCAATTTTACATATATCTTAATAACCATAATATATATATGTGGTGACTCAATAACTTTAAGTTGCATCACCACATTAGTTGAATTCCTAACTTCCATTTTACTTATCTTCTGTTACATTGATTTTCAACTTACATTTTACTTACCTTCTCGTTGATTCTTAACTTACATTGTACTTACCTATTGTCGATTATTAATTTACATCTTACTTACCTCAACTTAACATTTATATTATTCTTATGTTAATTTATTTACACTTTGTTATAAATACTTGTTATTATAAAAACATTTGTATAAATATTCATATTTGTATCAATCAGAAATTTTCATTTGAAAATTTCAGTTGAATAAAATATTTTCAAATAGACAGTTATAAAAAATATATTAAAAAAATAAAAATTATAAATCAAAATTAAAAAGTTTGTTGTGCACCAAATACTGGCGATCCTTGGACGTATGCGTAGGAGGCGACTTCCGTATGCAGCCAACTTTTTGCAAATGTTGTGCAAAAAGTAGTATGATGGAAATTCAAGGACGGCAAGGTTGATGATATATTAGGGAGAGCAGGTGCTACAGGCGTTGGCGATGGTAGCGAGGCCGGAGATGTTGGCGGACTCACTATGGTTTCCAAAAGCAGTGGCGTTTGCCAGAGCGACGATGCTGGCAATGAAGTTTGATGCTGTTCTAATTGTTGTAACTGCGGCTGCTGTTTTTGCTATTTTGGACGCACAATGCCGATACTTGTAGTTGTTGGTTTTTGTACTTCGCCTCCTGGCAGGATCGCCAGTATTTGTGGTGACTCAATAACTTTAAGTTGCATCACCACATATATATCAATAATATAGATATCAATGCATTTTTTAAATACTAAGAACAAGTTCAATAGTCTTTGTCGTTAATGCATTATTTCTTTTCTTCATTAACAAGAACAAAAGTTCAATACACTTTTGTTGTTGATGTATTTTCACTATTTTAAGACTTATTATTACTATGTTATTTCTTGATTTATGTATATGTGGTGCCTTAACACCATACAAATCATACACATAAATAAAATAAATTTTACTTTAATTTATAATATTATTTAAAAAAAATTCTTTCATCAACTTCAAATTTTTACAATCAAAAAAAGTTTTTAAACATTTTCATTCTAATAAATTTCTTCAATTCAATTTGTTGTTTTTCTGTACTGTTGTTTAAAAAGTTAAAATAAAATATATGTTAAAATAAATATGATATAAAAATAAATACAATTATTAGTTTGCGATAACCCGAACCTACAACACCCCACAACTGGCGATCCTGCACGTCGAATCCCACTTTTGACACCAATGAGACATAAACAGTAGACGGTAAACAACTGCCGCCAACAACTACGGTAACAACCCAGAATTGTCCGATTTCGCAGAAGACAATCAAATTGCATACGATTACAACCAAAAGTAGTCATTACATCAGCATCAGTAATAAAGCCAACAATAATCATCAGGACTACATTTTACCCGCGCTAACGCCACCATCATCGCTTGAATCTATAACACACAAATCAGTTCATCATCATCAACATTATCAGCAGCTGCTACAAAAACAACAATAGCAGGAGCCATATCAGCAGCCACAAAAACAACAACAGCAGTCATAGCAACAGCGCAGTCAACGCCGCAGCTAGCAACATCAACAAACAAAACAGCCAACGTCGCAGACTACACTACTAAATTGCGCTGCCAACGTTGCAGTCAACACTGTAAAATGTGCAGCCAACGTCGCAATCGACACGCCAAACTGTACCACCAGCAAAACGTGCTCAATGCAATACTTCAACCCGCAGCAACAGCAACTACAGCAACAAAAGTTTTGAAATATTTATATATTTTTCGTTTTAAAAAAATGTATAATGTTAAATTTACTTACCCCCTATTACAAATTCATACGATACACGATAAGCGCTTGCATTCTGTTGTGCGCTATTACGAATTTCAGCTTATCGTATGAAATCCGACAAGTAGCGTTTAACGTATATCGTGAAAAATCAGTATTGCCACACGATAAGTGTCGTATTTGCAGTCATATTTTAAACGAATACAAGTGGCTAAAAATTATTGTTCGATAAATTTTTTTGTCTCACATGCTCTTTTCGAAACATGTGATTACTAAAGTAAGTAAAACGAGTTAACAGACTTCATTGCAAAAAATTCTGCAAATTTTTCAGGCCAAGAGTTGTGAGCTCAAAATCGCAGTTAGAGCGGCTTGCTGCACTTATGGAGGACAATACGGATATGGCAAGAGGTTTATGCCCGAAAACGCTTGCGAAACTACGTTGGGAAAAAATAAGCCAAGAACTCAACTCATTGGGTCCACCAGTACGTTCACCGGACGCATGGCAACGGGTAACCAATTGTGAAAGCCATAATTCTGGCATTGAGGTAATAATATAATAACATTGTAGGTTTGGAACGACTTAAAATAAAAAAAAAAAGAGATCACACAACCTTGCAGAAACCTTGGCGACTGGTGGCGGAGCAAATAACACAGTCCCTCTTTCAAATTTGGAAGAGGCGGTAAATAGGGTGATGAGCTGCGCAGTTTATCATAACCCGCCAGATGACGAATTCGAAATGGCAAATGCGAATGAAAGCGAAGTTTATTTGGGTGCTGAAGTCTTGTCCGTTGAAGAAGTTCAGGCAAATGTGCAGAATAGGACACCGAATTGAAAACTCAAGCGCAAAGAAGACTGCCAAATTGCTCTGCTAGAGCGGCAAACAAACAACCAAGCAGAGTTTCAAAAAGAAAGTTTGAGTACTCAAAGGGATAAAACGAAATCTTCCAGCCATTGAAAATTATAACAAAAAAAATGTATTATTTAAAAAAGGAAAAACTCGCTCTTTATAAGAAAGAGGTTGAGAACAAAAGTGAAGCTCGTCTAGCTAAGCTAGAAATTAAAAAAAATTCTAAAACTAAATGAAACCATGTATAAAATGTGATAGTGCTTAATGATAGCCAAATATTTTAAACTGAAGTGAACTGAAGCACCTATTAGTTTAAGCATTTACTTTAATGCATTGAAAATGTACGTACTTCTTTAAATATTTTAAATTTCTCCTCCTTTCTTAACTAAAACATGAATAAAGATTTGATTGTTAAGCAATTAAAATGCTTTATTTATTTATAACATTTTTTAAGAAAAAGAACAAAATTTTAGTGTAAGCACAAGAGCACATTCCTCCTGATTTCTTCTGCAACGTGTCGCATTGAAGAATCACTTGCACTTGTTTCTAATACATCTGCGAAAACATCTTCCAAATCTCCATCGTTCGCGTCTTCAAGCTCTTCGTCGCAGTGTACATTACAATGATAATAAATATTATGTAAAGCTACACAAACATTTATTATTAAAGTTGCTTTTGTGGGAGTGTAATGAAGCGCGAGTTACATACACTCCTCAGCCCGATCACTTAACGTTGCCGGTCACGGTACCGTTGAATGATCAACACATGAAACGTGACGGAATGCACCAAGTCAGCATATTCTAGCTGATATGTATTCCGCCACGATTTATACATGTTTATGTTGTACATGTTTATAAAGCTCAGATAGAGCATAAGTTTATGTTAGAGTAAGAATAAAGTTTAGTTGGAGTTTGATGCTGATAATAAACAGACACATAAAATAAAGTGTTTTGAGTTTTGATAAATTATATAACTCGCGCGAGCACTTAGCAAACATCGGAACCTGCTCTTTAAAACACCAATCGTCTTTTGCGTGCTTTGGAGTGTCGTGAATTATACACGCTTTCCAAGGAGCCACCTGTAGGATTTCTGAAAGGTGTTAAAAGGTAAGGTGCTAAAGCATAACCAGCATCACCTTAAATACATTTTTAGATAAAATAGAGCTTTAACATTTTCGAGTTATCTTAATATCTAATAACCAAGTGTTCCTTTCACCACGGCTATATATTGAATCCAATTGTGGTTTTAATCCAGACATTTGGAAAACCAAAGAATTATGAGTAGCACCAGGATGCTTGGCATTGACATATTTTATATTCATTAAATCATCACACATCAGAAAATTTAGGCAATATATCGTATTTTATTAAAGTTGAACACACACATCTTCTTATACTTACTACCATTGCGTTAATACTGAAATATCTCTTACGGCAGTAATACAGATGTTGCAAACTTTTCTGTGGTGCTACAATTTTGATGATTGTCCCATCGATGCACCCGATTACTCCAGGATTACCACTTGTTACAAAAAAATTTGCTTTTGCTCTTCTTCTTTCTGCTTCCGTGTACGTAGAGTTTATCCACTTGCAGCAGAGTGTGCTTTGTAAAGCACTCAAAACTTGTGTCATGACAATAGATACTGTAGGTTGTGCTAACCCAATCAACGCCTCATTGCCAACACTCAGTTGGTATGATCCCTGCGCAAGGAATCTTAAAACTGCGCAAAGCTTCAGAATATTTTGTATAGATGATTTGTTTTTTCCTTCACGTAATTTGCTTTCTATTTCCGTGAAAACATACAAAAATGATTCTTTCGAAAGTCGAAAATTTGCTCGAAATCTAAAGAAACCAAAAGAAAATTGGTAGAGTTACGGCGATAAAAGTCTCCCTGACTCGGGACTTACGTTATCCGGTTCATTTCCAAAGGAAGCATCTCTTAATTTTCTTCTTTCGACTGCCTCTATGCAAGTCATCTTCACTTTCTTCACCTCCGTTTATATAAAAGGCAATTGATGTTGATGTAAACATAACTTCTGCTTTTCTTAATTTTTTTTTTTGAAAATTTTAACGTTGCTGACACGAAATTATTTCTTTAAAAAAATTTCTGATTGAGAATAACAGCTGTTTTGTCTAAATAAACAGTCAAACGTAAACAAAAATCACTGTCATTCACAATAACTTATCTATCGGGCGTATGAAAACGATAATACGAATGCTTGATTTTTACGATACGCTTGCAAGTGTATATCCCCTTCTAGAAGTATGTCACGGCAGAACCTGATTACAGCAAACTAGTTAAACACACAATAGAATATCACATCACTACAGAAGAACAGTTACCATTTTCTCGACCACGGCGATTGAACTTAATTAAATTTAAATTCATTCAGACTCCATGTCAGCATCCCCGTTACATCTAGTCTCCAAAAAAGATGTTAACGACTGGAGACCCTGTGGCGACTATCGAAGATTTAACGCAATTACAGTCCCAGACCGATACCCATTACCACACATTCACGACTTATCTATAGACTATTACACACAAAAAAAAACATTTTCCAAATTAGACTTAGAAAATACCATCAAATTCCCATGGCTTCTAAGGACATTCATAAGACATAATTACACCTTTCGGAATGATTGAATTCCTCAGAATGCCATTCGGCTTAAGAAATGCAGCGCAAACAATTCAAAGATTTATCAATTTGCTCCCCGCTTTTTTAGCTAGATAAACAATTTAAAAAGAAAACTTCAAAATATCAGTTTTTTTTTATAACGATATTTTTGTATTTTATGTTTTGCTCTTCTTTCTCTCTTCTTCATAAGCATACTTTCGGATAACCATTTTCTTTCTCTGTGTTTCAAAAAGATAGAATAAAATTTAGAGTTTCTACTGCAAAAGTTTTTTGGTATTTTTAACCATGGAATAAATATAGCAATTTAAATATGAAAATTATATTTTTTATTTTCTTTTTTTCTATTTAAGTTCGTTTTACACAAAGAAAAGTTCCTATACTATGTTTTTTCTGATGTAGTCTTAATCTCCAAATAATTCTCTGCAATATTTTATTTTGCGGCCTCACCGTACAGTAACAAATAAGACCGAATTAATTATTTTATGAAAACATGCACTCAAAAAGCACTTTAAATTTGAGTTACCTTCTTTAAACAGTTATTGTTGGGTAAAACATTTTTTAAATTTGTATACATGAATTTATTCTTAAGTTTTGGAAAATTTCCATTTTTATGACATCAAACTATAGATTTCTTAGTTTTTATGAAAAGTCGTTTATTAATAAAAATAACGGTAAACAAAAGATTTTTCGAAAATATTTTGTACATATATCTAGTATATTCAAAAAATTCCCGTTATTACGTAATCAAAAATATTTCGATATCTTGTAAAATTTAAGAATTTCTCAATACAACACATTTGTTTAGCCTTAGAATGAGAATAATCCGATTGAAATTTCAATTTTTGAATTTGCAAGCAAACATCTCCGCCACTTTCAAATTGATGTTCATCAAATTTCCTTTGTCTGAAAGGTCAATTAAGTGAATTTGGAGACATAATAAAAGATTTAACGTTACTTCACCAATTCAATGTTTTCACAAATACTCTAAAATATTCAAATTGTGCTCAAAAAATAGGCCAAAAGTTTTTTGTTGTATTTTTTTTTTAAATTTCCATTTTCCCCACTCTTTCATAGGACATATCATTTATCTGCAAAAACTGCTTAATTTTGACACAAAATTCATTAAACAGTTTCTATCATTAAAAATCATTTCAAGCTCTCTATCTTGTCCATGGTGTAAGAAATAGAGGTGCTAGTGAGTTTGACACTTCTCTCTCAAAATGATAAAATTATGTTTCCCCGCTCTTGTCAAAAACAGCTGATGGTGAATTGCAATGAAAACAAATTTTGTTAAATTCGTGTCTTTCTGCAAGTTTATAAGATTTTACTGAGATTAAAGTGCGAATAAAGTGATAAGGAATATAATAAAAAATATATGAGACGCTGTGCGTTATGCAAAAAAATAGCAACGATGTGAATGCAAGATAATTTGCATGCTGGCCAAAGCTTCATGTCGGCGGCATCTTCCAGCGCACGTTTCTGATGAAATGGCCAAAACATTCAATAAAAAACTTGGCAAATCGGCGAAGACAACTGCAATAACTTTTTGTCAACACTAGACGGCACAATTAATTGCATTAAATATTTATTTATACTTAATTCGCACAATAAAAACTATAGCAACTCAAACAAATAATACAATTTGTCAACTAGCAACAGTTCCGCTCTTTCGCTCACAGTTTTTTGACAGAAGCAAAGAAATTCATGGTGTCAAAAACTCACTTACACCTGATTTTCTTACACCATGATCTTGTCTGTATAGCGTTGTTGACGAAGAGACAGACAACAGATAAATGTGAGCGGATATACAATAAAAAATTTGCATCTTGGTCGCGAGCATGGTAGAACTAGTGAAGGTATATGCATTTCAGACTCCTCTCTTTTTCTCATAGCCAGAACTGTCAAACTCAAGCATCTTGTTATTCTTGCCTATTTTTGTTTTCTTATCGCATTCTCATAGTTTTCAGATTTTGTATGCGCTGTCAACTTCGTTTTGACAGTTCCGGCAGTCTGTCTCTCCGAAATGCATCTACCTTCTCTAAATCTACTATGGTTTGGACATGCTTAAATCGTACAGATGGAATGATTGGAACTATGTCCGAGAGTGAACATAGTTCCATGAACTATGAGGGTCCGGAACGACCCAACTCTAATTCGAAATTTATTTATACATCACAAGGTTTTTACATTCACTTAGTTTGACCTACCTATATTTATTGCAACATATTCGAATAAAAACTATATTCTGCAAATCTACTCAAAAATACCTTTACATACCGATACATGACACAAAGAACTATAAATAATGTATTCCCAGCGCAACAAAAAAAATTACTGCTCACCTCGTCATTGGTGCTCGTCAAATGTGACACTTGATGAATACATACAAAAGAAAACGCCAAAAAGAGAAAATGAAACAACAAAGGAGGCGAAGATAGCAAAATGAAAATAAAAAACAGTCAAAATTCTGTCAAACACATCAAGCAACGTAGCTGCTTTTTGTGTGAAGGGGTAAAAAAGGGAGAAAGCACCCCTACAAATTATGTAATTTCTTTCACAAACAGTACTAAATATTTACGATATTTATTTCATTTCAATAAAACAAGTTTTTATAAAAAAATTTCGACATTTTAAAATCTTTACATCTAATGAATAAATTGTGACTACGGTTGCAACAACGAGCTCCACCTACGTCACAGCAAAGATGGCGGACATGCGCAATACTTTATCTATAGTTCTTTGTATCATGACATCGATATAAGATTTGTGTGAATATGTTGACGTTAACACAGGTAAAATTGTACCAC
This sequence comes from Dichetophora obliterata, assembly GCA_963920525.1. Classification (NCBI taxonomy): domain Eukaryota; kingdom Metazoa; phylum Arthropoda; class Insecta; order Diptera; family Sciomyzidae; genus Dichetophora; species Dichetophora obliterata. The sequence goes on along the minus strand of OY986438.1, from coordinate 61,693,205 downwards.
AATTGTTTTATTGTGTATTATTATTGTAAGACTCGTATTTCACAAGTAACTTTTATTGTTCGTTACAATTCAGTACGATACCAAACGAGTATCGTCGGTTTTTGTTTTACAAGCCAAACCTGACAATCTCATTGGTTGAGCCAGATAACGGCTGCATTCTAATTCCTCGTTCATATTATTGATAGTCGTACCGAGTTACTCGCTCGAGTGCAGCGTTACCAACCCGACAGTATTGCCAGATTTATTAATATACCATTTACACTAGACATATATTCATTGCTAAAACTTAAATTACGATACACTACATAATAATATCATTGCAATATATTGTTTTTAAGTTTTACATTTCACATGTAGTTTATATTTAATATTCACGTATAGTTTGAATAGACTATGCGCAGGATCAGATTATCCATAAGGCAGTGTAGGTAAATGCCTAGGGACCCCGCATCGGCGAGGGGCCCCGTACATCGAGGAAAAATTTGAAAATGTTTCATCGAGTAAACATTTAATTTAAGGATTTGTATCCTCAGTGATAATATTATTGCTTTATTTTTTAACCGACTTCAAAAAGGATTAGGTTCTCAAGTTCGTTGGTTTCCTCTTTTTTTTTTTAATATATGTACATTGGAGTGGAACGAAATGAATGGAAGCAAAAATCTTCATAGGCTTCATATACTCTTGAAAACTATTCGTCAAAAAAAATTTTTTTCATCCTTCGTTTTTTTCTGCGATATAAATTTTGACTTTGCTTGAGGGTTTTTGTATTTCATTGCCATATGTTTTTTCCACAGTAATTTTTTTTTAATCTAAAATTGAAAAATTATCGTTCCATTTTTTTGATGCAACCCTCTTAACTATGTCATAATTAACAACTTGTCATGATTTCCCTATGATACTATTTACGCGCTAGAAGTTATACGGATTCTAGAAGTTATAAGTTTACCGAAATCGGTCATTCGAATATCGCCATTCCTCTATGTCGGACGTAAAATATGATAACGTATGGGCAATGAAATCCGAACAAATTTTAAATGAAGCGTACTCAGCAACTCATAACGTTTTTAAAGAATTTAAACTGGCATAGTAGGCGCTGCACTTACACTTCGTTTTACAGTTGTTTTAAATTCGGCAATAAATAATTAGTAGCGAAAATGTCTTTAAACGAGGAACAACGTCGAAAATTGATACGTAAATTTTTTGAAGATAATCCAAACAAAAAGAAAAATGAAATTTATCACCATTTTAAAAATATGGGTTTTAAAAAAACGTTCATATACCGTATAGTTAAATTGTTGGAGGATAAAAAGAGCATAGAAAGAAAACGTGGTTCTGGAAAAAAATGTGTTTTGAATGACTTTAAAGTTCGTGCTTCTTTGAAAGCAGAAACGGCGGGTCGAAGTGCAAAATCGTATCGACAATTAGCAAACAAATACGGTGTTGCAAAAAATACAATAAAAAAGTACTTAGAATCAAGGAACATTCAACGTAAAAAAAAAAAATGTGCACCAAAAACAACGGAAAAACAACAAAAAATCATTAAAACTAGACTACGCAATCTTTCCCAAAATTATTTTGCTCCTAGCTCTAAGTATATTTGTGTGATGGATGACGAATCATACTTTACCGTGGAAGGCAATGAATGGCAGCAAAAATATTACTATGAGTCTGCTAATATTAAAGCAACAGATAGGGATAAATTTATTCATAAGACGAAGTTCCCTGAAAAAGTTTTATTGTGGTTAGCCATTAGCGAAAGTGGAATTAGCCAACCTGTATTTTTTAAAGGTGGCTTGGCTGTTAGTTCGCAGACTTATACAGAAAGATGCCTACCGGTACTTAAGGAGTTTATTCATAAGCATCACCGGTATGACAAAATAATATTTTGGCCAGATTTGGCGTCTGCTCATTATGCCAAATCAACTCTCAACGCTTTGGAGTCTTTTGAAATTGAATATGTGCCGAGGGACTTCAACCCGCCAAACGTACCACAACTAAGACCGATTGAGACTTTCTGGGCTAACCTTAAGAGGAAGGTATACAGTAACGGATATAGACCAAAAAATGTGGATTGTTTAATTAAAAAGATTAAAAGAGAGTTGAAAAATATCGACACAAATGGCATTCAGAAGTCAATGAAAAAAGTGCCTGAAAAGGTACGAAAAGCAAATCGTAACGGTACTCAAATTTTTTTATAAATTTTAAGTAAATAACAACGTTTCTAAATAAAATGTAAAAATTGTTGAAAATCATCTGGATATTTATTTTTGTGTAGATTTGTGGTTGTTCGCATTTCATTGCCCATACGTTAGTAACAAAATTGTTAATCAGTAGTTTTAATGTAAAACCAACAGTTTACACGCTATGAGACTATTTATGGCTAAACAGTGCAAAGTATAAATTTTTTACTATAACATGTATTACTTTTATGATTGCAATACTTATTTAAAATATATACATTTATTAGACGATGTGTTTGGTTTGCGGTTAATGTTCGAAGTGAGAAAATAACAAACAAATATTAAAATGCTGCCAATAACCTACTTATAATCAAAGTTAAAAATCTGCTCATAGTAAGAAATTTCTACTTTGCACATATAGACATAAATAGTCTCATAGCGTAAGAACTATGGGTTTTACGTTAAAACAGTACATGGCATTTTTGAAGGTAATTACCTAATCTACAATTTTGCTATAAACAGATTTTATGTCCGACATAAAGGAGCGGAGAGAAAGTGAACTTTGCACCCGAATATCTTCTAACGCGTACATGGTATCATAGGGAACTCACGACATGTTGTTAATTATGACTTAATTGAGAGGCTTGCATCAAAAAAATTGGAACGTTAATTTTACGATCTCAGATTAAAAAAATTTTCCTAAGGCAACCCTAGGGCAAAGTTAAAAGCTATGTCACAGAAAAAAAACTAAGGATGCAGAAAAATTTGTTTTGACAGGGAGTATTTAAAAATAAATGAAGCTGGTGAAGTTAAAAATCGTTCCGCTCTAATGTACATCGATAAATCCTAATGCACTTTTCCGATTTCCGACCTTTTTTGTCAACAGAAAGAGATCTTGAACCCGGAGGTTCCCATCTAAGAGCGGGTGTTATTGGAGAAAGGAGCGTGTGGCAATATTAGAAAAACAAAAATTTAGTACAGGGGTAGGCACAATTTTGAAAAATTCTGTCAATAAAGTGGGCGTTATTAGAGAAAGGGGCGTAGAAAACACAATATTAAAAAAATTTGTATCTCGAATAATATTGACACTACGGTAGTAAAATTCGTTACACGTATGGGTATGATTTTTATAAAACAAGATGAATAAAGCGGGTGGAACTAGGGAAAGAGCGTGTCGCTATTAGAAAAACACTGTATCTAAGTTAAATATCTAAATAAACTGTATCCAAAGTTACTTTGTATAGGAGGTAGGCGTGGTTTTAATTCGAATTTGCTCATTCTCGAACTTCATCTTCGTTATTTGAATATAAGCAGATATACCATACATCAATACGATACCTTTAAATTGCAGCTGTAATCTTGTCGACAGACAGACGCACAATGCGAAGTCGACTCAGGATGTGATGCTGATCAAGAATATATATACTTTTCTATACCTGCCACGCCTCCTTGTCAACGTTATAAACAGAGTGACAAAGTTAATGTACCCCTACGCGTATTTATGAGCGTAATTATGAATTTAATTGAATTTTGGTAGAAAAAATTTATTTGAAGGCGTTAGAAAAAGGTACAGGGGCCACGAAAATTACATTGCCTAGGGGCTCCGACATGGTTTATCCCTGACTGCAAATTATTTATGAAATTATTTCTTCTTTTCTAGCACTTTGGGACCAGCTAAAGGCGACATTCGAATGGTAATTCAGGAAGCAATGGTTGGAATGGGAGAATTTACTGTCGATAAACCAAAATCTGTTCTTCTTTTTGGACCCTTCAACAATGGCAAACAACTGCTCTGTAAAATAATAGCTTCTGAACTGGGTAAGTCAACATTTTTGCATATAAAACTAATGACTGAAAATACTTTAATTTCTGGAAAACTGAAAGGTCATTTGAAATGTATTTATTTGCAAAAAGCCCAAAATCTACAAATGTTCAGAAAAATTTTTGAAAGAAAAAATTAATATACAGTCAAAAACAAAGGTGAATAGCAAATAATTCAACATTTACGAACTATTATATCTTAATAAAGGAATGCAACAATAATATACCTTTAATTTTTTAAAACTCTATTAAGTAGTAGTTTATTATAACATAAATGAAAATTTATTAAATTCTTCTTAAGCTTAAAATTTTAAATTCATTAGAAAAATGCTTTATTTTACAAATAAAAAATAAATGGCATCAAAAGAAAGTCTACATTTAAAAAAATTATTTAAAATAAAACATTTTTTAAAATTCAATATTTTGTTTACTTCCCCCTAGCTTTAGTTACTGCAGAAAGTCGTTTAGGCATGGATTCAATCAGATTTTTGGTTAATTCTGATAGAATAAGTGTTATTTGTCACTAATTTGTCAAAATAGCCCCGCAAGCGATCGATGGGATTCAAGTCAGGTAATTGGCTGGGTGATCTAACTGTTTTGGAGTTTTGTATAGCAGTCATTCTTTTACAATCCGAGTTGTATGCTTAGGAGCGTTGTGTTGCTGAAAGACCCGATTCGATTCTAAGCATAATTTGCCGACACTAGACTACAAATTTTCTCTTAAGCCCAGCAGCAATACATGAAATCAAGGTTCAAAAGTAAATATTGCTCAGGATTAAATTATTGAAGTGATTTATTTGAAATTTTGAGGGTATATTGAGGCATGTTTTAAGAATGCAAAAAAAAATTTATGTCAAAAAAGTGTACATGGGCAAATCTACAGAAAAGTCAACCGTGACCAAAAATTAAAACGTTTTAAAAACGCATTATTTCATGATACTAAATAAGAGAAACATTTTGATTTTATTAATTTAAGCAATTTATGCATAAATTCATTTATCATGATGATCAAATCGCCTGAAATGATTCACAAATGTAGTTTTTATTTTTCGTAAATGTTTAGTAAATGTTTCGTAACCTCTTTTCTTTTAGTAAAAAAGGAAGGCATTGGCTAAAAATAATGAAAAAATGGTTAAGGCAAGAAAAGGACAATATATTAAATATGTTTTTTAATTACTAAATTACATAATTACTTAACTACCTAATTACTTAATTACCCAAGTAAACTACAATGGAAAAATGTCTGACGTCAGACACATAACGTCCGATTAAATCAAATTGTTAACTGTGACTTTAAAAATACTATATTGGAAATAATGTTGGCCTTTTTTAAAAACTTATTTAATTTGCAATTTTTTTGTTCCTATAGACTTTCGAGGTGCGATTGACCATTTCGCAGAAATATTCTAAGTTCGAGTGTTCGTCTCACATACTGTTGCCAGATCAGCGGATTTCCCGCCAAATCAGCGGATTTTGAAGTCATTTGGTGGGATAAATTATTTAAAATCCGTTGGCGGAATTTTTAGCGGAATTTTTTTTAATATTTGTTAATATTTTGAAGATGATTGAGCACTTCTCCGTTAACAGTGTTTTAAAAAGCAGTAAAAGAAGATAATTTGCCTTTTTGAAAACATGTGAATGCAGCGATGAGCATATATCGGAAATATTATATCAGTATCAAAACATTAACCTCTTTCAAGTAATTAAATATCTAATACAATTGATTTTTGGTTTGAGTAACTTGAATTAAGGATGCAGCTGTAAATTTTATTTTTGAGGAACTATCAAACTTTTCAGTGCACCTGTTATCTTTGCCTTGGTCAAACGCTGATATACCCTAAAATATACCCCTATCATGTCTAATGTTGATTGGGTCGAATACAATCGATGTCAACAAGAACGTTAATGAAGAATGGGTTGATTTAAAGTAGCAGGGCTGTAGACAAGGGGGGTTCAAACCCCCCAGAGGTCCGACATATTAATAGAAATTAATGCATTTCAGCAATTATTTCATTGAATCACTTTAATAAGTTCTAAAAAACTTAAGTCATATACTGAAGTTGCGTTTACGTGTAAAAGTCTGTGTTATGAGTTGAATCGTCTAAACAACAATAGTGAAAACCAATGTATCGTTATTTATCGGATCAAACGTGATATATTAACAATTGTCATCACTTCCCATAACATCGGTAGTTGTAGATGATGGTAGTGATGATAACAGTAAAGCCAACAAGAATGACATATTTATACTGAAAAACCTTTTTAATTCGAGAGATTTTAAAGTATACTTCAGCCACCAAACGATTTTAATTTTTCCTCGAGCGGCTCTCGAAAATTTAAATTTCAGCACTCATGGTTTTGTCGCTGGAGTTTGTTGGTTTACTCGAAATAGTCACAGTCTTTTCGTATTTTTCGACACAACAAAAAATGTTTATAAAATAAAATTTACAGCCTCTTTGATTGGAACTATTTTTATTTTTCCTCGAGCGGCTCTCGAAAAATTAAATTTCAGCACTCATGGTTTTGTCGCTGGAGTTTGTTGGCTTACTCGAAATAGTCACACTCTTTTCGTATTTTTCGACACAACAAAAAATGTTTATAAAATAAAATTTACAGCCTCTTTGATTGGGACTATTTTATAGACAAGAGTTTTTTTCCAATTAACTTTCGAATTAAATATGTAAGTCTAAACCTGGTTAAGAATGTGTTAAGATATTCATGAGTTTTTCAAAGTAGATCTTACAATTTTGATTTTTCAAAGTTGATTTTTCAGATTTCTGACCCGATGAAAAATTTTAACTCAATCGTTGAAGTAATTTTTTTTTTTGGTTTTATGATTTATAAAGTTTGTGCAAAATTAAAATATAGTTCTCATCTCTAAAATTGCTTAAAACATACATCTGTAATTCAATGAGCGAGAACCGTTTGAGAGGATGTGCATCCCTAACACTAAAAAATATTTGTGTGTAAATATTACTAATAACTGCGTCCTTTCTACGAATTTTATTCGTAGTTTTCAGCCACAAATAGGATTCGTAGAATCGACGTATATTAGTACATATTACGAATATTTTATTCGTAAAAACCAGCAAAAAAAAATTCTGTCTGAGCTGGGGTTTGAACCTCGGCTCCTTAGCTTACGGGCCACGCACTCTACTAATAGGCTACAGTCACTTGACAATTATACAGTTCCTTATGTTCTGTAGATGTTCTACAAACAAAGCTGAACGATTTCGGTTTTCAATTTTTTAAACTCTACTAATAACTCGTACATTCTACTAATAATTCGTTCGGTCAGCGGTCAGTTTCAACTAATATTATTTTTTATTACTAAATAGTACAAAAGCATTAGTAAATACTACGAATGTAATGAAAGAAATTACGAAGTTATTCATACGAAAAATGTACGAATATTTTTAATATATTCAATGTATTAATATATTTTTAATATCAATGAAACAGGCTTTATTGAATAGAAAATTTTATGACATTAATGTTTAAATATGATTTCGGCCATGTGGCCGCCACGGCTGACGCGTACAAGGCGCAATCTCGAACACCAATTTTCACAAACTTTTCGCAGCATTTGCGGCCGTATCTCGCCGATAACTCTTCGAATGTTGATTTCCAGGTGTTCAATTGTTTGTGGTTTATCGATGTAGACAAGTGACTTTACATAACCCCAAAGAAAATAATCCAATGGGGCTAAATCACACGATCCTGGGCGCCAATTAATTGGGCCATTTCGTGAAATTATTTTTTCGTCAATTGTAGCATCCGCTGTGTGGCATGTGGCTCCGTCCCGTTGGAACCACATATCAGCAAGATTAATGCCAGCTAATTGAGGTACGAAAAAACTTCGAATCATGTTCCTATACCGTTCACCATTGACAGTAATATTCTGACCATCATCGTTTTTGAAGACATATGGGCCAATGACTCCGCCAGCCCATAAAGCGCACCAAACAGCAATTTTCTGTGGATGTAATGGTATTTCGATAAAAGCTTGTAGATTCTCCTCACTCCAAATACGACAATTCTGTTTATTTACGTACCCATTCAACCAAAAATGGGCTTCATCGGAAAATAAAATTTTCCATGGAAATTCAAAATCAATATCAATTTGTGCTTCAGCCCATTCGCCGAATTGGCGGCGCATACGATGGTCGTTTGGCTTTAATTCCTACACAAGTTGAATCTTGAAAGGTTTTAAGTCAAGATCTTTTCGTAAAATCTTCCATAAAGTAGAAGGACACAACCCCAGTTGCTGAGAACAGCGACGAATTGATTGATTAGGATCATCTTCAATGCTTTTCTGTACAGCGGCTACAGATTCTTCAGTGCGCACTGTTCGGCGTCTCACGGGATGCACATTATCAGTAACAGTAAATGTGGTCCGAAAACGATCTATTGTTTTTCGAATTAACAGCTCTGAAGGACGATTATGTACGCCATAAAATGGACGAAGTGCACGATAAGTTTGACGAACAGAAGCATTATTTTGATTAAAAATTTCCACAATTTGTACGCGTTGGTCTGATGTAAGTCAATCCATAATAAAATGTCAAAGCAAATTAAGCGAAAAGCAACTATCAGCTGTTAAATGGGTGGTCAAATAAAGCAGTGATGCGAACTCAAAGTTGTATCACTCTATAAAAAACACCCTTTATATGTACACAATCATTCGTACAATGCACTAATACGAATTGATTTATTTTTGTTTACGAATATCATTAGTATATAAAAAAATATATTCGTAGATACTACATCAGGCATTAGAAAGATTTTACGAAAGAATTCGTAAAGATATCACAATAAAAATACTTTGCATATTGTACGCATATTTGTAGAATGTACGAATATTTTGTTTACTAATATCATTTGTAGAAATTTTACTAATAAATTTTTTGAGTGTAGCATTCACAATGATCGAACAGTAAGATAGCAGGACGTGCTGGAAGAATTTGCAAAAAAAAAGAAGACGAAATTTAAATCTCTAGCAAATAACTTTTAAAAATATTTATTAATACATGTAAAAATTTAACTAAAAATGTATTGTGTAACTAAATGCCTTGGAAAAAGTTCCATTCATACCTTAAAAATTAACCTTTTTCTATTTTATAACGATTCCCAAAATATGTTGGCTATTACGCCAGTGAGCGAAACCACTTTGCAAAAACCTCCAAAAATCATGTTTTTCGTTTTTCTATTGGCTGGTGTAATAGTGGTAAAAAATAAACAGTCAGAAATTATATGCTGGAAAAAGTTCTTTAAATCTACATCAAACAATTTAAAATTTTTGTAATTGGATTAAAGACAATGCTATTTTTCATGGATATTTTTATATTTTTTATATTATTTCCATACAAAAACTTTCAAATTTAAAATAACTTCATTATTGGGGGTTGGAATTAGTTTTAAAGGTTTTCTAAGAGATGGCGTAACTATCAATAGATCGCATCGGGCACACCTGTGACTATATTCATTTCAAAGCACTTTGTCTTAGCTTCATTTTTCAGTATGTGTATTTCCACTGAAGTGTAAACAACATATATTTTTTTCTCTGTGAACATGTCGACTTTCGTTCCAACAAAACGCAATTTGCGGGAAGGTTTACTTTTGTGCTTCCATTTGAAGAAAAAAGCGGTTGAAGCACAACGCACGCTTACTGAGGCTTACGGGGACTATGCTCCATCGATTTCTACTTGTGAGTACTGGTTCCGTCGGTTTAAAAGTGGTGATTTTGATACGGAAGACAAAGAGCGTCCGGGCCAGCCGAAAAAGTTTGAAGATGAGGAATTGGAGGCTTTGCTCGATGAAGACCCGTGTCAAACCCTTCAAGAATTGTCAGAATCATTGGCAGTCGACTTATCAACGGTCGGCAAACGCTTGAAGGCCATGGGAATGATTCAAAAGCAAGGAAATTGGGTGCCGTACCAGTTGAAGCCGAGAGACGTTGAACGGCGATTTTGCATGTGCGAACAACTGCTTCAAAGGCATAAAAGGAATAGTTTTTTGCATCGTATTGTCACTGGCGATGAAAAGTGGATCCATTACGATAATCCTAAGCGAAAAAAATCGTGGGGACCACCCGGCCATGCATCAACATCGAGGGCCAAGCCGAATATTCATGGCGCCAAGCTTATGCTGTGTATTTGGTGGGATCAGAAGGGTGTCGTGTACTATGAGCTGCTAAAACTCAACGAAACCATCACTGGGGAACGCTACCAACAACAATTGATGCAATTGAGCCGAGCATTAAAGGTTAAACGGCCGGAATATGCCAAAAGACACGACAAAGTGGTTTTTCAAAATGACAACGCACGGCCACATGTTGCAAGAACCGTCAAGGAAACGTTCGAGGCGCTGAATTGGGATGTGCTACCCACCCGCCTTATAGCCCAGACATAGCCCCTTCCGACTACCATCTATTCAGATCGATGACGCATGGCTTGGCTGAGCAGCGCTTCACTTCTTACGAGGATACCAAAAAATGGGTCGATTCGTGGATTGCCTCAAAAGACGAATCGTTCTTCCGGCGCGGAATCCATATGCTGCCAGAAAGATGGGAAAATGTTGTAGCTAACGATGGACAATACTTTGAATAATATACATTGTACCGTTGTTTCTAAATAAATGCTCAAAAACCGAAAAAAAACCTTTAAAATTAATTCCAACCCCCAATACTTTATTTATTTAGGTGTTTATTTTATAATTACTATTTTAGCTTAAATATGTATAAATTTTCAGACCAATTCAATTCAAATTTATTAATCATTATTAATCCTTGGCTTAAGTGTAATAAGTATACAGATATATTATTATTATTTTATAATTAAAGTTTTTTCCTGCATGACCTCTATATTTATTATGTTGACTTTATATGATTTAAATACAAATTCTAAATGTTTGATAGTTTAAATCATACTTGATTTTAAATACAAATTCTAGTTGTTTGATAGTTTAAAATCGTTTATTGAGCTTAAGGTCAAAGTTAGAACAATTAATTGTTCTAACGAATCTTTCCAAAGAAACAACAACAACAACAAAGTTTTTTTTAATATGAAAAGGAAAAAATCACTAGCTGATCTGATTGCAATTTCTGCCTGGCTAAAGGCGTCATCAGAAATCACAACAACTAGAATTTGTATTTAAAATCAGGTATGATTTTAACTATCAAACATTTAGAATTTGTATTTAAATCATATAAAGTCAACATAATAAATATAGAGGTCATTTAGGAAAAAACTTTAATCAAATGGTAGAGCTCGACCAAACGGAAACAGCTGAAAACAAAATCATCAAAATTCTAAAAACAACTTCAGTAAACATGCTTTGTTAGTGCAGACTTCCAGCAGGCTGTTGGACTACATATAATAACCTAAGCATAGAGACTAAAAAAAAAAATACAACAACAAATGTGAATTTATGAAATTGAGAAAAACTGAGAAATTGACACTTCAAATCTCATCGCCCCGGTGATGCAGTGCGTTAGTGCGCGCTTGCACGGGTATCACAAAGATTTCTGATGACGCCCAGAATTTGCAATCAGATTAGCTTGTGATTTTTTCCTTTTCATATTGAAAATACTTTGTTGTTGTTGTTGTTTCTTTGGAAAGATTCGTTAGAACAATTAATTGTTCTAACTTTGACCTTAAGCTCAATAAACGATTTTAAATATCAAACAACTAGAATTTGTATTTAAAATCAAGTATGATTTAAACTATCAAACATTTAGAATTTGTATTTAAATCATATAAAGTCAACATAATTATTTTATAATATCATTATATATAAAAAACAAAATCTTTCCAACGGTATCTTGAAAGTGAGGATCGCATTAGATATAATTAAGTTTTTTAATTTTAGTGAAAATAACTAAAAATATTAAAAAAAAATACAAACAACAACATTATCTTTAATTCTTTTTCAAAACTTTTCATTTTTTACGAAGATTGAAAGGTTTTCCCGGCCCATAACTTCTGGCAGTTTTTTGTTCTTACAAATTTTACACCAGCTAAAATATTTAAGAAATTATGATTTTTTTGAAGTTTTTGCAAGATAGTTTAGAGCTCACTGGCGGTTATCGTAACAGCCAAAATATTTAAAAATCGTTATAAAATAGACCAAGGTTGATTTTTAGAGAGGTACAAATGAACCTATCCCCGCACCAGTCGAGGCACCTTAAGATAAGAAATAAGAAATACATCATGCAATAACAATAGAGTTCAGCTACTACAGATTTTTCACACTTTCTTCGCAATAGATCATTTTAAGAACCAATCCAAATATCATTGAAATATTTCAAAGATATCGATAGAAGTGGTCCAAAAAAAAAAACCAAAAGGGAGAAAAAATTACCCACCATAAAATGGGTTGGGCTTAGGGACAAACACAAGACATAACAACTAACCATGCGTTTACATAGATCTTATCCTTCATTAGTTTTCAATCTACTTTTGAGTTGACCTTTCGACAAGTTAACATCAAACACGTTACAGTTGTTAACAAAGGTACTCATGCGATTTAATGGAGCAGTTAACATATAATTTGTTCTACTAAATGGTAAATACATCAAGTTGGTAGAGTTTCTACTGCTTCTACGGTTAGTGTTAAAATTTAAAAGAGAAAGAAGCTCTGGAGAGTCGAATACACCAGTTATGAGTTGGTGTAAGTAGACGATATCAGCAGATTTTCTTCTCTCACTTAAAGATTGCATTTTTAATAATTTCAAACGATCCTCATATGGAGGAAGGTTAAATGTGTCAGTTCCACTCAAGCCTCTTAGAGCAAACCGAACAAAACGTAAGATACATAAAAGATACATATATAATACATAAAAAACTTAACTTTGAAATGTAATATAACTAATAATTGTATATTTAATTTTTTAATTTAAAAAAAAATTCATCAAAAACCCCCCCCATGGGTACATCCTGGCTACGGCCCTGGTTCCTATAGATTTTCGAGGTGCGATCGACCATTTCGCAGAAATATTCTATTTCTGTAAATTTGAAATTTGATGGATGATTCGGTGTTGAATGTCAAAATATATTCGTTAGCTGATTGATTTTATTGACGTTTAAAAAAATTAAATAAATAAAAGCTATTCAGCAATTAAATAAAAAATATATAAACTTTCTGCTTGAAATTATGTTAACACCTTTCAATTGTGTTTAAATACGATTGGCACATCAGTTTCAAAGTTTGCTTTCACTTTCATCAAAAGTAGGAAGACCTTCTACTTCTTTCACTGTTCAATGTGGATGACAATCATCTTCATTTTAAAGATGAAACTCAATTTATATTTTACAACTCAGATGATTCATCCAAAGTGAACGATGACAGTGAATCGTGTAAATTCGCCTTTAGTCTCACAAGAACTTCCTTTTTTAGTTACTTTCGTACTCACGAAAAAAATAACAAATTTTAGGTAAACTGCGGTAAGATGCAGGATGATATAATTATTAAAAATTATACTCTTGAGGAACTATTTCACCAGATACATCTTAATTGAAAAACTGTTAATAATATTTGCGAAATTTATAAAAAAATGTAGTTATAAAACTATTGATACTTTCGAAATTCCGTAAAAGTTGAACAGCCTAGTCTTTTAAGATCACAACCGAAACAAACTAAAAAATATACTTTTATAGTGTATAGAGGGATAAAAAAAGAACAGTGTGATTTCGATTATAAAAAAACCATCGTTTGCATTGCAGTTGCATTTATAAATGCTGAAAATTTTTATATTTTCTTGTGGATAAAATTCCGGAATTTTGGGCTTGGAATCCCGGGATTCCGGGGCTAGAAATTGACTCAGGATCCCAGGATTGAAAGCCCTAGTGCTCACAGTCATCTACCCTTGCAAATACGCATTTGCATCAATGCACCAAGATCGTGAACTGCCCTATTGTGGCAGCAGTTTTGTTTATAGGCTAAGTTCGGTAAATATGGACCACCCTCAACTCTCTTGAAAATAAAACAGCGAGCTTAACTTTGATTCATATATCTATGTTTTTAAATAGTCTGAAAATTATTTTTAGTTCAGTCCTCATTAAAAAAGTATATAAAAAATTATATAACAAACAGCTGGGAAAGAAACATTATAGGTACTTCAATATAGCACTTCTCAAAAAAGTGCGACTAATATGGACCACCCTGTATAAACATGCATTAAGGTGGTCCAATTAAAAAAAAAAATATGAACAGCAAAATTCATACAAAAAATATTGTTTTTCGATGACTGAAAACTGAAATTACCAAAAAATGATAGATTAAATTAAAATACGTTTAAGAAAACTTACCAAAAAATTACGATGATAACGCAAATTTGAAATGAATACACAGTCTAAGATTTTCAGTTGGAAAATATTGCTGTGGGCCATATTACACACGTGGGCCATATTTACCGAACTTACTCTAATTGTGATATTTAAGATTTTGTGATGATGATTTGGTTGTTTAATGGTAGGAATAATGAAATAATTTGGATTTTTTGATTACTTGCTATCAGCGAAACTGATTATGTTGTGACTCTTGCAGAAGAATTGTGGTAGCAGTAGTGTTTATATTGAAATTTTTAGAGTACTTGGGAGCATCAGTAAACATTTCGTTGTGATCTTTAGTTGTTTGATAGCAGCAATAATGATTTAATTTAGATTTTTCGGTTGCTTGGTGTCAGCAAAATTGATTTTATTTTGATGATTTTTGTTGTGTGATGATAGCATTAGTGTTTTCTCCACACATCTATTTTATTTTAGAATGATCAATATTGTTTCCCCACACCTTGCTTGGAAGAAAAAAAAGCAACACTTTTGTTTTTTTTATATAGTTTTTTTGTATCGTAACGATAGTATGAAGCTACATACAAAAAGGTATTGATGGTTGATAGCAAAAACATCGCTGAATTATAACTAAGGCCTTTTCCACATGGAGCAATTGAAAAGTAATGCAACTGCAACGCAACAGCTTAAAAAGTTTCAAAACACTTAAATTTTAAACTGAACTGCAACCTACGCTTTCAGATGAGCAAGTCACTTTGCAACGCAACATTGAAAAATTCACAACAAAACAAACACTTATTTAATGGAAGCTTTGTTAAATAGATATAAAAAATTAATTGAGGATAAAAAATGGTATTTCTTCACTTCCTGCACTTATTTCATATTTATTAACTGATTAATTATTTTCATAGCACACAACACAAATCGGAAACATAACAAATCGCCGATTCAAATTGCAGCACGCCGTGTTGCATGGAACTGGTTGCGAATGCGTTAAAAACTTGTTGAGTACAAGTTGTTTCATGTGAAGGTTTCGGTATAAATACATTGGTTAGCAACTTTTGTTGCAGTTGCATTCGTTTTCAATTTCTCCATGTGGAAAAGGCCTAAAGCATCGATACGTACGACTGTTGGGATAATATTGTGGTTCCAAAATTGTTGTTTCAACTCCTTAACATTTTTAGTTTACTTTAAGTAAAATTGTGAGATCAATTTTATTACGCACAAAATGTTGGAAGCTCACCTGTAGATAGTAGATAGTATATTTTACTAAAGAAATTAACTGTGAAAACTATTTGTAAATTAAACGTGAAAAAATCCTCAAAAAAACCCAACATCCCCGAAAAATTACTCTTCTGGCTAAATATTACGGTCTTCAACGGTTTTTAAATGCAAACTCATAATTTTTTGTGTGTTTTTACGTCGATTTTTGTTTTAAAGCTAAAAAAAAGGATTTTAAAAACAGTTTTAAAGAAAAATGAAAAAAAAAACGAGTTGCAAACCATTTTTTTAAAAACTTATATTGGAAAATTGACATTTTTGGAAGAGTTTTCCTAAATTAGAATAAAAAAATGGATAAATTTTTATGAAAATTAAGTAAAAATAAAAATTTTTTCATTTCAAATATCTTTGCCTCAGACAAGAAAACACGTACCAGGTTTAGTTTCGACGTTCGAGCAGATTTTTATTGGGAACAGCTTTTGACCTGACGCTCGCCCCGGTTTTCCCAAAATCTCGATGTGATGAAGTAAAATTTGGTGCCTCTTTCGTGATTAAATTAATTTAATAAACAGTTATCGATTTCACACTCACATTTTGGCTGTTGCACTGTTTGTGAATTTATTCCTTGAAAAACTGAACACAAGTGTGTTCATTTTTTACTTCCGTCTCGGTTAAGCTATTCCTTTACAATTTATATTAATTAAGTTTTATGGTTATCGTGTTCTTATTGAAAAAAACTTATTTCAGATGCTGTTTTTATGAACTTAAGCCCTGAAAAGACAGTACAATTCGAAGAGAATCTTCAATATTTCTTCCATGTGGTCATGAAAGTCGCTAAAGCTTTTCAACCAACTATATTTTTTATAGAAGGCGTTCATAGAGTCTTCTGGAAAAAAATCCCTCCAGATCAGGAACATCTTCGTCCAAAATTATTGCAAAAGTCTTTATCAAAAAAACTTCTAAAACCAATAAAAAAAGATGACAAAATCATGTTGCTGGGTACTAGTGATGCGCCCTGGAGTGCAAAGAACTTAAAAAAAATATTTCAAAAAGTTCTTTTGGTCCCACAAAACGATTATGGAACAAGCTTCTTAATATGGCTCGAACAGATGGATAAGAATTTGGGCGAAAACAATGTTCCAGATTACGCTATCTCATCTTTAGCGAAGGTATTGCAAAACTACAACTCTGGAGATGTATGTGATAATATAGCGGAAACATTGAATATTCGAAGAAAAATGCAACTTTCATCGGCGCCAATAGTTCCAAGTGAATTTGTTGAATACTTTTTTGTTGATGAGAATGCTCCGAGATTCCCAACTGATATAAAGGTTAAAGATCTAAAGCTGCTTGTTTACAAATTATATATTATAAATTACTAAATTATTTTTTATTCTACTTATTAGATAATAGAGAAATACAATAAATGGTTTGCAAAGTCCAATAAGATGGCAATACAAAGACGAAAGTTCTTAGCCAAACCAAGAAGAGGACAGAAAAAAGACAAAAATAAAGAAAAAGAAAAAAAGAAGTAATTTTCTTAAGTATGTCGTGAAATCGTATAAAATACTGATAAATATGTAATAATTTCGAACACAATTTTAATGAATTTATTTAATGTTTTTATATTTATTGTTGGCGGCCGTGGTTCACTGGTTATGTTCGTGACCTGTAATCCAAGAGAAACGTGGTTCAATCCGTGGTAAATATATCTATACCTGGCGCGGATTCACGGGATTTCAAAAGTTAAGAGAATAGGGAAATCCCCTTCCCCAAATCACAAATTTTTTAAGAAAAGTAATTTTAATATACATATTTTTCTATGATAAACAAAAATCAAATAGAACATTTTAGGTTTAATCTAGTCATTCGCAACCGTTTTTTATAATTGCAAGTTGTGCTTGTAGCTTGCTAAAATGATACGGTGCTGAGTTCGTTGCGTCCAACCTCTCAATTCCATCAAAATTTTTTTTTAAAAATTTCTAAAGTTAAAAAGTAGAAATTCTGTTTTTCATATAACATATAACAATTTCTTACATATGCTTTAGTTGTGAGAATTTAAAAACAAAATGCACTTTTATTCAATACAATTAAACGTAAAATTTTACTAATCCAAAAAATTAAAAAAAAAAATTTTAAGTATGTTTATCGCACTGAAGAAGTCAATTTTTCGTCAATCGGCTTATTGATGGATATATCACTGCATCGCAAAATTTAAGGGATTCGATAAATGTTACAGGTCGATTTGTCCGATTCAAGCAGTGCCTACAATTATGGGATACAAAATATTGGTCAAAATCAATATAAACACTGAAAAAATCATCACGATTTAAGATTCAACACAATGCCTTTAATATAATGCATGACTTTTCATACAAAATTTAATAAAAATTTACAATCAATTTTGTTATAACATCCTGCCACAGACCGCCTTACTGCCATATACAAAAATGTCAAGAAATGCCAAATATATTCACCGTTTTCAGTATAGCTGCCGAAAGTAACCATATGAACTAAATTAGCAAATTTTGGTCTAATACGACTGTGCGAAATATATAATTTTTGTTGGTTTGTAAGTGGTAAAAAGGGGTGCGGCAAAATTATTTCCATTAAACCATCTCGTACTCGAACCACAAAGTCGACTGCCAAAATTTCAGCTCAATTTTGCTTAAACCTGGCACGCTTGCGATATGAACTAAATAAATTATAAAATTTCTGTCTAATACGACCCAAATCGACTGAAATATAGCATTTTAATTGATTTGGGGGCGGTAAAAGGGGGGTGTTGCAAATTTTCGACTGCGAAAATTTCAGGTCAATCGGTCCAGTAGTTTTGGAGTCTATAGGCATGCCACACACAGACAGACAGACAGTACTTTGGTTTTTATATATATAGATTGTGGCATTCAGACGCGGCTTTAGGGGTGGGCGACCGGGGCGCCGGGGTGTATAGGGCGCTGCGATCGCCAACCTAACTTAACCACTTAATTTGAATACCTGTTTCTATCGATATAAAGAAAAACTAAATTCATTGTATCAACTTTTAAGAACTTATTTTGTAGGAATTAGATAGTATGAGCATAAGCATTTATTTACCACGAATTGTGATTTTGTTCCTTGTCTTGTCGTATTCCTGAAACTAGGCTGAAAGAGAGACGACTGCTACTGACAGGCGAGACAATGGCAACTTGTATTAGGCTCACTGTTTTCTTTCCTACCGTTGTTTTCTCTAACTCTTAAGCAAACTAAAAAACTATGGTAGACTTTGGTTAAGTCTAAAAAGCCCTTTTTATTTTGTGATCGTGAAAGCCTCTTACAGTAAATAAGCTAAGAAAAACGGGCAAGGTGGGCAGTTGCCCCCCCACTTTTTTAGCTAGATAAACAATTTAAAAGGAAAAGTTATTCAAAATATCAGTTTTTTTACAACGATAATATTTTTGTATTATATATTTTCCTCTTCTTTCTCTCTTCTTCATGTTTCATGTGAAGAAATTTTGGTGAACTTTTTTTGCACCACCATTTGTACTGCCCCCCCAGATGAAATTCGCTTACGACGCGATTGGGTGCAGTCTATTTCTTTTGTGTAAATTTTTAAGATTTTTTTTCATCGAAAAATTAATTTTGGCAATCTGCTCATTTTATACATTAATGAGTTACAATATGTACTCATTAGGGAAGTCAATCCCGGGATCCCGGTAGATTTAAGCCCTTTTAAGTCCCGGGATTGTTTTTCCTGGATCTCGGGATTTTTAAATAAAAAATTTCTATTACAAAAGTTCACGTAAATGCAAAAATTTCATTTTAAGTTGATATGAATATAGAATTAGAAAAAACTTTTATTGAGGTTGAAAAAGATTGTTAGGACGTTGAGCGTGAATCACTGGATCAAAGACTTTGCAAAGTTTTAGAAGAATTTGCAACATCAGGAAGTCAGCTATGTATTTAAAAATTGTCAGATATTCTGACTTGGGAAATAATTTTGTTTCATGGTGAAGGCAATCGTGATCGAAACTTACAAATTGCTTACGACTATTGTACAACTATTTCTCCAACTAGCATAGAGTCAGAACGGTGCTTCCCATCAGCGAGTTATATTTGTAATAATATTCGAACAAAACTCTCCAATAAAAAATAAAACGAGTTAATCTGCTTAATGTATTACTTTAAAAATAGTTAAAACAAAAAGTTTAATTTGAAAAGTCTTTTCCAACCTTAATTTGCATTAAACACAAAAAACATAAAGACGGTTTACAAAAAAAAAAAAAGTGTAAGGGCCCAACCAAAATAGACGAAACGAGACGATAGCACTTTGACGAAAGTCTGCACTCGTTACGGATGTTTACGGATTTAACCCAAAATGAAACGATTTGCTCAACTCGTCTAAAACAGCTGATGTATCGAGTATTATTTATTTGTTTATATTGTATATTTCTTGTATATTTCTTATTGTATTCTTATTATAATTTTTAATAAAGATTTGTGAAAAATGAGTGAAATAATGGCGAAATTGAAACAAATTGATGTAAATAATAAACCTTTCAATGGCTAGGCTAAACTAAGAACAAAATAATTTTTTTGAGGTATTATTCCTCATAAATAACATAAATTTTATTTTAACCTGCGCTACTTTCGTTTTACAAGCTTGTATATGCAGAGAAAAAACATAGTTGCAACAACCATGTTTTAAGAGGATCATAGTATGATTCGGATTATGATTGTTGCTAAAATGGTCTTAAACATATATTTTTTGATCATGATAAAATGATTACAACAACCATATTTAGAAAAGGAACTTTTTTGTAGGAACCAAAATATTATTGAAACAATCATTATTCTCTTTATGTGTCAAAAATAGAATGATTGCAACAACTATATTATGAATTTATTTTTAGGCTCCAAAATATAATTGAAACAATAATAATTATATTTATTTTTTATTTTCATGCACTCCAATTTTCACAGCTTTTAATTAAGATATATCCAGAGGTTTGCGATTGTCTGGGCTGAACATAAATATTAATTTAATTGAAAAAACTTTTTGATAAAACTTTCTGTCCGAGCTGGGGTTTGAACCGCGGCTTTTTCGCTTACGAGCCACGCACACTACCAGCAAGCCACAGCCGCTACTACCGCTCGCCTGACTAATGCCATTCATAAACATGGTACATTAAGTGCATTGTCACAAAAATAGCAATATTTGTGATAAGCAAAATATGGTCAGAATTGCGAAATATATTTACGGTAAATTGAAATATGTTTGCTACAATTAAAGTCGAAAATGTCACTTTTCTGCGTGCTGTTTTAAGGATAAGGCGATTAAAAACAAAATACAATAATTGAACAGTTGACAAACGAAACGGCACATAGCTAGGAATCGATAAAACTTATTGTGTCTGAATGAAGTGAATGTTTTTTCTGCAACTGTTCAGACACAATAAATTCTTTCGATTTTTGGTTATGTTCTGCTTCGTTTGCCAACAATCAAAGAATAGTTCAGAAAAAAATTCAAAATTCTTATATGTTTGTCTCTATAATAATATTCACATTTATCATGATTAACAGAACTACAGCATTTTTGTTACAACTAATAGTTGAGGCAATCATAATATGTTGACGAATTCGATGATGTTATGATTTCAACTATTATGTTATTTTTGGTACCATTATTAGTAAATAATGACTTTATTAAGGCAAAAATTGATGTTTGCAGGAATATACAATAATTGCAGTAAAAATATTATTATTGCAGTAATCTTGTCTCAACCATGTCTTTTCTCTGCGTGTACAAGGAAAAATTGTTTTGCTCCTGTTCGGCAGTCTTTTTTAATTTTTTAAAGGTTTCTCAACCCTTTAGATCTGTGTTTTTTAAACCCTCTTAATATTCTTATCATTAAAGTCATAAAAAGATGAAAAACATAAATTTGATCTTCGTCCGGTAGATTTTTTTCTTATAAAATTGGCCAAACAAATTTTTTTACTTTTCTTCACATAATATTATTTATGTTTTGTGTGTTTGTTAACAATAAGAGAATTCACAATTTTGTGGTAAGTAATATGTTTTTTTTTGCCATAGTTGAAAATCACAATATGAGCACCCTTTCAAATAGAATTTGTAGTTGAGAACCTCCCACTATAGCTTTTTGTTATTATGCAAATAAATTAAATATCCAATTTGATATATTTTATAAATATATGGCATGAAAAAGTGTAACTTGCATTTTTAGCTTCTTCCACTTTTGCAATTAGAAAATAACTGCCAACCGATGAGTTGTTTATGTAACTTTAAAAACCAAGTTCCGTTAAACACATTATTCGGCTACTTAAAATTACCACACTTTTGGTTTTTAGAGATTTCATGCAAAACAAGAAAAATATAAAAACATTGCATTGAAACATGCATTGAAAATCACGCAATTGTGAATATTCTTAAGTGTTTTTTGTTTTGTTTTTGTTACTTTATAAATGAATTAATTGTTTTGTTTCAAGAAATAAATAACACAAAATTGTATTAAAAACATTTTGAATTATTTACTTCTTAAAATTTTAAATCCCGAACTAATCCTGGGATCCCTGGATCGAGACAAGCTTCCGGGATTGGAATCCCTAGTACTCATACAATATGTATACAAAAATATTTTGTTTTTATTTTTTAACGTAAAAAACGTAAACCAAAATAGCGGAGTCGATGTCGAAAAACGTTGTTTCGAGAAAAAAGTGTTTGATAAAAAAAGTGCTACGAAAATCTTTGGACGCGTTTACTTAAAAAGTATCTAATACATGTTTCACCATATCGGCGACTTAAATAAGATGTTGTATACTATTGATAATGGTGTCTAAAATATAAATCTGGGTTTTTAGAAAATTGATTTCTTAAACTAAAATAGAATAGACCCTTAAGTCTGGCATTTGTTGTGCGATGAAATTTTAAGTCTGCAGCACTATATCGAGGACATTCAGGCAACACTTATTAAAATATGAAATTTACTAAAAAGCACAAACTTCAAGAGTCTAACGCTCGCATCCGTCCTGTATTTATCCGGACAGTCCTGTTTTTTCGAGCAAAGTCCTGCGTCTTGTGTAAAAGCCTCAAAATCTTGCCTTTAAATAATGTGTCCAGTTTTTTTTTTATTTTCTCCCATGTTTTAAATTTATTCCACTGTGTTTATTTTTCATACTTTTTTTAGTAATAAGTCATAAGTTTTCCTAAATACACTTTTCCTCTTTTTTCGGCCCTGTTAAAAGTGTCTGTGCAACTCATTTTTTAAACTTTTCGAAATGTCGAAGTGAAAGTGTGTGTTAAGCAATCAATTTAAAAAACATTCATTCCTGAAAAAAACAAATAGTGATAGTGAGGTGTTCTGCTCAAAGTGCAAAGGAGTACCTGGAAAATCTAATTCATTTGCCATTTCAATAAGAATATATTCTTTTTTTTATTTTTGTTATAGTTTCGTTGTATTGAATATAATTCTATTTAATTCCTAATCTAATTAAATCATAGAAAATTAACATAATAACAAAGAATAGGTCATATACAAAACTTTCAATTGTAATCAAATAGAACCTGACCAAAAAAACACTGAAACAGTCAAAAAAAAAACTTCAGTAACTAACAGTTTGTGGAAAATTCCGACAAATAACTGAATTCCATAATAACATAAGCATAAAAAACTAAAGTAAGCAAAAAAGAACAGCAACGAAAAAGGTATAAAAGGGAGTAAAATAGAAAAACTGAGAAATTGACACTGAAATTACATTGCCTCTCTGGTGCAATGCGCTAATACGCTGATACGGCACACAGTGCACTTTTTAGAGCAGGTATCTGTCCGAAAATTACATAAATTTTTCAAAAAACACTCAGAATTTTCCATAGTTTTTTAATCTGGTTCTTGTTTGTATCTACCTTGTATCGTTTAAAAGATATAGGGTGTCAAATATGTAACTTTTTTCAAAATTAAAGCTTTTTCTAAAAGTCCTTGTTATTTATTATTTTTATTTTATATGATTTAAATACAAATTCTAAATGCTTGATAGTTTAAATCATACTTGAATTTAAATACAAATTCTAGTTGTTTGATAGTTTAAAATCGTTTATTGAGCTTAAGGTCAAAGTTAGAACAATTAATTGTTCTAACGAATCTTTCCAAAGAAACAACAACAACAACAAAGTTTTTTCATTATGAAAAGGAAAAAAATCACTAGCTGATATATAACCATTAGCTATAACCATGCTTGTTAGTGGAAGACTTCCAGCAGACTGTTGGACTCTATAATAATAACATAAGCATAAAGACTAAAGTAAAGCAAAAATACAACAAATGTGAGAATGTGAAATGGGAGAAAAACTGAGAAATTAACACTTCAAATCTCATCGCTTCTATGGTGCAGTGCGCTAGTGCGCGCTTGCACGGATATCACAAAGATTTCTGATGAAGCCTTTAGCATGGCCGAAATTGCAATGAAATCAGCTAGTGGTTTTTTTCAAAATTTTGCAAAATTGTAGAAATTGAAATTTTCTTCTTTCTTTCTTCGGGGAAAGTGTTTAAGCACTTTTAAAAAAGTTAGTTTTTGTCTAAACAGGGAGTATATGGAATATCGAAAATATTAAACGAAATCGCCGTAGCTTTTATGATAAATTTACAAAAATTACGAATCAAAAAGCATTTTTTTATGAATTTTCAAATTTAGGTAAGCTTTTGTTAATCGGAATCCATAGGAATCCAGAATGACATACACCATAAGAAACCCTGATATATCTAGTTTCATGTGCCATATGATTTTGAGCCGGCCCTTGAACAAAGTTTTGAATTTTATCTAAAAACACAGTGATTTTTGAGACTTTTCTGTATTTATTTGATGTTTCCTTTAACTGTTTCACCTAATCCTTCCTCAAATATAGTTACGAAAATCCTTGTTAACATTTCTTTTTATATTTTATAAACATATATTGATTATAGTTAATAATAAACAAATCTTTTTGTTTACTATTGTTAGTACTCCAAAATGTTATATGTATGGCATGCCTTTAGGTATGCTATAACTTTTTGTTTGTTGCATTCAACATAAAAATAAACAAACATGTGAAAGACAAATGGGGTTGGACATGCTGAAATGCTATTTACCCTGCATTATATCAATTTGCATTATTGTTATCCTTCTTGTTAATCTTATTATATATAATATACTATACATATATATACTAGCTGATATACCCTGTGTTAATCGTGAAGTTATATATCCTTACCCCAAATTTTTTACTTTTTTGTCATCGCCAAACATAATATGGTCCTCAGGTTCACCAAACACCTTAAAAGTTTAAGGTAAATATTCTGCCATGCAAGAATTTTCAAAGTTATATTATTGCAATTTGGTAATTGCATACCTTTGTGGTAAGTAGCAATCTTAGTTAAGATGTCTTTTATTAGAAAAATTTCGTTTTCTATAAGAACATGCCAGTTGCTTAAAATTTCCAAGACATTAACACCACAAAAACGTCCGTACCTGAAACACAAAAAGTTTTTTTTATTATAAATTTTTTTTTGGTGAAATAGAAAAAAAAATCAATCAAAAATTAAAGTGCTGGCTTTGGAAGTGAATAACTTGGTCATGTTACAAAGGATTGCGTTCGTTTTCTGTTTGTTTGAAATTTTAATTAATTGTCCGTCCAATCGTGATTCCATCTTTTTAATTTTCATTTCCCTTTTAATTTTTATAATTTTCCAAAAAAAACCTAAACGAATCTCTCTATTTCGCAAAAAACTTTGGTAAAAATATTTGTTGTTGAAAAAATATTCAAAACCAAAAATGGCTTTTTTATGGTTCTTTCATATGGTATACATAAACGTATGGTTGATTTAAAGTTTCTATCGTAAAAACTTAAAAACGTTTTATACGATCGAAAAATCAGCCTACCATAAAAATTAAAAAATTTTTTTTTTGTATGAATAAAATTTTGTATTTTTGTAATTTTGTTATCATAAGTAATGGTGTAGTGAACGAATCATGACAATTTCTCAATTCGTTTCTGAGTTATACTCTCAAATACCCCTTTAAATACTGCTACAGCCACAACAGCGCCACCTACTGGGTCAAACAAACAAACAAACCAATTTACAGATCCAGCCGCATACACACACCAAATTTAATCAAAATCGGTTTAGTCGTTAAGGAGGAGTTCAGTGACAAAGCCATGTACAGAAGAATTTTATGTGTAAAGATTTACATAAAAAGAATTGACTAAGAACATGTTAACGGAAATCTATTATTTTATACCAAAATCAATAGTTATTAACAATGTTATGTGTTATAAGTCAGCCTTTAATTAATATAGCTTACCTTACAAGTGTAGCGCATTAAGATCCGCAAGTTAAAAGATATGCAAGTTAAAAGTGACAGCTAGTGTTTTAAAGTTAAAGAAATGTTAAAATAAAGAATATTTTTAACAAAAAACATTAATAATTATGTTATAAATGTTAAAGATCTTTGCAATTTTTGCATACAAATCCATGAAGCAAAAAAAAATCTGAATGAATATTGAAATAAATAAAGAAGCAGCTAGAACAAACAGATGGCAACCTTGATAAGTTGATGGCGATGATCTATTAAAAGCCTACTGCTTTGAAATGTCATAGTAAAAGCGTGTCATGTCACGCACTCATATATTAGTTTAAGCAGTGAGTTGATCACAGCTTCATCATTCAAAGACTACTGAAGAGGAAAATGTGGCGATTTCCGAAACAGACTGCCTAGCCAGCTAAGTGATTGACTCTATACAGAGTTGTTGTTGTTGTTGTTGCCTTCTTAAAAACTTACTTGATCTAAAGCTCACAATTTAATTCATGTAATAATTTCATAGATCATAAAACTAATTAAAAAAAAATCTGAATTTAACGTTCTTTGTGTTTTATGTGAAAAAGTTTGCATGAAGTTAAATATTGATGTCGACAATGAGTTTATTGACAGTGAAAAAGTAAACAACTTTTATAAATCATTTAAAAGAATTTGAAAGAAATGCAACTACTCTAAGAAAACTTTTTTAAAAAAATATGAAAACAGCATATGGTATAAATCTAATATAAATTTAACTAAAAAAAAAATAAAACGAACTCACCATCATCTACGGAAGTCGAAAATCCAATATCCAGTTTAAGAAGAGGACGCCCACAAAAATCTTAAGAAGATTCAACAGAATCTACTAAACGCAAAAAAAGTATATCATCATGCTGAAGATATAAGCTTAAATGAAGCATTTGATATCCTTAAGCATCATTTACGAACTCTACGACAATTTGATAAATTGAATGCATTTGAAGCTTTATTAAATGATGAATTGGTAAAAAAGAATTGATATGACCGCAATTGATTTGAAGTGCCAAGCCTTCACTATAGAAGAAGCAATTGCATTATATATGGACCTCGGGATGACGTACCGGCAATATAAAATATTGAGATCGTCTTTAATTAAGAAGCATTATCATGGGCTCCCTACTCTTAAAGGTTTGAAAGTCGGAAAACACTCTTGCGTCCCTGAAAAAATGTCAGTGGAAAAATATATCTGCGAAAATTCCTTTGCAATGCATTTTGAACCACACTGCCAAACGAATTTTAGATTCAATTAATTTCGAAGTAGAAAATGATTTTACATATTTGACGTTATTCTCTAAGTGGGGCTGTGATGGGTCTTTAGGGCAGTCAATACAAACAGAGGCTAGGTAAAATATTTTTCGAGAATTGTTGAAATATTTAAGGGGCTATACTAGTGTAAAAATTCAAAATAAATGTGCATTTTTGGGAATTTTCTAAATAATACAGTAAGTATAATAAGTACGATTGTTTTCAAAATTTACAAGATTTATTATAAAAATAAGTAATGCTCTGTAAATCTTTTTGATGAAAAAAATAATTTCTATTAAGATAAGGACCAGAGTGATTCCAACATGTTCATGATTTCAATTTCAAAAGTAATAGTGGACGCAGCTTCAACTTAAAAACATACACGAAATTGGATGGAAAAATGATCGACCGTCTTCAGTGCAATATTGCCGCCCTGTTGAATTTTCTTATTCGAAAGAAACAAAAGAGCTAATAATAGATAAACATAGCTTTATGAAAATTGAAATTAAAAGCTTAAAGAAAACGGAGTATCTATGCAAAAATGGAAAAAAATGGAAATAAATCACGATTTAAAGTTAACAATGATTGATGGAAAAGTTGCACAGGCAATATCAGATAAATTTTAAATACTAATTAAGCAAATAATGCATTTTTTAAGATATAGTGTTATTAAATTTGTATTAGGAAATAAATCAACCAAATCTTGTACCGTTTGCCATGCCACTCAAAAGCAATTTAATAATATCGATGAATTGGTTTGTGAAGATATTGAAAGTATGTATGAAATGGGACTTTCACCTCTACATGCAAGAATACGGTTCATGGAGCATTATTTAAAGATTGCATATGAAATTGAAATTCAAAAATTGAAACAGAATAATTCTGAATTTGAAAATAAGAACGTCCATGATAGGGGAATCATTAGAAATGAGTTCATAGCTAAAGAAAAAAAAAAATAATTCAAGAGGAGTTTTGAAATATTAGTGATCTACGGGTTGATTTTTTCCTAAGCAAGGAATTTGGAAATAATAACGATGGCAACACTGCGAAGATTTTCTTTGAAGATGTTGAAACAACAGCAGCAATAACTAAAATTAACGCCGATCTTTTGTACGGGTTCAAAAAAATTTTATGTGCCATAAATTCTCGCCAGGTAATCGATTCTGAAAAATTTGGAAAATTCGCTTCAGAGATTCAAACTTTATCCAAACAATTATATAGTTGGAGAGATCTTACACCAACTCTCCATAAGGTATTTTGCCATGGGAAAGAAATAATTAAATACCATTTCTTTCCAATTGGCGAGTTATCGGAAGAGGCACAAGAAGCCAAAAACAAAGACTATAAAAATTATAGGCTAAGCCATACAAGGAAAAATAATAGAGAAAATAAAAATACGGATTTAATGACGATGCTTATAATATCTTGTAACGTCAATACGACATCTCGAGGTAAAATATAAAAGAAAAACAGAAAGAGTTGTTGAAAATGAAATGAAAAACAAAAGAGATCAGAATTTCTTTATACTATTTTTGAAATTAATTTTTTGTTCATGTTAATAGTCACCCTGTAAAATAATCATGGTATAATTATTGTTTCATATAATTTATTTACAAAATATACTTAAATCAATTTTATTTAAAATATTAAAAAGGTTAAAAAATACGAAATGTTCTACAGCAAATATTTTAAAAACGGCTTTGTTTATTTTTAAATTATTTTAGTAATTGGAGTCAATAGACCTAAAAAATTCAAAAAACTTAATTAAATGCTGAAAAATAACAATTTGTATCCATTTTGCTGTTCAACGAAGTCAACGAAAATTTTACCCTTACTTGCATGTGTTTATAGACACCCTGAAAAATCATCGGAAGACTTATGATTATTTTTATTGTAATTATAGTTAGTTTAAGAATTAAATATTACAATAAAACTGCATTCAAAAATATTGACTGGTTCAAAAGTTATAGATTTTTGGGCAGATAACTGCTCTTAAAAGTGCACTGTGCGGCGTTCCATTCTTGTTTAGTGGAGTTGCGTCCAGAAATAGAAGCATCATGTGCGCAAGTTTTTTATAATCAGCGCGATCATGATTAGCATTCTCTTGTTTGAAAATTTTTGAAAAGCAAACTTGAATGCGTTGTCACGAATTTTGAAATCTTGGAATATAATGATGCATTGTGCGAACTAAACACTGTTGACGGTCAATTGGAATACTTTCAGCAGTAATAATTCTGATATATGTAAGATGAGGACAA
This sequence comes from Dichetophora obliterata, assembly GCA_963920525.1. Lineage (NCBI taxonomy): Eukaryota > Metazoa > Arthropoda > Insecta > Diptera > Sciomyzidae > Dichetophora > Dichetophora obliterata. Next base: position 61,663,829 of record OY986438.1, on the reverse strand, counting down.
GCACAGAACAAACCTGGATTTAGGAGCGACTTGAGTATCGATGGAAAAATTACAAACGTAGAGTCTGAGAAGCAAATGGTGCTGCAAGCAGAAGCACTAAACCAAAAAATGTTTCCTTAACTTAAAATAAAAAAAGTATTACTTAAATTGAACCTTTAAAAATAAACTGAAGTAAAATAAATTTTTTCTTGTTATCGCAGATCACGTAAAATTTATAATGCAATTAAACAGAGTTTTCTTAATCAAAAAACGACCGATTGCAGTTGTTTTTTTTTCTAAAATATCTCAATTAACCGTAGTCCTACGTTCATGTAGAAAACTATTTTTTTTTATTTGTAAATATTTCCGAAACCGTTAAGTTTTGGGATCCAAGCTAACGCGACTTCTATTTAATGCTATGTATGAACCGAAATCATGTATTTTAAGTATCTTAATTATTATTTTTTTCCTAAACATTTAAAAACTTAATTTTCTCATGTTATGGTGTAGATTAATACACCATGCATGTTGCAGCAAGATATATCTAGTAAGGTAGTGTTTACAGGATAATTTCTTCTTCTTTTTCATCCTCATGTTTTCTTCTTCTTTGCTACAAGGTGGAATATCTCGAAAACAGCGTAATACAAGCCTTCCAGAAGCGAGGCAGATGCTTCTTTTGCGTTGAGAAAAAAAATAAGCAGAAGACAAGATATAATCATGAGTTTGTATGCTGTCTCTGCCAAAAAACTATTTGAAAAGCATATCACAACTGAAATGTTTGCACGGATAGCATTGCAAATAAATTAATTTTTTTTTATTTATATTTCATGTACTTCAACATATAATAAAATTATTTTATTTCATTTCAAAATCAACACAATCTATATTAGGGTGTCCCTACAAATTCTTTCTTCCGAATGCCTTGCGAACAATTTTTATTTTGTTCCTTTTCACATAAAAGTTTTGTGTTTAAAATTTTTTAGTTTAGGTGTGGCACAAAGCTTTCAAAATTGATAGTTTTTGTCTTAAAATGTGGTATTGCCATAAGAAATTTTAGTTCACGTTAGGAGTAATAGATACCACATGGCATTGGAACGGTCTAATAAAAATATTTAAAATTTCTTACATTTGTTTTAACGGTATCTTTAACGCTTTACAAAATAGTCGCGATTTAATAATTATTAAATTTTGATTATAATCAGCGAAAAAATATTCAATGACATCAATACCGATTTCTTATTAATATTTGCACTAATCGTTCATCTCTAAAGAAAGTCAGATTGAGTATTTTGGATTCTTGTCTTTATCACAAAAATGGATTTAGAATCGCATTAGGAATCGCAAAAAGGAAAAAATCACTTCGACAGAGTATTTACTTAGTACATCATGCAGATGATAAGTTATGTGGAGCACGACTTCCTTTGAACTTGCAAGTGCAGCGACTTCTACTTCATAATCTGCATTCTGACCGCTTCTCCAATGGATTGAGATCCAAGAAATGATTCTTTTCTGAGAATTGTCTGAGGACAAGAACGTATTCGGCGACATCTGTAGATATGTAGTGTTATCTTATTATTACATTTTAATATTGTTTCAATTGTATGTAAAACACTTTGTTTTAAAACCACTTAGTTTTTAAGTTCCTTTTGTATTTTTTAGAATTAAGTTTTCATATTTTAAATGTATAAAAATATTTCAAAATTTTTCAGATCTAATAAATTATTCAAACGTACAAATACAATTTTTATTATATTTCACGTAAAAAAAATATAATTTCCACAATTGGCGATCCTGCTCGATCCTGCGTTCCTGTTTTCAATCATATTGGAAAACATATTGTTATCAATAACAAAAAGAATTACTGCAGAACCATCATCTCTGCTACAACTTCGCAACCAGAAACAACAAAACCAGCTAACGACCTCTTTAATGACTGCGTAGCACAGCGAACACGCTCAAAAAAACAGTCTCATCCGAAGAGCCCAGCACAAGTCGTCACAGCAGCAGCAGCAGCTCATACGTTCTCACCTACTCGTCGTCACACGCTCACCTAAGCACCAATACTAGTGTACCGTCAAGCAGCTATCGCACTAATACAGCCACAAACGCTCCAACAACAACCAAAACGCAGCAGACACGGTCACTGCGTACAACAAAAGCAGCAGCGTAAACAACTAAATAACAATAACAGCAGCCGTAACAACAACAACAACCACAACCGCAACGAAAAGAGCAACAACAACAACAACGTCGGCAGCAACAACAACAACATCTACAACAACAACATTAATAAAAGCAACAACATTAACAACGCAAGCAGCGACGCCAACACAAGCAGCGACGCCAACACAGACAGCGACGCCAACGCAAGCAGCGACGCCAACACAGGCAGCGACGCCAACGCAAGCAGCGACGCCAACACAAGCAGCGACGCCGACGCAAGCAGCAACGCCGACGCAGGCAGCAACGCCGACGCAGGCAGCAACGCCGACGCAGGCAGCAACGCCGACGCAGGCAGCAACGCCGACGCAGGCAGCAACGCCGACGCAGGCAGCAACGCCGACGCAGGCAGCAACGCCGACGCAGGCAGCGACGCCGACGCAGGCAGCGACGCCGACGCAGGCAACAACGCCGACGCAGGCAGCAACGCCAAGACAGGCAACGACGCCGACGCAGACAGCGACGCTGAAGTAAGCAGCGCCACCGACGCAAGCAGCGACGCCAAAGCAAGCAGTGACGCCAGAAACAAGCAGCGACGTCAGTAAATCAGCGACTAAGGATTGGTATTTATTTATATACACTACACAATTAGCTTTTTAGCGGATGTAAAACGATAAGCCGGCGCTTATCGTTTCACAACCGTAGGCACTACACTGCACGCTAGGCACACTTCAATTTTATTAATATTATTTTAAGAAATTTATTTGTAATAAAGCTAGTATTCTTTAAAACAATACAATGCAACGTACTCCTACTCGGTTATCCACCTCAGGAGACGGAGATAATCATTTAATTAATTTTGAGCCTCCTTTATTGAACCCTTTCGATGATTCATCATCTAACATTGAAGTTCATGCAACGTCAGTCAAACTCCCACAGTTCTGGACTGATAGTCCTGATGCATGGTTTATTCATGCAGAATTCCAATTTCGATCTAAAGGGATTACCACTGACCAAACAAAGTATGAATATCTTGTGACTGCACTTCCACAAGAAGTCATAGTTACGGTATTAGATTTCATACAACAACCACCTTCAACCAACTTGTATGAAGGTTTGAAGAAAGTTCTGATAAATAGACATACTTTAAGTGAGAACAAACGGTTCGATAAGATGCTATCTGACACTGAGATGGGTGACCAAAAACCATCTCAATTTTACAGATCCTTGCTTCTTTTAGCTGGTTCAACAGTCAACAAAGACTTAGTTTATAAGCTTTGGTTACGTAAACTACCTAAAAGTCTGAACATTGCTTTGACAGGATCTGGTCATAAGGAATTAGATGAGTTGTTATTACTCGCTGATAACTTGTGGGAGGTATTAGCAGAATCTGAGGTATCTGCAATCAAGAATAACTTTAAAGTATCGAAACACATCTCTAATTCTAATGAGATAGCAAATATTACTAAACATTTTGCAGAACAAGCATCTAAAATTTTTGAATGTTTTCAAAAACTCTCGCTTGATGTTGATGAACTTAAGAATCAACGTTTCAGTCGTCCAATTTCCAGAAGATTTAGTTCCAGAGGAACTTCAAGACGTCGATCGTCTTATAGGTCCTCTTCAGGTCAACGACCTTCCAATTGGGTATGTAAGTACCATTTCAGATTCGGTAAAAACGCACGTAAATGTGAGCAACCATGTGCATTTGTTCAAAACGACAACTTTTCACCACACAACATAACACAACACAATTCAACAAACTAAAAGACTCTGTTGTCGCGACGACTGATAATAGACCCGTCATACATACACGTCGTCTTTTTGTATTTGACCCCTCTAGTAAATTAAATTTTCTTATTGACAGTGGAGCAGAGGTATCAGTTCTACCTTCCTCAAAATTCAAAATTTCAAACAAAAAATCGGATTTGGTATTACAAGCTGCTAATGGTACAACAATCTCTACATTTGGAAAAAAATTATTGACACTTAATTTAAATTTACGACGTGAATTACCATTTTCATTTATTATAGCTGACATCTCCAAACCTATTATAGGTGCAGATTTCTTGACAAAATATGGCCTTCTTATTGACCTTAAACATAAACGTCTCGTTGACCCTTTAACTAATTTATCTGTCAATACAATTTCAGCATTTTCTGAAACATCTTTACCTAAATTATTTACTATAGATAACAAGTATACACAATTACTCAAAAAATTTCCTTCTTTAATAACAGAACCCGATTACACAGCACCAATTAAACATCACACTGTACATCACATTGTCACTGAAGGACAATTACCTTACACAAGACCACGACGTCTAGACTTGCCAAAGTTAAAAGTAGCTAAACAAGAATTTCAGTTCTTAGTTACTTCTGGTATTTGTAGACCGTCAAATTCTCAAACATCCTCTCCATTACACCTAGTACCTAAACGCGAGCCCAATGATTGGAGACCATGTGGCGACTACAGAAGACTTAACACAATTACAGTACCTGACCGATATCCATTACCACACATACATGATTTTTCTTTAAATTTACACAATACATGCATTTACTCAAAACTCGATTTAGTCAGAGCATATCATCAAATACCAATGGCACCTAACGACATACACAAGACAGCAATCACTACACCTTTTGGGATGTTCGAGTTCCTCCGTATGCCATTTGGCTTGAGGAACTCAGCCCAGACATTCCAGAGGTTCATTAATGAAGTGCTACATGGACTAGATTTTATTTTCGTATACTTAGATGACATCTTGATTGCTAGTGAGACAGAAACACAACATTTCGAACATTTAACGCAAGTTTTTAGAAGACTCAATGATTACGGTTTAAACATAAAACCTAACAAATGTGTATTCGGAGTTGATAACATTGACTTTCTTAGCTACAACATATCTAAACACGGAATACGTCCGTCACAAGAACGTGTTAAATGCATTCAAGATTATCCACAACCGGTAACAGTCAAACACATGCAAAAATTTATAGGTATGACAAATTACTACCACAGGTGCATTCCTAAACTCGCACACATGCTTGAATCCATTTATGACATGGTAACAACAGCTTCGAAAACTAAAAGCAAACATTTACAGTGGACAGACACTACTTTACATGCATTTACAACAATCAAAGACAGTTTTGCCACGCAAACACTTATTAACCATGTTAATAGTAAGGCACAACTGTCGATTGCTGTAGATGCATCCATTACCGCAATAGGTGGCGTTTTACAACAAGAACATAACAATAAACTTGAGCCTATAGCTTTCTTCTCTAAGAAACTTTCACCTGCTGAAACGAAATATAGTACATTTGACAGAGAATTACTTGCGATTTACTTAACTATTAAACATTTCCGACACTTCCTGGAAGGTAACATTTTTACAGTTTTCACAGATCACAAACCTTTAGTTAATGCATTATCTTCTAAAACCGAACGTAGTCCTAGACAAACACGACACCTTGAATACATAGCACAATTCACTAACACAATATTACACATTAAGGGTACAGACAACTCAGTAGCAGATGCACTTTCAAGATGCGAGGTAACAGAAGTTAGAACACCCGACCTTGATCTCAAACAATTACATCAGGAACAAATCATTGACACAGAACTCAAGAGCATAACAGACAAAACAACTTACAAGTTTGAACAAGTTGATATTCCGTTTTTAAACATAAAAATTTGGTGTGAAAATTCTACAAATAATACAAGACCATACATTCCCCAAACACTACGGAAAAGAGTTTTTGATCAAATACATAACATTTCACATCCAGGAACTAGAGGTACTAGACGACTAATCACACAACGATATTTTTGGCCTAACATGAACACACAAATAAACAAATGGACTCAAGAATGTATTAGATGTCAAAAATCTAAGGTACATAGACACACTAAAACACTACCTCACAAGATAAACATTCCGAGCGGTCGTTTTGAACATATTCATATTGACTTGGTTGGCCCATTACCGATTTCAAATGGTTACCGATATTTGTTTACCATAATTGACAGGAACACACGTTGGCCTGAGGTTTATCCTCTTAAAGATACAAGGGCTAATATTATTGTTGACACGTTCCAAAGAGAGTTTATATCACGCTTTGGGGTTCCTCTGGAAATTACTTCTGATCGAGGACCTCAGTTTACATCAACTACATTCAAAAATTTTATTACCAAATTTGGTTGCAAACACATCAAAACTTCAGCTTATCACCCACAAGCTAATGGGATGATAGAACGTTTCCATCGTCAACTCAAAGCTTCTCTTATAGCGAGCAATAACCAAAACAATTGGTACTCAGAATTACCACTAGTTCTATTAGGGCTAAGATCCACGTTTAAAGAAGATGTTAAAGCATCCCCTGCTGAAATGGTTTATGGTCAAACACTCAGATTGCCAAGTCAGTTAGTCATTCCTAGTGAGCAAAAATTCAGTCCATCAGAAACTTTGTTCAAACTTAAAGATATTGTTGCTAATAATCAATCACATATTTCACATCATAATCAGAATTTTAAACAATTTGTGCCAGAATCACTCAAAACTTGTGAGTTTGTATTTGTTCGCAATGACACTATTAAAAAACCACTTCAAGAGCCATACGACGGACCATTCAAAGTATTAGAAAAGTCTCCAAAATTTTTTAAAATTCTTAAAAACAAAAATATTATAACGGTTAATATTGATCGAATTAAGCCAGCTTTTGTTAACATTAATGTTTCAAAAACACTTTTTAATGCAAATAAATCAGCTAAGACAGTTCATTTTAATTTATTAGCAAACACTGTAAGACTAATACCGAATTCTTTGGAGGGGGAATAATGTAGTGTTATCTTATTATTACATTTTAATATTGTTTCAATTGTATGTAAAACACTTTGTTTTAAAACCACTTAGTTTTTAAGTTCCTTTTGTATTTTTTAGAATTAAGTTTTCATATTTTAAATGTATAAAAATATTTCAAAATTTTTCAGTATCTAATAAAATATTTCAAACGTACGAACAAATAGTTATTATATTTCTCGTGGAAATATTTAATTTCCACAGATATAATGGAAGTATGGGTTAAGGTACGTATTCCTTCTCAAGCAAAAAATCATCGAGGCACTAAGGGGGCGTCCATTAATTACGTGTGGCGTTTCGGGTGGCGGGGGGTTAAGCACAATCTCACTAACTCTCACGTGGGGGAGAGGGGGGCTCTCCAGTGGTGTCATTTCACAAAAACCTTAGGGGGGGTGAAAATTTAAATGACATAAAAAGATTTTTTTGTAAAACATAACATTAAAAAAACCATAGTTATACACATTTTGATACACACATATAACAATTTAATACATATTACAATATACACAAAGAAGCCTTTAAGCCCATGGACTTAAAAATAAAAATAAAATTTTTAATCGTTTAACGGGAAAAATATATATTGGATTTATTCCAGTGGACTACGACGGTGACGCTTGAGGGCAAACTCGTTAACGAGATCTTCCTTGTTTAACTTTTTTACCATTTCTGGTTCCACAGTCATCAGCATGAGGTGACTAAAACGGTCATATCCCATTGTTGTACAAAGATACACTTCACTCTCTTTAAAGGGGAGAAAAATCTTTCGTTGGATGCGGTAGTCACTGGCAGTGTCAAAACAATATACATACATTAATTGTATTATTTGTAAGAAAGCTATTGGCATTTTTTCTAAACTCTGTACCATATCTATAATTGATTTTGTTTTATTTTGTTTCAAATATTCTCTAGCCACCACGGTTGCCACCTCAAATTCCCACAAAAAAACCATTTTCCCACAATAGCAAAAATTAGTAACCACGAAAATTCCCAAGGTATAAAATTGATAAAAAATCCCACCGCAATTAAAAAAAACCACAAAAAATTCCACAGACATTTAAAATAACCACTAAAATCCCACGCAAATAAAAAAATACGAAAAATCCCATTTGTATTTAAAAAAACTACGAGAAATCCCATTTGTATTTAAAAAAAACCGCAAAAAATCTCTCTTCTATTAAAAATTAACACAGTAAATAATACAGACATAACAAATTGTCAAAAATGAAACAAAAAATTAAAAAGAACTAGTATATTTCGTCGTCTGTGTTTTAATTAGTCTTTTAGTAATAATATTCAATGAAAACTATTTGTTTCATCCACCTTAAACCTGTATGAAGTTTACAAAAAGAGTTCCAAATTAGTTTTTAGTCTTAAAAAAGCAAAACACAATCACGAAATTTTTATCTTTTTAACAATTATTGCTCAGCACTCACTGCATCAAAAGCAAAATTCTATTTCGGAATTCGGTATTCGACCACAACTTACACGTTCCGTTTCACTAATAACATTTTATGGGCATTAAACAAGGGGAAGTGGCACCTCCCACACAAACCAAAATTTCCGATATCGAATAATTTTTGAGTTATAGGTCGCACAGCATCGGAATTCAGTATTCGAACTCAATTTACACATGCAGTCTTACTGATAACTTTGTATGGCGTTGAACAAGGAGGCGTGGTACCTCCCATAAAACCTAAATTTGAAAAATTCAACAGCTTTTAAGTTATTGGTCGCACAGCCATGGAATTCGACCACAATTTACATATACAGTTTCACTGATAATACTTTATTCGCGTTTGGCAACGGGGCCGCGGAAGCAACGCCGCGTTAAACTATAAAAAATGTGTACTTCTTTGAAAGGAAAAACTGTACTGTAACGTATGTATCGTAACATATCATATTATAGTTTGTATAAAAATAATTAAAAATGATTTTTCAACGATACAATTATGAATATATAGCAACATTATTCTAGTTAATATTAAAATAACTTTGATAGAAAACTCGTGCTATTCCTTTTTGTCACTTCTATTTTTTGTATCTTAATGCGTCCTTTTTTGTTTGCTGATATCTTTGTTCAATAGTTTCGATCACTTTCACCTTTTACACTAAATATAGTAGTACCAGAGTGCTATCCGAAAATCAAAACAGGACAAACAATTTTGAATTTTTCTTTGCTTTTTTAATTTCAAAACAGGACAACAAATTTTAAATTTTTTTTTGCTTTTTTAATTTTTAACAACAAAAAATGCGTACGATCGTGGATGCCCAAATAAATAAAATTGAAACATTGAAAAATAGAAAAAATAAGAATTTGGCAGCACTAGAGAAATACGAATAAAAAATTTCACTTTTGCCGAATCATCCAGCTGACATGTAATAAAATAGTAAATAAGTAAAAATTAATCTGGCTTTATTTAGTTAATCTCATTAGATTTTAGACTCTAACAAAATTTGCTCAAACTAATGTTTTTCGCTTTGAGCGGTTTTAGTTTTAAGGATATTTAAATTTTTTTCGGATTACAGAGTTTCTTAACATCCGCGTTCTAATGTGCTATTGACTCTACGGATCAGAAAAACTTTTGCAATTCAAAACAAAATTTAACTCATCTATTGTATATGAAATTCTACTTTGCTTTAAAATTCTAAATATTTTAAAAATGCATTTGTTTACATTGGAAGTGCTAAATTCTAAAGCACTTTTCAAATTTGGAAATTAGCAAACAAAGTAGTTCTTGAAGGTGTTTTAAATGCGTTAAAAAATTTCCTTTTTTCTTATTCAAAAATTATTGCACTGAACTTCGTTTTTATTGAACTTCAACACTACTTTATTTGAGAACGTGTTTTTCGAAGTAACTTAATTTATTCAACATAACATAATTTAGTCCTCGTTTTGAAGATGGTTTTAGCTAATACCTGTGTTGTAATTGCGACATAATTACAAGTTTTATTTATTCAGCTTCTAGTGAGTGCTTTACGTCAACAAGTACAATATTTATAAAAATTAATTTATGCATTAAATTTTTAACATTTGACTACTTTGTACAACGTGAAATATGATAAACATTTTTCTACACAAAAGTTTTTTAAATAAAATGAAAATTGTACATAAACAGTTTTTAATTGTATATCCAATAAATTACATTATTCTTATATATAATACACAGTTTTAATGTTAAATCTTATGAAATGAAAATATTAACAATTCATTTAATTTGCTTTAATTTATTAATCGTTTCAAACGTCTACTAAGAATAATTACAGAATAGAAAATTTTAGAGCTATCATTTTTTGTCATTGTCAATCTTGTTCTTATCCAGTGACGATGATACCATTCCTCCTCCATTTGACGGATACAATTTATCTAAATAATTTAGCGATTCATTGAGAAAAGTCTGTAAAGTAAGAATACAAAAAAATATTTTAATTAATAGTTTTAAATACACAAATGTCAATATATTTAATGTCATATTGTATTAGAGATTAATGTAATATAATTAAAATGTTTTTTTATGTTATAAGTAGGGCTAGGAATTTATTGACATATCATTTTTTTTCTGCTGCTTCTAAGATATTTCCTGTTTATTAACAGTCCACCCTAAACAAGTGCACGTGCGTGGTTTAACTGTCAAAATCGGTTCATACACATACATTTTGTATGAAGCCTACCGAAACACGCACCGGACTACCGCAACATGAATCGAATTTCCAATTTTGACAATGCGTGCGGATGTGAAGTTGGCTGCATAAAACTAAAGTATTAGAACAAAGAGCAATCAGCTGCTATTAATAATTTAATCTCAATTGCAAATGGAAGTATTTACAATATTAATAGATTTTTACACAGTACTAATGGTCCAGTTAGCCTCGCATGGCACAGCAGCGCATGCAACGCAGATAAGCAGCTAGCACACAGCCAAATAAATGGTGATTATGCAACGCATAGTCACATAGTCCAAATAAAACAATAAAAAAAGAATACAACGATTTTATTTTAATAAATTAACCGCACTTGGTCAAACAATTTTGTAACTTCACATCTGTTTTACCAAAACGTCAAATACATAGAAGAATACACAGAAATCAAAATGAATAGATCTTCTATGTTTATCTATGTAGTCAGAGATGCATTTCTGTTTTTATCTGAGTATTGCCATGCGTTGCCATGTTGTGCATAATCAGATACACACAAATCCCACTAAACAGATTTCGATGTGACGCTTGTTAAGCCATGCACTGCTATGCCATGCCATGCGAGGCTAACTGGACCATAAGAGTTTCTTTAAGATTTTTAAACCATCAGACTGAACTGGTTCGAGAGCAGCAGTTTTTTCCGCAGCGCACTTCTTTAGGTTAAGCGTAAAATAAAATTGCGTGGCGCTTGGGTACGCAGCGCAACGAGCACTTGTTTAGGGTGCACTGTTAGAACGTCTATTTCTTTCCTAAATTCCAAATATTGTAAAGAGTGAAATGCAAGAGAGCGACGCAACTCAGTCTTGCTGCGGTCTTGAACGGTCGTGTTGCTGCGTACGCTGTAGTAGTGTATCCAATTATAATTTTCTCTTACTTTTCAATAAATTTACTTATGTTTGTTTAAACTTTTTATTGAATATATAAAAACAAACTAAATCCCGTGTTATGACTTGCAAGAATCCTGGCAAAACTTTCTTCGTGAATTTTTCTCAACTTACAATATGAAAATATTTTAGGAAATTTTTTCGTAATTTTTCATCGTTTTTTATTGGTTTTAGTTTTCAGGTATTTTTTACTAGATTTAGAGCATTTTTTAGTAATTTGTTATTTATTGTTATTTTTGGACATTTTCAATTTTTATAACATTTTTCGGTTGTTTAGGGCATTTTAGTGTAAGTTTAAAATAATTTTTTATCTTTTTTTCGTACTAAAAATGTAAAAATGCAAATTTTTAAACATATTCCTTTAGCAATAGAGTCACTTCAATCAAAAACATTACCTCTCGAAAAAGGAGTAGCTTTGTTTATATACCTCGATAAAAAAAAGCTCTGCGCATTGTGAAACTGATGAAAGATTTCAACAGCATCTATATGTAGAAAGATGAAGAAGTGTTAAATAAAAACTCAGGATATGCTAGTTTTTATTAACTCTATTTTTATGCTGAAATATTAGGAAGGTAAAAATTTTAATACTATGAAATTAGAAGAGGAACTTACATCTGATGACATATCGTCTTTTAAATATGTTGCTCTCGTCAGTGCAAAAGTAGAAAGAAGCTCTTTTCGTTTACAAAAACATTTTTCTAGGAAATCGACGTTCCTTTAATTTTAATAACTTAAAAATGTACCTTGTAATATACTGTAACGCTACGTATAAAAATTATATAAAATAAATTTGAAATTTAGTAATGTTTTATTTTTAAAGCTTTATTTTCGTTTAGTTTTTATGTATTGTTTCCGTTTTTCAACTAAATTTTTTCAGTTTTAAGGTAATCTTCTGCAATTTTTATGTAATTTTTGTCTTTTTTTAAAATAATTTTTTGCTGTTTTTTAGGTCATCAAAATCCGAGCCCTGGTTATAAGCAAATAAAATCGTATTACTACAAAGTCAAGCATTTGTAAGATACATATCTGTGGACATTTGACAAAACAAATTCTCTCGAGATAATAACATTTTCCAGGATTTTACTCAAGATACAAGTACCTTTATAAAATTTGAATAAGTTTCGTTTTGCATATCGTGTATATTTACGATTTTTAGTTAAAAGATAGGGCCTTTTCCGAGATTTTGTAAAAATTGCATTTGACAAAACAGCTTCTCTCAAAAAATGTATGGATTTAAAACGACATGATTAGATTTTCTCCTGACAAAACAACCTATCTCCAACCTATCTCAATGTGAATTAAAAATTTTGTTGATCAATTTTGCATTCATTAAATGCATTCTTATTTCGTTATTCACTGATTCATTTTTTTGTGAATAAAATCAAATTTATCAAATCTTTTACAGCTTTACAATTTTAATATATACTATACTAAACTAATATACATTTGTTTTTTTACAAATTCGAATAAAATTTTTGTATTATGTACCAAACTACGTCCAATCTATGAATCCTCTTCGTGACTGAAAACTACGAATAAAATTCGTAGAATGGACGCATTTATTAGTAATATTTACACACAAAATTTTTTCAGTGTAAGAATATGTATTGAAAAGTGCCTGTAAAACAAGGGTTAATCACTGCGACGGGTACAGCATACTATTTAAAAATGCATGCATGGCTTAGTTCAGCTTTATTTATGAATATACTTTAAAAAAGTATTTTTGAGTTCTTTTCAAAAAATATTAACATTTATAATGAAAATATCATCATATAAAATCAAAAAAGCAGTAAGTTACAATAAATTCAAAGTCGACTTTTTGATTGATTATTGATGCACCTTATCAAAATACATGTCCCTGCTAAATTGTACACTCCTACTAATAAAAACGACGTTTTTAGTAAAAAATTTCTAAAATCCCTAAGTTTGAGCGCAACACACAATCACAATTTAGAGAGTTTTTAGCTCTCCCGAAAAATTTTTTAATTGTAGCTTACGGCTTTTTGATTAAATATGAAGATATTTAAAATAATTCACTGCCTAGGTGGAACGGGGATGGACACCCATGGTTTTTAAGATGATCTAATGCGGAGAAAGTGCGGAAAAGGTGTAGCAGCTGAACTCTATTGTTATTTCACGTAATATTAAAAAATACATAAAATTATTCCAATACCCCGAAAGTTCCTAATGCTAAAATGTTTGATCAATTTCGACCAATCGCTCTTCTACCAATGATTGAAAAAATTTTTGAGAAACTGATTTGTAATAAATTAACAAATTACTTCCATGAGCATAATATGTTATTTATTCACAAATTTGGTTTTAGGAAGGGATCAGAAACAGATGAAGCAGTATAAAATAATGGTATAAATAAGTTGCCAAAAAGCGTCTATAAAGTCCTTTAAAGGCGCTGAGGCTCTTTATGATAATAGTTGCGCTTTTTTTATGGGATATCAGGATCATATCACCGCTTTTGCAAGCAAGGAAAAACAACAAATGATCCAGCAAGTGAGCTGGACATTTAAATTGATCCGATTCTATGTTTTTAGGTGTTGAGTGAAAAAACAAGTTTTTTTTTTAATTCTTCAGCGAAATCTTCGCTACTCGAACTTCCGACTCTATAAGCAATTGGATAAATTGTAAAGCAGCTTTCATAAAACAATTTTTGGTATTTTGAAAAATTTATCTGCCAGCTACATAAGAACATCAGCTGTTCATCTATGTATATGCAGAAAATAGCGCCATCTGTTTGTAAGTAGAAAATATCGCAAAAATTGATCTGAAGCGTTTTTTTCACAAATCTCCCATGAAAAAAGCAGCTAATATTGTATATTTCAATAAGTGAAATAAAAAAGTCGTATAAAAAAAGAAGCTATAAGAGTATTTGCTAAATTAATCCAATTTCTCCTTTTATTAATAAACAATATTATCTAATTAAATAATAATTAAATTATACTTTCATTATAAATAATTTTTATACACTAATAAGGTTTCCAATCTAGGATCTTGGACCATTTCCAGTCCCGATAATCCAAGGATTATAAGGCCTAAAATTTAAATTTAACTCAAATGTTCAAAAATGAAATAAAAATATAGTTAAATGGTGTCACTCGCAATAATCTGCTCCAAAAAGCATTTGATATGATTAATAAAAATTCCACCAACTAGTGTTGAGTTTAAGAGATGTTTCCCTTTGGCCAGACATTTTGCTACCAAAGAATTCACCTTTCAAAAACTTCAGTGATCTCAAAAAATGTACCTTTTTTATGTTAGTATTATTATGCCAGAAAATATGAATTTTATGAACTATACAATTGATTATATAAAAAATTATATATTTTCGTCTTTTATATATATAAAGAAATAAAATACATTAACTTTTTATAAAAAATTTAAGTAAGCTGTTTTTTTAATTCCTTTGGACAATTTTTTATGAAAAAAAATCCTAACTTTCATACCTTGCACATGATTTATTTTTTGTTAAATAAATTACTTTTTATCTGTTTTTCAAATCCCGGTACTAATTCCGGGATCCCCGAATTCTTAATTAGTAATTCCGAAATTGCTTTTGAGTCACGAAATTGAAAGCCCTAGACACTACATAATTATATTATATTATAATACAGAGAAAAACGATATGAGGTGAGAATATGAGGTGTACTTTGCAACTGGCGCGCCTACGTCAGGTACCGCGCGAGTTTATTTAATTTTTTTGGAATAGTAATAATCATTTCTCCATCGATAAAAAATCGTTTTCTATGTAAAATTTGACGTAGAATACAATGGTTATGTTTTAAACACGCTATATAATAGCGTACATTTTTTTTAAAACTTTTTTTCTTAAAATTCACTTTGTTGTCTTCAAATTAAAACAAACAATTTGTCTCTAGCTTAAATAGAACTGAAGTTACGAATTTTTGAAAATTAGTCTCCAAGGAAAAAATCACAAAAATCTCAAACTTTTAACGTTCTCTATTTTCAAAAACAAAAAATCCTCGAACACGTATCTCTTTTTTTCGATATAAACTCGTAGAAAAAATTTCATGCAAATCAAAAATGGGTCGATAATTTTTTGTTCAAATCTGTACGGTTTGTTAATGAACGACTCATATAATTTTCATAATGCCCTTATTAGGAATGCCAGCAGTTATTCCAATCCCTGCGTTTTTTAAATCGAGCCTCGGGTGCGAACACTTTTCGGGATGCACATAGGGGTATTTCACCGATCGGAGCTGTCAAAAGCCAGTTTTATTAAACACAGATTTGATAAAAAAAATGGTTTTGCAATGCTGAACAGTGTCGAAAATGTTCCAAGGGACTTACAGGGTTAAAATCAAATAATAGACTTTAAATCCTTCGTATCCAAATGGTTCTTCTTTTCTTGATCATTTTTTAATAAGCACTAATATAATCGACATTATAAATGGTAATTTTTCAATTTCAAGTCTGCCTTCTTTTTCGGATCATTATCCTTTAAAAATTAAAATCAGATTACCTGATTTTGATTTTATTGTTAATACTCCACAGTTTTTTATTTCTTATAAAAACACATCATGGTCTGATTTTCGTTCTGATCTAGATGGAGCTCTTAGAGAAATAACTCCTCCTTCAAATTATAATCTCTCAAATTCTGACATAGATCACTCAATTGATTTATTCACAACAGCAGTTGTCTCCACGATAAACTCACATTCAGAAACTATTGAGCTTAAAAATAGAAAAATTATAGTTCCAGAAATCATAAAAATTCTTTATAAATTAAAATATCAATGGCAAAAACAGTTAAAAAATATTTTTCATCGAAATTATAACAGAAAAAACTCCGAATATCAACTATTATCAGCACAGATTAAATTACTTAACATAATGATTAGAAATCAAATAAAATCTCATCAAGCTTTTGTGCTCAATGAGAAATTATCAAATATAAAACCTGGTTTACAGATTAAAGCATATGTACAAAATTTGAAGTCATTACTTTAATTTTTAATGTATTTAATGTAATTTTTAATTAATTTTTGTTGAATTAAAACAGGTTTTAACGTTTTGATAAAGTCACTTTGTATGGGAGTTAGGCGTGGTTTTCATCCGATTTTGCTTGTTTTCGAACTTAATCTTTATTTTTGAATAAAAAGCTTATACATTTAGTTTCGTTACGATAGCTCTAAACTTACGGCTGTTATCGTGATCACAGACAGACGGACAGACAGACATGGCTAAACCGACTCAGGAGGTAATGCTGATTTAAAATATATATTTTTTATACCTGCCAAGCTTGCTTATAGGCGTTAGAAACGGAGTGACAAAGTTAATATACATTTATACGCATTTTTATATGCGTGAGGTATAAAAACACGAAAATAAAACCGTTAAAATGTAAAAATTAACAAAAAACAACCCTTGCAGTCCAGTGTTTGAAAGAGGAACACACACAAGAATGAAAATATTACAAGAAGAGACGAACTACAGCAGAAGGTATACATTTAAAATTTTATTTATTTATTTATTTACTTGATTGCTAAACCTTAACAGGTTTTATAGCAAATTTAAAATTATAAAATAAGATATTTAATACAATTCAAAAATATAAAGTATGATTTTAAATGAAATAATGTATTTTTAACAAACTAAAAAGTTTTAGTAAATTGATTAAAGTATATCATTTTATTAAAGTATAAAAAATAATAGAAAAAAAGTTAAGTCAAAATCGATAAAATCAGACAGCATAGCAGGGTTGCGTATTCAAGACAAACAAGGTCAAGTTAGCAACAATTTTTGTATACGGCGGAGTCGTGTGACAAACAAGGTCTCATACCCAATAAAACACCACTCCAATAGGTATATATATAATATATATCGTTCTGTCTCCCTGAAGCCGGTGAAATCCTGGCTTGACAGGGTGGTTACTCGACAAACTAGGTCAACTTCACCAAATCAATTTTCATAAAATAAAGAAAACCAGTTGCGAACGCAGGCTCCAAGACAAACTAGGTCTTATCGGCCACTCATATTAATATATTACAAATCGATCTAACGTAGTGTTTCAAGAGGTAAAAAGACACCAAGACACCACGGTACCGTCGACAAGTATAGTTACAATTATCATGAAGATATGAGGCAACTGAAGATCCCAGGTTTAGGTCCATTCAGATTACTTATATGTTTATTCACCAAAATTTTCCATTTTACGCTTAGGTCCATTTATCCATTTAGATTGTTATATTAATGTGTTTACAAATCACCAGATGCATCAGATATATGTTTGAAAGAACTTTACATAATCAACGACGGTACTGCAGGTAATCTATAATTTTATGTTTGATTGAGTCCATGGATTCACTTAAGGATATAACATCAGATACAAAATTAAAATCACCGCAAGCGCTTCTAAGAGGTTCATTTTGCAAATAATTAGTTCTACAAAAGTTCATGTGGAGTAACTCAAAAGATCTTCTTCAAAAGACGAAGAGGAATATTAAAATATATTTTACTCAATAAATATGGACTGTTTACATAGCCATGTAAAAGTTTTATAATCCAACAAGCATTTATCATAATTCTCCGATTTTTTAAAGAAGGAAGATTTAAGAGTTGTAACCGATATTCATAAGGTGGTAAGTGAAAATCAGTATTACAATAAAGATAGCTTAAGCAAAACAAAAGAAATTGTTTCTGCACTGATTCAATGTCGTCTATGTAACAACCGTATCGTGGGCACCAAACAACTGAAGCGTATTCTAAGATAGGCCGCACTAGGGAAGTGAATAAGGTTTTCGTTATGAAAGGATCATTAAACTCTTTTGCCCAACGTTTAATAAATCCTAAAGTACTATTTGCTCTATTTATTATTTTATTTACATGAATATTAAAGCGTAGTTTAGGATCCATTGTAACTCCAAGATCATTGAAACTATCTAAGGACTCCAATGGATAACCACAAATTTTGAAGGTACATTTAATTGGTGGTTTGCGCGAGAAAGACATATGCTTGCATTTCTTCATGTTGAGGTTCATACGGTTCGTTTTGCACCAGTTATGAGATGATCTATGTCGGCTTGCAAAAATACAGCGTCATTATCATTTTTAAAAGAAAGGAAGAGTTTGACGTCGTCAGCAAACATTAAGATGCTGGAATGCATTATGACAGATGGCAAATCGTTTATAAAAAGTAGAAACAGAAGAGGCCCAAGATGACTTCCTTGAGGTACTCCTGAAGTAACAGGAAACTCGTGTGATTTCTTGAGCTTAAAAAGAACAGATTGTGTTCTATTGCTTAAGTAAGATTCAATCCACTTTACCAACGGTATAGGAAATCCAACAAGATGTAATTTTAAGATCAGTAGTTTGTGATTTACAACGTCAAAAGCTTTGCTAAAATCCGTGTAAATAACATCAGTCTGCATGCCTTTTCCAAAGTTTTCTATAGTTTTTGATGTAAATTCGAGAAGGTTAGTAACAGTGGATTTTCCAGAAAGGAATCCATGTTGGAAAGGAGACATTATAGATTTAACGCTATGCGATAGTCGTGAAGTAACAATTGCCTCTAAAAGTTTAGGCAAAGCGCTCAATTTTGCGATGCCACGGTAGTTATCAATTAAAGACCTATTTCCGGATTTATGCAGCGGAATGATAAATGAATGCTTCCAGGCTGCAGGAAAATAGCAGGATTTTAATGATGAAGTAAATAGTATAAAGAGATTGGAGTTACTAATTCTTCACAGCAGTATTTGAATATACACGAAGGTATGTTATCAGGACCACTTTTATATGATGTTTTAATATTTTTTAAAAATGATAAGACTGTGTTTGTGTCAATTATTGGGAAATATATATCCCCAGATTGAATATTGAAAGGATAACTTAAATAATCATAGGACGATGATGAATAAGTCGACTTGAAAAAGTCAGCAAAAAGATTGCAAATACTATTATCATTATCAGACTCAACCGAATTATACTTCATAAAAGAAGGATAGGAATCAATCTTGCGTTTTGTGTTAACAAAGTTCCAGAAGGATTTAGCATCAGATTTGATGTTTAATTTTACTTTTGTTATGTAGGTATTATAGGATTGTTTGCATAACTGTATTTAATCGAGGTATAGCATTCAAAATCACGTATGTTATGTGTTTTTTGATATATTTTATAGTATTTAGATTTCAAATTCCTCATTTTTCTTAATTCATTTGTATACCCTACCGGACCCGATGTCAAGGAGGCTTTCCTTTGCGGAACAGCTTTAAGAAAACAATCATTGAGCGTTCTATTAAACGCATATACCGCATCATCAAGACTCTGAGAAGATAAACTATTTGTATTAATATTTAGAATAGAATTCTAGTTTATATTAGACAAGTTATTCTTCAAAATCACGTAGTTTGTTTTTTTAAAGTTAAACTCAGTTGAGAATCAGAATACTGCGCAGATGGTTTTGGAAAATTTAAAATAATTTCTAATGTTGGATGATGAGAATCTTCGGGTGTAACCAGAGGATCGGATTTAGACACAGAAGCGATATTGCTATCATCAAAAAACACCAGATCAAGCAAACGATTATTTTTGTTAAAAATGCAGTTAAGTTGGAATAGCCCTTGGATTGAGAGCTCGTTTAAAAAGTAATTATCGGATGAACTTTCAGACAAAGGTAAAAATATTTCAGGAATTTCAGAACAGCAGTTCCAAGAAACGTTTGGCAGGTTAAAATCTCCAGTTATTAAAATATGATCATTTGATTGCAGTTTTGAGCAAACTTTACTAATAGAAGCCAAATGTTTGCTATAAACTTCTAAGGTAGAAAGGGGAGGAATATATGAGCATGTAATAAAAAGGCTCAAGGAACCAAACTTAACATGAACACAACAGAATTCAATGTCCAAGGATTCTGGAATTAATAACTCTTCAGAGAAATGTGTCGCTTTGACTGCAATCAACTCACCCCCACCTGTAAATACCAGGAATGGAGTTTCTATCTTTGCGGTATATGTTAAATTTGTTGCACAGAATTTCAGTATTTAGAGTAAAAGCTATTATATTAAATTGGAGGTTGTGACTCAAAATTAATAAATTATTTAGTTTTGTGTTAATGCCACGAACGTTTTGGTAAAGGATAAGGAACTGAAAGCAACAATCTAGTTTTTTTGATTCTTGTTAAAAACCGAAAAAGTAGCCAAGGAAGTTGTAGGCCGAGGTCTAGAAATAAATTCATGCACCATCGTATTGTCAGGCCAAAACTTTTGATCCAATACCGTGTGAAAAAGATCACCAGGTAAAGATATTTTAAAAGAGGATGTAATTCGCTCGTATGAAAAATTGAATTTGTAAACAGAGATATTTTTATTTACAACATTAAGCTTAGAGTTTATATAGAATAACACGTCTTCACCGGATGTATCAGCTGCAAAACGAGAAACAAATATAGATTTTGCAGGCTCAATAATCAGAAGTTCTTTATGAACAGGGGCTTTGATACTGCTGTTCGATATTTGTTTCGGTATCGCTCCTGTAGAAACCGGAGTAATTTGAGAAGGTGTAGGGACCACATTTGAGGAAATAGAAGTTTCAGCGTAAGTTTTTTTGTGGCAGAAACGCGAGGAGAATCAGCATTTTCCTCTACGTTTTGTTTACGTTTTGGAGAATTGTAAGCTTCGTCCATAATTTTAAACTTTTAAAACAAATCTTCGTATTCACTCAGTCTATCTTGTGCTACCTTTAGATCCTTAGCCACCTCCAAAAAACCTTTCCGAGATTGTCTAATAAGTTTAAAGATCTCAACGTTTGTGAACCTGCAATCTTCACATGACCAACGAAGTCCCTTACTTTCGTTGAGTGCATCGAAGATCCTCGCAGTCAACGCTGCACACTTGATATGAAAAAATGAATCACACAACCAGCAAGTAACCAGCCGGTCTGATTCACCTTTTACAGCGCAGTTTCGGAAATTGCAGATCATTTTCAGTTTAATAGTAAGTTTTGCAATATAGATGAAAGTAAAAGGAGAAAAATGAACTTAAATGCTTTTAATGAAAAACAGTTTATTTTGTTTAAAGACACTGTAATGTAGAAACTTTGCAGCCCTGATTTTATAGAACCAACGAATTGAAAGTTTAATAAGCACTAGAGTTTTTGCAGTAGCGTTAAAACAGATGTAAAAAGAAAATACGATAATTTGCTCTATAGAAACCTGTTTGCGCTAAAAACAAAACAGGAGACAAAGAAGAAAAGAAGCAAATTATAAACAAATATACATATATATATATATATTTATATTGAAATTTAAATTAAATAACAAGTATTTTAAAAGGATGTAATCCACGTTATCACGCTTCAAGATGTATGAGCAAAGCTGTTTATTTTTATTTATATATATTAATTTGGAACTTTTGGTTAAAGATATCTTTAAAAGTAAGAGCTCGCAAAAAACACGTCTAGACGGTAAGAAAAAACGAACTAAAACGAACTATATAAATGCTACATATAATTAGCAAAAAATAACTATTAAACTACAAAGTTGACAATTGAATTACAAGAAGAGACGAACTACAGCAGAAGGTATACATTTAAAATGCTACATATAATTAGCAAAAAATAACTATTAAACTACAAAGTTGACAATTGAAATAAATTATTTTTAAATGCTGAAAATGATCCGCAAAGCATGACCAAATATCGGGCAATAAAAATTTTCAAAACAGTGAAGTTGTTTTATTTTTCGTTTTGTTTTAGTAACTCTACAGCCACAGATCCTAAAATGTCAAAATTATTTTTGCTAGTTTCAAAGTAACTTACCTGGAATGCGTGCAAAACAGCCATAATGGCAGGGGATCCAAATCCATGTGTTATCAAGGAAAAATGCGTTAGATGGCGTTGCATTGATGGCTCAAGCAAATGTTGCGATCTTGTACCATACTGAGTCGTTCTATCTTGGCCAAGAACTTGCATTAGCTCTTTCGTTATCTTGAAATGGATAGAAAAGTATGATACAGCAGGGTTTTTTTTAATTGAACAATAAAAAATCAAATTTGTTTAAAATTTTTAATGTAAGTAGTGTAAGTAGATCCAGGGGAATGGCAAAGTTTTGAAACTATATAAAACAATAGATTCACTTTCGGTAAAAAATTGAACTGATCTCTTTCATCATCATCATCATCAAGGTAAAATTACCTTTTTTCACCTTTTTGAAAGGATCTTATGCATATATATATATTTTTCTTTAAAACAAATCTGCGAACATCTGCGAAGAAACTACTTTTGGGCTGCAAAAATGCCTGTCCTTATATTTTTGAAACAACGTGAAATTTTTTAAAATAACAATTTTTGCAGAGATTTGCTTTTATTACACTTTTTTAACCCTGGAGAAGGCGCGCCTCGCAGAGTAGCATGGATTGTCACGCGTGAGCATTGTGCTTATTGAGGAATTACTGTAATTTTTAAACCGCATACCTACAGCACTAACCGGATTTGTTTATGATCGTTTTATGAACTTGTAAAAGTGTATTAATTCCCCTACGATCAACACATGCCAGACGCTTGCTTTTGAAACTTCAATGGATGACGATCAGAACCATCTGATATATACAACGTTTTTATTGATTTATAGTATTCCCCGGCCGACGTTGTCCTGCCACAGACCGCCTCGTTGCCATATACGATTTTCATGTTGTTCGGAAAAAAAATGTTATATTTTCACCATTTTTAGTACAGTTTTTTAGTTATTAGACTAAATTACCAAATTTTAGTCGAATACGTAAAACCCGTTCGAAATATAGCATTTTTGTTTTTTTGTGGTAATGGGGGTGTGGCAACATTTTTTAACTTAAGCTATCTCGTAATCGAAACAAATCGACTGCCAGAATTTCAGCCCAATTTAGCTTAAACCTAGTGCGATTTGCTTCACTCCACACTTTTCCCCCAAAAAGTGAACGTAAAGTGGGTCACGACCATTTTTAGTAAAGTTAGCGAAAGTAACCATACAAAGTAAATTACCAAATTTAGTAAATAGCGGGCCTTAGAAGTAGGATTGGCAAATCTATCATAGCATATTACGATGTAGTTTAAATAATAAATCGATTGGTACCTATGTATATCGTCTTAATCGGTTCAGTGGTTCTCGCAAAGTGGTTGTCAAATATCCGTGCATTGTAACAACGCTTTTATTTAGACGACACACTTTCGTTTAAACTAACACAATATCAAGTGGGGAAAAGCTGGCTTCAAAACAAAATTAATGTATGCTTAGAACTCAATTTTGGGCAACTCCCCTCAAAACATTTGCAAATGCCCATATTACACCTTGTTTGTGTGTACGACGAAAAAGGATGTTAATGGTATTGAATGAACGCCGTATATGTACTAAAAGCGTGTATAAATAAGTTTACGCTAAGCGCTTACACGAACTTACTCTGAATAAAACCCGAGTAAATTGCGTAATTGTTTTAAAAAAAATTTGCCATCACAAAATTGTTTTAAGCTTTAAAGAAATTTTATATCCATTGTTGGCAGGTGCTTTTTTAATTTTTTAAATTGTTAAATTTAATTGTAACACTGCTTGTCAAAAACAACATTAAACCATGGTGGCGGAATACGCATTATACGTGCTATATACAAAACGTTTTTGTGCCGTAAGCTGCGTATGTTTAATCCCTTACAATTTTGTTATTGCTAATTAAGGTGCTGTAAATTTACCGAACATACGCTGCTTACATCGCAAATATGGTGTTCATTGAATACATCTATTGTTTTTGCTTCCAATTATACGCAACTATTATACCATTCGTCGTACAAACAAACACCGTGAATTATATGGGCAAAAGCAACAACAAAATCTTTTGAATGTCGTACAAACAAATATCGTGTGATATGAGCAAAAGAAAATTGAAAGCAACATGGCTGCCGTTTGTATTGAGAAAAACTCAAGCTACATTTTTCGAAAACGTTGGTAAGCTGTGACAATTGAAACTGTCATAGGAATTGAATAAAAAAATAATTATCGAAATCGGTTCAGCGATTACCGAGCTTATTCTGGATCAAATTTCGAAAGTCTCCTTTCATATAATAAAAATAACTAAATAAAAAGAAAAAAAATATATATATATAAAAAGTCACCGAAAGCTTATTTCGGCACAATTGAAGTTTTTTGAAGGGGCACGTTTGACAAGGTTGTTGGGGATATCTCTCTAGCTTTACGCAACGAAATTGAATAAAAAAGCAACTTTTTTGCGGAAATGGGATGGTTATATCAAAATATGAAAATGAAAATAAAATTTTTTTTTTCTTCATTCCCAGTATACCATACAACAATAGTTGCTTTGTTTCGATGGTGTTTCGCTCTTGTAACGATATATCTGAAAACACATCTCTAACTACCCGCTTCGTCATCTCTATTTTTTATTGCCGATTTTGAAGTAAGTAAACTTTGATATTTATTTGTTATTTTTAAAATTATTAGGGCCGTTTTATTCACTCTCAGTTAAATTTTAATCTGCAATTAAAAAGGGAAATTCATGATATTGTGTTTTTTCACTCTCAGTTAGCCAATTTTTTTGAAGTTTCTCCAGTTAGCTAACTGGCAGTTAGGTTTAATTACGGAATTAGCTTACTTGGGAAAATCAATCAGTTAGCGACTTTTAATTGAGGAATTAATTTTTTCAGTCCAAATCATTTCATTTTGACTTTTATTTAGATTGTTAATTTTTTTAAAATGAATATCGAACTAATCGAGTTAAATCGACGTTGCGATACTTTCAACGATATACTTATTTTGTTTGATCCGGACGAAGATGATAGGAGGTTATTAGTTGAGCGAATAAAAATACAAAATGCATGAGCGTTTCAACAAATGGGATAACAAAGACTTCATCTATCGTTTTCGTGTGTCGTTGTTCAACTGATAGATCTCGATATATACGTCCCATCGCTCACTTGCTGATTCCTCTGCGATTCTACGTGCTAGGTTCCATGCAAGTGGCATATCTTCAGTCTCGAACATAATTAAAAGAGTCTCTCTTGCAATTGCGCAGCATCGTTCAGCTTGTATTCAAATGATAAGAACAGAAATTGATCTGACTTCTGCCAGCGAACAATTTTATTCGTTTTCCCGCTTTCCACGATCAATTGGTGCAATTGATTGTACACATATTCGAAGTGAGTCTCCCGGTGGTGAAAATGCTGAGTACTTCCGAAACCGAAAGGGGTGGTTTTCGTCAAATGTGCAAGCAGTTTGTTCAGCTGATATGAAAGTAACGAACATCGTTGCACGTTGGCCTGGAGCATCGCAAGACCGAACCATTTTCAATAATTGCAATTTAAAAATTCAGTTGGAACAGGGTGACTTTGGCCATTTCATTATAGTTGGAGACTCAGGATATCGTAATACGCATTATTTGGCTTCTCCCCTACATCAGTGCGAATCTAATGTACATCAACTTTACAACGACAGTCATATTCGAACACGCAATGTAATCGAGCGCACGTTTGGGGTAATCAAGCGTCGTTTTCCGGTGTTGGCTCTTAGCTTAAGAGTAAAAATAGAAACTACAAAACTCATTTTAGTGGCATGTGCAATCTTGCACAATATAGCAATTGACGCAGAAGAGTCAACACTACCCACAAACATTGACAATTTTGATTGCATATTATCAATGGCTGAAGTGCCACATGTAATCACAACTGAGCGGAATGCAACAAATAATGAACGTGATAATTTAATTCTTGGATACTTCCAGACACTTGCTAATTATTCCTAACTTTATTTTGATAGGAAATAAAACAAAATTTTTTTATAAAATAATTAACTGTATTTTTTTTCTGACTCTGTTTGGTATGCCCGAATGGCAGCCCAGCAGTGACGCAATGCTAGAATTAGCGCAAGCAATAGAAATGTCCATAAGTGCTATTGACAGTTTGGAGCAGTACCACTTATGGACATTTCGATTGTTTGTGCTAGTTCTAGCATTGCGTCACTGCTGGGCTGCCATTCGGGCATGCTTTTGCCTCCACCAGTGGCTTTACGGCTTTGTGGCGACCGTAGCTTAGTGAGTAGAGTGCGTGGCCCCTAAGCTAAGGAACCGCGATATCCCGGGTTCAATTCCAGCTCAGACAGAATTTTTTTCAATTGAATAAATTTTCTGTTCGGTCGTCACCTCTCTGCAGACAATGGCAAACCTCAGAGAGTAAAAATTTGCAATGTAAAGCTTCTTGAGAACATAAGCCATTCAGAGTCGGCATAAAACACGTTGGTCCAGTTCTCGGTCATTTGTGATCAAACATTTAATAACATGCACAACACAATTGATTAATAGAAGCTCGGTCAAAGTTCTTTTATTTGGTGTCATACAGTATCGATGAGGTTAAAGAAAAATTAGCTGCATCAGAGGAAAGTAATACATTTCACCAGACAACATAACTACTTATTTTAACCCTTAACTCAAGAATGCACTTTGATTTTTTTACTTTCAAACGCTTTGTAAATGCTGGAGACGAGAAGCCAGTTACAACAATTTTTAAACACGCTAACTGCAACGCCCTGTAGAAAACTACAAAGAAAAATAAAAAATTTTTATATCCTTATGAATAATTCTTCATTACGTAAAAAATTTGAATCATAAAAATTAATAATACTAGGTAAAAAAATTAATAAAAAAAGGTGTTTTTTATGGCTACACACTGTAATAGTACATTCAATTTAAAACGCACAATAAGCAAAAATCAATGACAAACTGTCATTTGTGTTGACAGTAAACTCAAATTTCCTTGGGTAATTTTTAATTGAAATTAAAATTTAACTGACATTTTTTAATTGCCAGTTAGATTTAACTGTGGTTGAAAAAAAACGAAATTTTAACTTTGGATTATAATTCCAAAGTTATTTTTAACTGAAAGTTAAATTTAATCCACATTAGGGATTTTAATTGAGAGTGAATAAAACGGCCCTTAGAAACATAAATTTCCTAGCTTAATGTCAAATATTCTATGAGTATTTTTTGTATTTCAATTTTCTTCTAAAGAATACTAAGTATTTATTCGTTCTTTAATCTGCTGCACCACTTCAATTTATTGAAAAATTTTCATATTTCACAGATTAATGGTTAAAGTGTACGTAGGACATTAGTCAGCAATGGAAAATTGTGCTGCAAAAAACTTTTCCAGGCAACTTTTCCTGTTGAAAAAGAAGCTGCAAGGAAAATGGCAACAACTGCCGCCATATGCTGTAAGTTCTGGTATATTTTTCATTAAAGGGACAGTACACACATAGGTTTTTACAATATGAAATTTTTAAAATTTTTTATAAAAGGAAAAAGATATCTTATTGAAACTTCGCATACTATTTTTATGTAAAAAAGAGTGTACAAAAAATTTTAGATTTTTTCAGCTTGTTTTTTTGGCTGCTGCATGCTTTTGAAAATAACATCAAAACACGGCGGGCGTGATTTTGGCTCACTGGAACGTTGGAAAAAGAAATTAAAAACGGAGTTTTAATCAGCATCAAAGCCGCTATAGATTGAACTAAAAGAAAATTTTTTGACCAAAATTGACAAAATGGCGGCGTTTTTTCGAAATTAGCCGATTGTTGGAAACAATAAACCTCTTAAAAACCAAAAAATACTTTACCGATCTTTCTATCCGTTGTTCAATCTATAGATTTATATGTAAACAATAACATATTAAAATTGCAGAACGATCCGTCCAGTAGTTTTTTTTATCTCGCCCGCCGTGATTTGTTTTATGTTATTTTCAAAATCTTGTAGCAGCCAAAAAATACGCTGGAAAATTAAATAAAAAATTTTTTATATTCTATTCTACATAAGAAAACTCCCTTTTCTTTTTCCTTTCATAAAAAAAATTGCATTTGAAAAATTTCATTTTGTAAAAACCTACGGGTGTCATTATCCCTTAAATGACACGGGATAAAAATCGAAGTTTGGAAAAATTGGTTATAAAATGCTAATTTATTTTTTACCATTAAAAGAAAATTAACCCTTATGGGTATTGAAAGAAAGAATATGCTATAACTTATTCAGGAAGCTATTAAACATAAAAATCTATCCATAACTTTTGAAGATATAACTCTTTTTGTGCATAGAACATTTTTGTTTAAATATATGTATTTTTGTCCCGTTGATATTTTTATACCCATGCACTTTCTGTTGTTGGGGGAAAACTGACATATCTTTTTAATATTGATAGCTTTGTTACTAAGGTTTTATTTTTAATTCCAGCTGCATTTCAACGGAAGTTTCGCGAAACAGACACTAATGTTTTTGAAGAAAAAACAAAAACCTTCTTTTTATATGCAAAAGATAGGGAAAACAAAAGTATAAAATACCACCGAAACAAACAAAAATAAATTAATTACATAACATATTAATAACGATTTATGAATACATATTTATTTATTATTATTTGCAAATTAAAATAAAAACCATGTAATTACTGTGAAAGTAATAAAATTTAATTCAATTAATAGAAAATATAAATTTATTGAAAATTTTAATTATTTCAATGTGGTTTCAATATTGCAACGATATCGATTTTCGATATGAAAGTATTTCTTAAAATTTCATTATTTCGATATCGAAATGATATTGGAATCAATATAGAAATCAGATAATATTTAGATGTCGGAACAATATTGAAAAATTGCAGTACTTAGATAACGAAACGATATTGAAAACAATGCTTAAAACGATACAGAAACGATATCGGAAACATTTAAATATTAAGTATTGCAACAATATTGAAACAAGATATCGAAAATGATATTGTAACGATGGGTCTGAAATTTTCGAAAAGTGTATTGTTTTCGTATCGAAAACGATAATTGAAAATGATACAAATTTTGATTGCTCTGATATTGTTTCTATATTGTTGCAATATCATTTGGTAGACTGGGTTGTTACAAGCAGAGAAAAAGCATAATTGCAACAACCATGTTCTAAGAGCATCATAGTATGATTCGGATTATGATTGTTGCTAACATGTTCTTAAACATATAATATTTTCTGTGATCATGATAAAATGATTACAACAACTATATTTAGGAAAGGAACTTTTTTGTAGGAACCAAAATATTATTGAAACAATCATTATTCTCTTATTGGATCGAAAATAGAATGATTGCAACAACTATATTATGAATTTATTTTTAGGATTTAGAATATTATTGAAACAATAATTTTATTTTTTTTTTATTTTTATTTAATGGAAATTGGAGTCCACAGCTATTAATTAAGAAATATTCAGAGACTTGCGATTGTCTGGGCTGAACATAAATATTAATTCAATTGAAAAATCTTTCTGATAAAATTTTCTTTCCGAGCTAGGGTTTGAACCGCGGCTTTGTCGCTTACGAGCCACGCACGCTACCAGTCACAGCCACAGCCACTACTACCGCTCGCCTGACTAATGCCATACATAAACATGGTACATTAAGTGCATTGTCACAAAAATAGCAATATGTGTGATAAACAAAATATGGTCAGAATTGCGAAATATGGTTACGGTAAATAGAAATATGTTTGCTACAATTAAATTCGAAAATGTCACTTTTCTGCGTGCTGTTTTTAGGATAAGGCGATTAAAAACAAACCACAATAGTTGAACAGTTTACAAACGAAACGGCACATAGCCAGGAATCGATACAACTTACTGTGTCCGAATGAAGTGAAAGTTTTTCATGCAAACTGTTCAGACACAATAAATTCTTTCGATTTTTGGTTATGTTCTTCTTCGTTTGCCAACAATTAAAGAATAGTTCAGACAAACATTCAATATTCTAATATGTTTGTCTCTATGCAAAATTTTTGTTGCAACTAATAGTTGAGGCAATCATAGTATGTTGACGATTTCAATGATCTTACGATTTCAACTATAATGTTATTTTTGGTACCACCATAAGTAAATAATGACTTTATTAAGGCAAAAATTTGTGTTTGCAGAAATAATACAATAATTTTAGAAAAAAAAATATTATTTCAGTAATCATGTCTCAGCAATGTCTTTTCTCTGCGTGTAAATGGTTCTACCAGCTTTTTTCTGTTTTAGTTGAAGAAAATCGATGAAAAAGCCTTAAAGATCAAAAATTTATTATATTACTCAGTTTTTAGCATAAAATCATAATTTTTTAACAGAATACGAATAATATATCAGAATTTATAAAAACATGTTAAAGTTTTGGATAATAGACTTATTTTTTTTATACAATAAAAAAAAGAGAATCGGTGTAGCATTGGTTCTCATGCGAATTTTTTTTTTAAATGGAAACTTATTCTTAGGCGACCATTTATTCTTTTCTTCAATATTATTTCAGAGACGTCGAATAAACTTCGATACTACAGCTAGTATTGAGATTTTTTCGAGAAATATCACTTTTTTCCCATACATGACCAATCACCATTTTAAATCGCCATGCGTCAGCATTAATCATTTTCTAAATTTTACAATACTTCGCGAATTAAATTTTTAGGTCGAATAAAAACTTTTTAGCTAACGCGTTGGATTTAAATACGATCTCTCCTTAAGTCGCTTAACCCAGTTTTGTACTGATACTCAAGCTAAACTCTGTGTGTAGTCAATATCATAACATAACAAGAACTCCTTCGGAAATAAAAAATTAGGGTATGAAATTTGTAGAAAAAAAAATAAAATTGTTTCTAAATTTTATACGGTATGGCTGTCTAGAAACTTTAAAAACATTTTTTGTTACCGGTAATTATTTTGAGATTGCGTAGCTTACTGACCTTTTTTTATTGAGAGTTTAAAAGAAAAACTTACGGAAAAGCGTACGTGCATTTATAATTAGTGTAGTTTGATAAGGTAATAATTTAATTATTAGGAATGTTCAAATCAATTATTTATGGACCTTATTTTCTAAGAAATTCCTGAGGCATCTGGCAGAACAAATAAATACCAAAAAATTTAACTAGATGGTGCTACCTCCTTCAAATTTAAGTCAATCGTTCGACTGTCAGTATTTGCATTGCTTTGATTTTAAAAAACTTAAAAAAATATTGTTTTGTGTGTTTCTTGCTAAACTGGATAGGTTTCAATCGTATAGTTCAATAAATAGTTCAATCACATTATATAGTTCAATCACATTATATTTCTGTGGTCATAAGCAATAACGACTAAACTCAAAGTATAGTAAAAAACGATATTTTAATTGCACGAACTACAACCCATTTTATTGAAACATATGAACCGTTACAAGCAAAATATGTGCAGACATAAGTGATGATCAATTCTGGACAAAAAATGGATACCTGCATACTTCAAAAAATTGGTAGTAAAGTAAATTCCATATCACTTTTTTACGATTTTGAGTATAGTCATTATTCCTTGTAACCACAGATTTAATAAATGCTTACATTTGCTTAGTTTTTTGGCTACATAAATAATTTGAAATTTTAATTTGTATTTTATTTATTCACTTCAGACCCTGGTTAAAGTGGTATAGAGTGTGAAGCTAAATCTTTATGTTTATTCTTCCCGCTAGTTATCTATCTCTACAGAGCTAGTTATCCATTGTAGTGATTTTATATTATTGTTCGAAACTGGTATAGTTAAATTTTTTTACGATGAAGAAAATAGGGTATGCAAGTTCATACCTGTTGCGAGTGCAGTAATAGTTCTTTTCTTCGATACGATTCTTGTGGTTCAGTTTGATGCCTCACTATGTATTCAGCCAATTGCCTTGCAGGAAATTCGGTCTCACAAACAAAATGGAAATCCTTTGCCAAGTGTGTCGCTTCACCCTCTACCAATGACGTTAGCAAGGTCACATTGGCGGCCTTCCGACGTCCCGCCGGCAAATTCAATCCGATTTTTTCCAGTTTCTCACGAAGCAATCGTCCTCCATTTTTACTCTTTGCTCTAAAAATACCATATGAATAAAATAAACAAAATTTCAATAAATCTTTGATAATAAAAACGTGATTTGTAACGCTTTTGCATAATAAACAAATAAAAGTTGAACAGTGTTGGGAAAATTGTGTGCGTACCTTCGCAAAACTCCTCCAAGTAATGAGGCATTTAAGCATTCTGGAGGCGAAAGCCGACGCTGTACTTCCGCAATTGTTACCTTATATTTAGATGTACTCGAGAGTAAACTAAGGCGGCCAGGCACAGCACAGAAAACTTCACTTGGAGAACCCGAGCCTATATTTCCGACATCCTTCCCACTTTTTATACCTAGAATAAAAGCAAAATAAATAAACTCTCACTGCAAGAGTAAAGAAACTATAATAAACACGAACAAAAACAACGAACCCTCATTCGAAATTGAACGAAAAAACAAGGGTTTAAGGGCTGGTGCATAGGGATCATTTTACGGTAATCCCGCCAATTAGATGACTCGCGTTATATTACAAATGCAACAATTCGTAGCCTCATGCCAATTCGTAGCTGTGCAATCCAGGTGTGCTTGTCACCACCTCACAAACATTGAAATATGAAGCCATCCAAGCAAATGATGTCAATGATGCCGAAATTCCTTTAGAGTTCACAATTAAGGAACTGAATGCCTTAGTATTGGAACCATTTAATATATAAACGAATACAATTGTGTGCACATGAAATTAGTTTGTGCACACACTAATTCGAGAGTAAATCGCTTACAAAACACATTTGAGTATAAAATAGCAGGCATTTATTTCATATCACAGCATATTTATATAACGAAACCATTCCAAATTCTAAAGTTCAGAATAAGGCAATAAATGAAAATTGTAAAAAGGTTTATAATCGTCGGAGCAACATAGCACTCATGCCTTATTCCTTTGAATATTTTACATAAATAATAATAGCTGCGTTCGATTCGCCAGCCTATACTCAATTAATGTCACTTATTTCAAAATTAGTATGGGAAAACAACAACAAAGTCTACAACTAGTTGAGGATAGATTAGGTCAATTGCCGATTGAGTTGAGTAAAGTTACGTTGCCAAGTTCTTATTTTTTAGTTGGTTTGTGCACGGGATGAGGTAAAATGTAATAGATTCTGTCAAAATGTGACTTGACAACAAAAAAAAAATTAAACTTCTTCAAGCAGTCAACTGCTTTTTGGTTCTGCTGTCAACTGTTATGTTCTTACTGGAAAAGTTTAATTTAATAATCTTTTAAAATGTCGGATGCCGAAAAAGAGTAAAGAAAGCAAATTTGCAAAATAATTTATATATAATGATTTCTTTAACCCCAGAAAGATAATCATATTGTGATGTACGTCAAACTGACGCATGAGTTTTAACTAGCTACAACGTCAAGACTTATTTATTGATTTCAATAAACCAAACATTTTTGTATATGTACACATAGGTATAATAATAAATATCACAATTTATGTGTTTATATTTATTTATTCATTAAAAAAAAAAACAAAAACTTCAAACCTCTTCTATAAGTAACAAAAATAATTCGTACACGCATGCGTAAATTGACGTAATTTGACGCAGATCAACTTTCTAGGGTTAATAGGAAACGAAACGTGTGGACAATTGGCGAAACCAGGGCGCTCCTTGCTTGCTACATGGCAAGAAGTGAGGAATTTAACCACAGCAGAAGGAAAAGAAGAAGTGTGAAATTAAATAAAGAAATCGACTTTGGAGCAATTCCAACAGTTCTAATAAGACGACATACCTTCTCTCGTTGAGTGGTGTTCATTATTTCTTTTAAACAAAATAAATTATGTATTTTTCGTTTTAAATTTACTTTATTCGGTAGACTTTAATGTGTTCTGTCAAAACAAAAGGGTTGCCAACTATTGAGCAAGTAAAAGTTAAATGAGAAGCCGATCTTTTCGCAAGCGAGTTGAGCATTGGCGAGTCGAACGCAGCTTATGTATTATAGAGATTGCAAAAACATGATATTAAAAAACATATTATTGTAAGTCAATGCTTTGAGATATTGGAATTAGCTGAGACACGTGGATTAGACATATCGTATACACTATAACAAAAATTCACGAGAATTAACTACAATAATTGCTAGCAACTGATTGCCTACATTTATTGTCGTTAAATCCCATAGAGTAAAATTATAAATATTTATCATTAAAAATGCGTGAATGCGCTCACCCACAATTATTTCTTTCGCTCTCTTGTAAAAACTCTCTTCAAAAATTATTTCTTCCAATCTTGTCTGCGCTTAAAAAAAAGCTAGAAATGCGTGAAGTCTCTCAAGTAAGTTTTGAACATGGCAACAACAATAACTCTGTATAGAGTTAATAACTCAGCAGAAGGCGCTACTCTTTCCTACTTCAGTAGGCTTGAGTAATTAAGCTGTGACCAATCTACTGTTTATGTTATATATTATTGGACATTTGTTCGAATAAACTCTTTGAAATCATGTGACGTTAAAGCAGAGGTGTTTATTTCAGGGCAAGCGTAAAATACCGCTCCTGGAGCGTTTTTAGGAGTATCTGAGCGAGAACACGCTGAAATAGTGTGAAAAGTAGAGAAAATATATATTTTAGGGCTCTCTGAGCGAAAGCACGCCAAAATAGCGTGAAAAGTAGAGAGATATACATATTTTAAGACTCTCTGAGCAAAAACACGCTTAAATAGCGTGAATAGTAGAGTAAATATACATATTTTGGTAAAGAACGCAGATTTTCAGACAAAATTGAAAAAACTCACTGCATAGCGTGATTTTTTTGAAAAATCGCCAATAAATGTCGTGAAATTTCATAACATTTATTGTAGAGATTTTTCAATCAGCTTTTAGAGTGTACCTTGTCTTGACTTTTGTTAAGTTTGTCTTTAAAAATATGTACATTAGAACGGCTTTTATGTGTAAAAAAAAATTTTATTTAAGCCTCTTATCCTTTAAACTCATATGGTCGAATTAATAAAATCGAAAAACAATAATATATTTTTGTAAGCGGTGGAGCTTTATCGTAGCTGTTTCAATTCTAATGATTCTTCTACAAATACATGTTGCAATTACAAAATTTTATTTGAACTATGTATTTACTTCGGGTTCTAATACTAAGGCACAATGTTGTTAATCAGTGCTTTAAGCACTAGATCTAGTTAATTTTAATGTGAAAAAACGCTTTATTTTGTTAAAAAAAAAACACTTAATGAAAAAGCACTAAACATGTTTAAATTTCATTTTAGTTTCAGTGTTTTATTTACTGTACGCCTGAAAATATTTCATTATAATTCTACTCGTAAAGTAGAAAATTGAATATATGATTTAGAAGTTTAACATGCATTTTTTATTAAAAAAGCCTATGGGTAAAAAAATTCTATAAATTAAGCCAAATTCATGAGGTTCGTTTGTCTTTAATTTTTTATTAGTCTTAGGATAGGAATAATTTGTTTTGGAAGAGCTAATTGCAAATTATTTACAAACAATATTCAATCATAAAAAGGAGTCTGTAGAGTTCATGAAGGCCTCGAAGTGAGACGTAATATTTTCAAAACAGCAAATTATTTTTTTATAAAATTTACTAATATATTGCTATATATTTTTTGATAAGTAATGAAGTGTATGTTGTGCACTTATTTTTAAAAA
Organism: Dichetophora obliterata; assembly: GCA_963920525.1. Classification (NCBI taxonomy): domain Eukaryota; kingdom Metazoa; phylum Arthropoda; class Insecta; order Diptera; family Sciomyzidae; genus Dichetophora; species Dichetophora obliterata. The sequence goes on along the minus strand of OY986438.1, from coordinate 61,627,733 downwards.
TTACTTTAACGTTTTAAACGACGTTAGTATATAATTTTAAAGTACATCAAATGTTAAAAAGTAATATAATTTGTAGGAATTAAAAGCTAAGAATTAGCTTAGGATTATATTTAAATTAAAATCCTTATGCCTCTTCAACATCCGAATTCACGTTATTAAGTCGATTTTTATTCTACAAAAAAGTTCATTGATTTCATATGGATTTATTTAAATTTCTTTGTGAATGTTTGAAAGGGCTAATACATTTAGCCACTTTTCTAACAAAGTTGATCTTATGTAGGCTTTCAGTCATTTCGGTACTGAAAAGCTTCTTTCAGCAGAACTGAAGTCACTGGAATAACTGCTATCGTTTTTAAGAGTACCAATATATTGTTAAAAAAATTTTCCTAATCCTTGGTAACAATCAATTCTATTGTCTTCATCACTAATATTAGGTTTTTTTTCGATGTTGCTTAAAACAATATCGTTGCCATAGAACTATTTCGCATTTCAACTCTGCTTCTGTTGACACATTAAAATTGTTATTACATATCAAAGCTGTCTTTGTAATTTCATTTAATTAAAATTTGCATTGATTGCTAGAGACTAAGCTCTCCAAAGGTAGTGTATCAACAAACTTACCCTTAAATTTAAGTTTCAAGGAGAAAATTATTTGATCTAGGTATGGATAAAAGCTGAACTTTTTTAACCGACCGTGTGAAAAAAACAGATATGGTAGCAACGCCGTAGATAAGTATTTCATAAGGAGGAGGGGGGAGCTTACTAAAGCAAAAATTATTTGTTTTTTTTTTCATTTCTATATGGATTTCTTTAGACCTAAGATCTTTAAAAATTTCTTACACGATGTCAACAGTCGAAGTGAAAAGAGTTAATGCAATTTTATTTATTTTAATTATAAACATACAAAATTGATTCAATAGCTCTGTTTTGGGCAGGACGACATGCATTTACTTTAGTAAAGCAACGAAAACAGATATTTTAAAAAGATAAACAGATTTACACATATTTGTAGATACGTAGCCAATTTGTTGATAACACTTTCCTCGTTCACGGAAATATTCTTATGAGTATCCTTATAGCGCTAAAGCAGAAAAGCGTTCCGTTCCATTAGCATTTCGAAGCCAATTTTTCAAACATTTTAAACATATGTTCAGAAACTTATTTTCTCTGCGTTAACAATTATAAATGAAGAATTTCTTTTAGGTTACTGATAACATTTATTTTCAATTTGTATTTTTTACGTTACCTCGTAACAGTTATAGAAGAGACAAATATTTTTACGTTGCTCATAACTTTTCTTCTCAAAAATGTGCTTTTTTCGTTGCTTTATTATTATTTTTTTATGGCAACAGGCATTATAAATTGTAAGTGTTTTTTTTGCTTTGGCGGCCTCGAAAGTCTAGTAGTAGTGCTCATGTCACCCAGGGGTCCCTGGTTCGAATCCTGTCCGGACCATTGTACTACACTTTAACCTTTTTCCTTATTCATAATCAAAAGAACTTTAAAACACATTAATTTAAGACAAAAAAATGTAGATGGTGGTGGTAGGAAAATTTGTGGAGAGGAACGCTTAGTAACTTGATTTGACTGAGGTCAAGGCATAACACTTGCTTCAGATTCAATATCACATGTTTCTACAGCTTTCTGCCACAATAAGACCATTCCAAACAAAAGTTTCTATTGATTACTCCCTTCTTTAATTAAATATAATTTAATACAAATTAAATTAAAATTAATAATTTGGTGTAAAACCTGCCGACAGCCAAACCTAACCTTCTTGCTCTCAGTAAGAAAATGTATCACAGTACCATATTTCCAGACGCAATAGTTCTTTATTATGCAGCTAAATATGCTTTGTTTGTTAAATTAAATTCCTAAAATAAATTTATTGAAGCTTTCAATTACAAAAATTATTGATTTACTCACATAGCATGGGCGATAGGCATGCCAATTCCACGCATAAAGCAAAACTTTTTTTTCAAAAATTGACCTCATGCTTTTTGATTTATTTCATTTTTTGGCTATAGGTTCTTATCAAACTCGAAGAACAAAAATTCTTTTCTTTTTTTTTTATCACCATTCAGACGTCAGAATTGGGTAATTTTCAATCAATTGTATCTACGTCATTTTGTATCCGATTTTTATAAAGGACACCGTTAGAAAGGTATTAAAAATTAGTTTCTAGAAAAAATATAGTATTTTTAAATTTTAGATGTCAGGGTTGCCAACATATTTAAAAACATATTTGCTAATTTCTCAACAAACCCATAAATTTTATCTGTTTTTTTCCTTTTAAATTTGGAGAAGAAGGTTACCTTTTAATTAAAAACAAAAATTTAGGGCTGTGTTTGTAAATGTTTTTTCACATTTTCAGTTTTTGTTCATATACCTTATAGTTATTAGCAGGGATCGGAATTTGATGACCTAAAAAACTGCAATAAATGACCTAAAAAATTGCAAAAATTACCTAAAAATTGCAGTAAATGACCTCAAAGCTGACAAAAATTACTTAAAAAACGAAAAGATTACATACAGTGTTGCGCAAAACAATAGCAACAAAATAAGTAAGCTGCAACAAAATCGTGTATCTTTTTTAATATTGGGGTCATATAAAAATGATTATAGGAATCAAAGCATATATTTATACATCATATATAAAACAAATCAAATTCAAATTTGGTTTTTTTTTTTTTCATAAAATTTCCAATTAATGTGGCTTCATTCAACTTGTCTGAGAGCAAAACTAAAGCAACAAAACTTGAAAAATGTAAAAAGAGAACAGAAGTTCCAAGAATTACCGGTAAAAGTTCCCTTATTGTAAAGCACGTGTTGTTTGTAAGTCATAAACATTTAAGTTTAGTTTTGTTTTTGCGCTAGTTGTGACATTGACTGTTCCATTTATAATTGCACGTTTTAAATACTGTGAAGCTCTTAAATTGCAAATTATTTCCGAATATAAAAACAGAAATACACAAATATCTAATGTGAAACAGTTTGATATTAATCAGTCAATAGTTTGCAGATTAATAAAAAAATATACTATCACAAAAGACGTAACAACAGTATATTAAAGAGGGCGGCCGCGGAAGACATCGCTGCGTGATGACAGGAACATTTGTGGCGTGTTCAAACGAAATGCATTTGCCACATCCAAAGAGGTTGTTCGGACACTTGATTTAGATATCCATCACAGCACTGTTTGGTGACGAGCCGTTGAGAACGATTAAATAAGTTACAGACCGGCAGAGAAACCTTTGCTTACAGCTAAGCATAAAAAACAAGGTGAGGTGTTACAATTTAAACAATTCTGTCTGAAATTGTGATAACAAGTTGCAATTTATTGTTTTTTAGACTCAGTCTTGCAAAAGAGCACCTAAATTGGAGCGTTCAAAAATCGAAAACCGTTTTCTAGCTATGAATCAAAGTTCAACTTGATTAATTCAGATGGGATATGCACGGTACGGCGCCACCCAGGTACACGAATTGAAGCCCGAAACTGCAAAATACATTTTAAGCACGGAGGCGGTGGCATTATGGTCTGCATTTGTTTTTCCTATAATGAAGTTGAACCATTTCAAAAAATCGATGGAATTATGGATCGATTTGTATATAATGATATTTTAGAAAGCAAGATGCAACCACATTCAGAGTGGAATATGTCGCTTCAGTGAACGTTTCAGCCCAACAACGACCCGAAGCACACTTCAAAGCTCATTAAAGATTACATTAGAGGCAATGGAATTCAAGTCCTTGATTGGCCGGCACAGTCACAATGACATGAATCCCATTGAAAATCTTTTTGAGATTTTGAAGGTAAAAGTTTCTGGTCAAAGGTTTTCCAATAAGACTGCACTGTATGAAGCCCTGAAACTTACTTGGGAACATATACCTAATACCAACATATCCAATTTCAAAGAGTCGATGTCGCTCAGATGTGCAGCGGTTATCAAGAATAATGAATCTTACACCAAATATTAATTATGTTGCTTTTGTTTTGCTCTCAGACAAACTGAATGCAGTCACATTAATTTTAAATTTAATAAAGAAAACAAAACCAAATTTGAATATGATTTGTTTTTAATATGATGTATGAATATATGCCTTGGTTCCTTTAATCATTTTTGTGTGTACCTAATATTTAAAAAGATAGACGATTTTGTAGCAGCGTACTGATTTTGTTGCTTTCGTTTTGCGCAACACTGTATAAAATAAACAAACATTAAGATTTAAAAGTAAAACAATACTAACTTAAAAATTAATTTTATATAATTTTTATACACAGCGTTACAGTTTATTACAAGGCACATTTTAAAGTTATTAAAGTTGAAGGAACGTTAATTGTCTAGAAAAATGTCTGACTGGAAAAACTCCTTTCTACTTTTGCACTGACGAGAGGAACATATTTAAAAGACGATATGTCATCGGAAGTAAGTTCCTCTTCTAATTTCATAGTATTAAAATTTTTACTCCCTAATATTTCAACATAAAAATAGAGTTAATAAAAACTAGCATATCCTGAGCTTATATCTAACACTTGTTCATCTTTCTACATACCCTTTTGTCAGTTTCACCACGCACAGAGCTTTTTTTTCATCGAGGTCTATAAACGAATCTACTACTTTTTCGAGAAGTGATGTTTTTAATTGATGGCCTTTATTGCTAAAAGAATATCTTTAAACATTTCCAATGTTACGGTTTTTAGTACGTAAAAAACCTAAAAAAATTAATTAAAATTACACTAAAATGACCTAAGACACCGAAAAATGCTCTGAAAAGTTAAAATTGCTAAAAATGACAATGACATAACTTTGCAATCTCTAAAAATTATCAAAAAATGCCCGAAATCTAGTAAAATTACCTTAAAACTAAAACCGATAAAAAACGATGAAAAATTACGAAAAAATACCTAAAAACTTTTCATATTTGGAATTTAGGAAATATAAAAAGACGTTCTTAATAACCAAGAAATGTCTTAGAAGCAGCAGAAAAAAGATGACATGCCATCGAAATCCTAGCCCTGTTTATGACACACTTTATCGCCTATAACTTTTATGCCGCTTAAGATATTTGCAAAATTGTTTGTCTTACTAGTATCAACATTTTGTTGATACATTTTGGTGACCTTGATATAGAAAACTGGTAAAAATCGAAAAAAAAGAAAAAAAATAGTTTCTAATTTTTTCCATTTTTATTTGAATCATTAATTTCTAATTCATTTCTTTTCAAAAAGTTTTAAAATCGGTCTTTAAACAAAAAAAGTACATTTATTTTTTTAAAAGGTAAAATTCTTCTTCAAATTTAAAAGGAAAAAAAAATTATGCGTTTTGTAAAAAATTAGCAAATACATTTTTTTATATATGTTTGCAACCCTTACATCCATAATTTGAAAATATTTTAGTTTTCCAAAAACTAATTTCCAATACCTGTCCAACGGTACCTCATTTATAAAAATCGGATAAAAAACGATGTAGATAAAATTTATTGAAAATTACCCAATTCTGACGTTTTCAGATGATGGCCAGAATTGCAAGGACCATAACTTTAATAAAAATAAAAAATTAAATAAAAAGTTTGTGTTCTTAGAAGTTTAATAGGAACCTACTAGGTCTTAACAGGCCTAGCTCTTAATAGGCAACGTAAAAAAAAAATTTGAAAATAAATGTTATGAGTAAAAAATACAAAAAATACAGTAAAAAATACAAATTAAAAATAACTGTTATCAAGCAACGCATAAAATATTTTTCGAAATATCGCCAACTTTTTCGACCTCAAAAAAATAAATAATAGTTATTTTGGATTTCTGATTTCAAGAGCTGTTCTGCAACCCTCATTTCTATTTGGTCCATTTAGTTTTCCTTAACTCAAGTTCGGTTCACAACTTATCTATATGTGACCTTCTCCGAGAAAACGGACCTAGTGTGTCAAAAACGGGTTTGGACTTAAGAGTGGATTCTGGTACCTAAAAGGGTGTAGAATAAGATGAAATGAGTTAGATTTCAAAGTCGGCACCCAATCATAACTAACTATACCAAATCGCATCTCCCAACTGAAGGTGTGTTCACAGTGATAATGCGTTATGAAACTTTAAATGCGTTTTTCTCAAAACTTCATTTTCACACACTAGGTCCCTTTTCTCGGAGAAGGTCATATATATATTTTATTTGTATACAAGATCCTTATACTGTCGTCATAAGGAAGAGTACGGCATCTACATATTTCAATATTCTGAAATAAACGACTTACAGCAATTTATTAAAAATTCACTGATTAGGCCTGGGATGGTTATAAATGTTTGGTTCTTTAGGATAGTGAAATCCAGTTTGCTTTCACAATCAATGATATTTTTTCAGATTTTATTAAAAATGCACAAACTGCGACACAAACACTGTAATTGCCGCTTTCTCCATTTTTTGTTCTATAAAATTAAATTATCACAAATAGTTCAAAAAGCCGCATCTACATCAGCTGTACGATCTATATAGTATAAATATTTTTTTTTAAGTTTAATGATATTTAAATTATATATTTTTAAAACACAAGGAAACTTCCAAGAAGCACAAGGAAGTTTAACAAAAAAATCAATAAGTTATGTATAAAAATCAATATTTAAAAGATTTTTTGGGTTACAGAAATAAAAAATAAATACATTTTAAAAAGCATTAACAACAAATACAAAAAGAAAACGCAGTATCTGTCTATATGTACCGCTTTTTTATCTCCGTTTATTTAAACACTACTTTTTTGCTTGAATGGTAGATATGAAATTTTAGGTTAAAATATTAAGCAATTTTTAAATAAAAAATGAATAAAAAATTAATAATGAATAAAAAATTACTGATGAATAATGAGTAAAAAAAGAATGATGAATAAAGAATGAATGATAAATAATAATTTAAGAATGAATAAAAAATGAATAACGACTAAAAAATGAAGAATGAATAAAGAAAGAATAATTAAAAATTCTGAAATTCTTTGTGAATTGCATTCTTTGTCAATACCATTGAAATGAATAAAAAAATGCGAATTAGAGAAACCCATAACAATTTCTTATCTAGCTGAAATAGAAGTAAAACAAGAAGTCATTTCGTTTTTGCTTCTTTCAAGGCCCGCTCTTAACTATTTTAACAAAGCTTTTTACCAGCCAAAAAAAATTAAACCAAGATTCTTTTCTCAAAAAGATTTCAAGATGATTATATTTGATGAATATAATTATTGATTATCACTGTTACATGATAATACTTAATATAGCTAAGTAATGACGTATTGGATTACATACCGGCATTGAACTTACTTTTTAACAGAGGTAAGTCTGACATAAAAGCCACATTATCATCCATGCCTTGGTTCTGTCCGTCATCTACGGCGTTTTGCAAAGCTTGGTGCAGAGCTAAAGGATCATGCTCATGTGTCAATCTGCCTCCGTGTCCTGTTGCACCTGATATGGTTCCACCATAGTCTGCTCTTCGGTCTGTATAAGGAAATCCGTGGGAAAGTTGTGCCTGAAATATATTAATTAAATTTAATAATTAATTTTTGGAAAGATTTAAATGGTTAAAAAAACTGTCACTTTCATTCACAAAACAGTATTAAAAAATGTTCGTGTATGATGGTCGAGATCGTGCTCCCATTATCTGATTAAGTGTAGGTACTCAGTTAGAAATCTTGTACTAAAATTGAAACTTTTCTGTACTACATATAAGTCCACACCAGCTATGGTTTCAAATCTAGTACTTGTAAAATACTAAAATATGGTTCAAAAGCAGCTTTGATTTTAAATTTAGTACAGGCTTGGATTAAAATATTAAAAAAACAACATCGTGAGATTTGAACCCACGACATCCAGTTTGTAAGTATACTAATCTAACCACTGGGATATTGTTTTGTACGTGACAAAAGCAATAAACAAACATATAAACCGAATCGCCTAATATTGCCAGGCTAACTTTTTACGGGTTCAAATCAAAATTTAGTATCCAAATGTACTAGAATTTAGTCTAAATTATTTATTAAAAAAAGGATTGTTCTTAAATTTAAACCAAAAAGCTAAAAAGAACGTTGCAATATTTCTTTTGTTCTTAAATTTACACCCAAAAGCTAACAAGAAAGCTTTAATATTTCTTTTGGTTTAAATTCTAGAACAGCAGAGTTTTAATTATGAGTTAGTATTTGCAAAGTTTAAATTTTAAACTGAAATATTTAAAAAAATGCAGTAACATTTTAGCTGGACTAAAATTTAGTCCAAGATTTTTAACCGCGTCAATTCCAAATTAGTAATTTCATTTTAAACGTACCGAAAAAATAAAAATTACGGAATGACCATCTACGATTTTTGTAACATTTTGAATGGAGCATTTGGAAATTTTTGGCGGAGTAACAAATCGACAAAAATCGGCAAAAACGTCGAAAAATTGTGTTTTCTAAAACTCATATCTCAAACAGTTCTTAACCGAATGTAAAAGGACATTTTATCAAATTTTGTCGAGATATTTGAGAAAATATTTTTTTTGTTTTACGTAAGTATTAAAATGGAAACAGGGTTTTTAAAATTGGTGTGCAAGATTGCGCAATAACTATTATACAGATTTACTTCAAAATTGTTGAGTAATTAAAAAAATATATTTTTTAAGGGGCTAACTGCGAGTTTTTTCGTTAAAGTTTTTAAACAAATGTTTACAGCTGCTTTCATCCTCAAAAGGTAGGCTTTTTTTTAATTTTAACAATGCGTAGCCACCATTTCTAATTAATTTTTTTGAAAAACTCTAAGTCAAGCCCTCACATTAAGTGTTAACTCTTACCAAATTTTTTCTTTTTTTGTTTTAGATAATCCAAATTAGAAATATCCTACACACCGTTTTTTTTTATTTTTTTGCTGCTTACGTAAAACAATAAAAAAATATTTACTCAAATATCTCTAACCGTTTTTTCACAATCCTTACCTAAAAACTTTTAAAATTTGGGCAAATTTAGGATGATGTCCCTTAAGTTTGAACTACCGTTGGAAAGATAGTTAAAGGGACTTCAATTTAAAAATCATTCTGGGAAGCTTTTGAGCTTGAGGGTTCCATACCTTGCGGTAAGGTATTCAATTTCAATGTAGGGGTGCGAAGAACACCATTTAAAAAAGTTAAATAACTTTTTCTTAAAGCTAACAAAATTACCTTTTCAACAATATAAAAATTAGGGTGGGGACTCAATGGGTTATGAGATATGGTAATTTTAACTAATAAACAAATACTTTTTTTTTTATTAAACAACGAATTTCTTAACTGAATTTTAAGTTTGAACTTCCGTTAGAAAGATAATTGAACGGACATTAATCAAAAAAAAAGTTTTTGGAAATTTTGGTGTTTGGCGGTTCCATCCCATGCAGTGAGGTTATTGCTTTCAAAGATGTGGAACATATATTAATATAACATACACAAATTTCATGAAAATCGGTCGAACGGTTACTAAGCTACAGACAAAAGAAAAAGAGCTTTAAATTATAAATGCCAATAACTTGAAAAAAAATAATTTTTCGACTCAAAATTTTGAGAAATGATGAAGCTAGTAAATATATACCGATTTATCGTATTTTCATTAAAAAATAAAAACAGTCAAAAAAAGTGATACGTTTCACGAATTCTGACTCATATATGAGTTTAATAAGCTACGACTATATTTTGTAATATTTTCCAAAAATTTGTAAATAGTCTATAAATATTATTAGAAAGGAGCTAGTTAAATATATTTAATTCACATAACACAAACTCTTTTCTCAATGCTTATGAAGAAAAAAAAATATTTTAAACTTGCTCTGTTAAAAATGTCCAAGGAATTTTGAAGAAGAAATAATGTTTATAACTATGATGAACTTATGAGCAACCAAATGAGCAGGGTTGATGTTCCTTACTAGCGAAACAATCAAATCTATTAAAAAAAAACCAACGCATACCGTAAAACAGGGCAATCAAAATTACAAATTTACTCACACAAAAATTTAAAATCCACATAAGAGCATTTACTCGAAATCTTACGCCACCCTGTTGTTAGCAAAGTTTTTCCTTAAGCTGAAACTTCAGTTTTGTTTCTATTCGCTAAGATTATGGCAGGAATGTTTCTTGCATAGCAAAATCCGAGTACTGCTTATGCCAAGAAAATTTGTAAAATGTTTGTAGGAATTTTATTTTTTGCTTTTAATATAAGTCTGATATTCCAGGAATTTTAGAGCATAACAAGAGTTAAGGTTATGCAGCTAACCATGATTCATCTTTATCTACTGCACAAAGGGTTGCTGCAGAATACCCAGATTTTAAATAATCTTACATATAAAATATAATAATATACTTCAAAACTTGCATATATTTTGTTTTTCTGTAATCATTAAAAGTATAACGATTTTAGAACTTATTGATGTGTCCAATGTGGGGTCGTATATTTAATTAAAAATTGTATTCTTCTATATATTCGTATATGTACCCTGCAGTAAAAAATCGTACTAGATATGAATTTATCTAGTTAACTCACTAGTTAAAATAAAACTAGTCAAAAAAATACTAGATGTTAAACTAGTCAAATCTTCCTAACCAAAAAGTAATTAAATAAGTTACTATCTGTATTCCAGCTAATTCAAAAATATAAGCTGTTTTACTAGCTATAAAATAATTAGTTGCTTAATTTATAGTTAACTAACTAGTCGCATTTTGACTAGTTAAAAAAAGTACCAACTGTTTTTCTAACTCACAACTAAGTAGTCATAAATGTACTAGCATTTTTGCTAGTTGCAAACTCGCTAGTTCTGCATAAATTTGTAAACATTAAATAAGTTGAGTTTTTACAGGGTCCGCCATATAACGTTTTTTTTTCAACTAGTGCTTATTTCGTGAATGGTAACACTTAGCTCATGTCTGATTTGACAGATAATTAGTTGTATCCTTCCGCTGAACGAATATGGTTGTGTATACGCTTGAACAACTTTGAGAAGTGGGCCTGCGATCGACTTACAGAAGATGCCGATTTTGCCAAAAAAATCATCTTTTCAGATGAAGCTCATTTTGATCTTGGCGGGTATGTAAACAAGCAAAATTGTCGCATTTGGGGCACAGAAAACCCGCACGCATACATTGAAAAGCCGCTGCACCCAAAACGAGTCACTGTTTGGTGCAAATTTTCGTCCAGAGGCATAATTGGGCCATTTTTCTTCGAAAATGAGCAAGGAGTGGCCGTTACAGTCAATGGCGATCGTTATCGGGCCATGTTGAACGAATTTTTGTTCACAAAAATTGAAGAGGAGGATATTGGCAACATTTGGTTTCAACAGGATTTGGTTGGACTATTATTTGTGGGGTGCCCTCAAAGATAAGTGTTACGTCGACAAGCCAGAGACAATTGACGCTTTAAAGGACAATATTCGTGAAGCCATTGGTGAAATACAGCTGCACACAATCGATAATGTGCTTAAAAATTGGACCGATCGTGTAGGCTACTGCATGGCTAGCCGAGGCAGCCATTTGAATAAAATTATTTTTCATTATTAACCGGAAGAATTGTACTTTCAAATAAAAGAAGAAATTTGGAAAAATATCCAGTAGTTTTGTTTTTATAGAATTTAAAAAAAAAGTTATTTGGCGGACCCTGTAGTTGTAAAAACAGTAACAATTAGTGATGTGACGGATGTCATTTGCAGATCCAGTTCTTTAAAGAGCCCTCCTTGAGGATGCGGATAGTTGAAATTCATATCCGCGGATGCGCTTGTTTTCAATTATATAAAAAATTAATTTTTTATAATTGTTAATATTAATTATTTTTTTAAGTAAAAATCTGTTTAAGAGGCAGTCTGGTTCTATTTGTTTAAAAAAATCAGTTTTCTAAAAAACCCTGTTTTATATATAAGATACCATGAGGAATACTGTACAACATCTTATTTAAATCGCCGAGATGGAGAAACATTTGTAAGATACTTTTTAAGTAGGCGCGTCCAGATGGCATCCATGGCAACTAAAACTTTACGTAAATACGTTTTTCTCCAAACAACACTTGTCGACCTCGTTGACGTGATTACGAAAAAACTATTCAACTGATCGGAAAAAAAATTTTAAATATTATTGTACATATGTGTATGTAGTGCAATTATTTATATTCATTAATATTAAATTTTTTTTTGATGCGACCTAGCATAAAAAAAGGTTAAAAGTATTCAAAACTCCGCCATTTTGTTTTTTTTTTGCCCAAATGTGGAATGAGTGTTATCATATAATTTAAAAGTTTAAATAAAAGTTAATTACATGAATTAAATAGCGAGCTTAAGATCAAGTAAATTTTTAAGAAGGTAACAACAATAATCAAATTTTCGATCGCTTTACGGTATTACATAAAAAAAATTCATTTATAGCAAAAAACATTTAAGGAAATACCACTTCAATTAGTATAACTTAGTATAAATTTTAAATTTCAAGGAATGTAAAATTTATTAAGCTTGACTAAGCCAACTTAAAAGGAGAACTTTCTATTTAAAACTTAAAATTTCTACATGAATTAAATTGCGAGCTTTAGATCAAGTAAGTTTTTAAGAACTTTATCTAAAGCTCGCAATATAATTCATTTAACAGTTTAATAGAAATATTTTTTAGTAAAAATGTTTAAAGCAACTACCTGCCAGAATGACAAGTCTACAGAACAATAATCTATTTAAATTGTTTGTTTTAAATTACTTCAAGTGCCGTTATCACTCGGGCCAGCAAAAACCATCTTTTTTCCACTTTAGACGTACAAATTTAAAAAAATTGTAAAATAAAAAAAGTGTTTTTTGTATAGTTTGAGATGTTTATAAAACCATATAAAAATATTTAAACGATTGTATTTTATTTTCTTATAAAAAAATCATTCCAAAAAAAATCTTGATAATAGGGCAGAGCACCAGGCTATTATCCGGACTATTACATATAATAGTAATATGAAAATGGTCAATATAAAACTAGTACTTAAATAGTTAAAACTATACTAGCACAAAGGTGCCTCAAATCATACCAGTAAAAGACCTAGTTTCGATTATACTAGTATTCTACTTGTTTAAAAGTTACTACTAGTTACAAATAGTTCAAATTATGCCAGGACAATTGTTTTTTCCTATGACATTAACACAGGAAAATAACCAGTTTGCTCAATTTAAAAAGCATTTGAGCTGAACTAGTGCTGGTATTTTTTGACATAGTATATTTACTAGCATATTAACTAGTTGGCTACGCTGAAGGATATATTCAGATTCTTTATTTGCATGTCAAAAGATATTTTACAATGAATGTTATTGAAACATAAATTGAAAGCAAATTGAAATTGAAATTGAACAACAAAGTTTGATTTGTAGTAGAAGTAGAAGTAAATTTTGTAAAGCAATAATTAAAAACGACACCACAACTATTTGATTTTTTTCGTGTTAAGATTGTATTCACTTATAATCTAACTAACAGTAAATAATTTGACTTGAAGACAACAAAAATCAATTAAGAATATTGGACATAGTCCTACTGTTCCCCTGAAAGTACTTTTTTTGTAGAATTTGAGCTAGCGGATCAATTTTTAAAAAAATAATTTATAAATATGTGTGGAATTAATTTTCATTGAAAAACTAAGTTTTAACTCAAAACTGATTTGTTTATTTAAAAATTTTATCAATAACTTGAAAAAATATTGATTAACTAATCATTCGTCCAATTAGTTTTTCAATTAAATATAATCATGTCATTTTCAATTAAATACATCGAAAAAATAGAAAATATCGACATTTTTGGAATTCGAATCTACGACGCACAGTGTAAGATTTCGCTCCCTGGGTGATCAAAATTCTGAAACTTTTGATAGGATGAAGATATTTTCGTTTGGTTTCTTGCGTTTTGTTGGAGATCGATGTGCTTTTAAAACTACTGCGAGGGGCCTTAGCAGGGTTGCCCCAAATTTAGCACAGCAAATTAAAATTTGTGTCGTAGCCTTTTTATTATTTTCTTGTATTAAAAGTGTCTCAGTTCTAAGCAACTTGAAAATTTTATTAGTAATAACTTTGATTTTATAAGGTTTCGTTACCCTTTGGTACTCAATGTATCTTAAAAGATACAACTTCAAAAATATTTGTAAAGCTCAAAATAATTTTAAAATTTTCCATAAGTGCAATATATATTTTAAATCAATATAGGTCTTAAACTTAAAAAAATTTTTTAAATTTTTTAGGGATAGCTTAGTAGGGTTGCCCAAAATCAACGAACAAAATTATGAATTTAACGATTTATATAATAATTAAATAAATAGGAAAAAACTTTAATTAAATAAATATTTATTTCGAATTTATCAAAATCAAATTAAATAAAAACTTGAAATATTCAAAATAAATACTAAGATTTATTCTTTTAACAGGTCTTTTATTTCAAGCAACTGATAAGGAATATATCAGTATATGCAAAAATAATGCAAATAAAAGTCATTAATTGTACTATCAATATTTAGTCAATAATTAATCCAATCCTGCATTATAATAATAACGATGTGAAAATACAAAACTTAAATATGCATCTTTACTTTCAGTGTAGGGAAATCGATGGTACGACTTGACGAAACAAATGACTTCACTTCTGGATATAAGCATACTTTTGCTTTTTAGAATAAATTTATTTGAAAGATCATAAAAATCCGATCTGATCAAGATTTTTACTATAAACTAATTTTATCAATATAATATTTAATAGTTTGCTCTCTAATTACGTAATAAGTAAGTTTCTTTGCTTGTTTTAACAATTTTAAGTTAATTTTTTTTTAAATATCATCGGAACTCACGAAAAAGAAAAAGAAATCTCGATTTTTTTTAATTGACAAGTTTAGTAAACAGGCAGCACAAGGCGGTACAAATTTATATCTGGTTGGAAAGAGGATTAGCCAAATATTAATGTCTTGTAGTTTGTTCATTGCTTGAAATTTTAAAAGTTTACCGAAATTTTAGGAATTCGCTAAGAATTAGGTTTCTAGATTTCAGTTACTTTGTTCAAAAGACAAACGAATTTATAATTAAATTAAAATTGATTGCTGAAAATTGATTAAAAATTGAATTTTGCTAAAAAAAACCTTGACTTAAAATCTTTTAGCGTTGGGTTACAGGACAGTTTCAATGTTAAAATGATGTTAAATTTCAAAAATTTGCGCAGAGAATAAAAAAGTTCCTACTTCCGGCTCTTATTTCTCATAATGCATCAAAGATATAGAAAAACTGTTACTAAAATTGAAAAGCTCTTATTTAATTTAATTTAGAATCGTAAGAAAAACTATTTAGATTACATACTTTCCATTTGATAGTTTAGAACGCTCAAATGCTAAAATCTGACATTGGCGACGTTTAGATTATGAGATGATAAACACACATAAAAACTGAACCAACCAATCACTGCATTCTAATAATATTATTATGTACTGTAAAAGACGGATAAATCCAGAACGGGTAAATGCTAAAATTGCCTAAATGCATCAAATTTTGAAGTCATTAGCTTTTTTATACTTGTACATATAAAAATAGATGGACTAAAAGTCTACTAAGGGGCTAAAAGTACTTTTTTAGCTCAACTTTGTATATATAAATGCATAAATGAATGTGCGTAAAATGCAACAACGGAAAAGTAAAAAAATATCAAAAAGTCTACAGGTTTCAAAAAATGCAACAATTCGTTTTTCGCATGTACATTTTCAAAATAAACTTGAGTAAAAATATATGTAATTTAAATGCTTACTTAATATTTTAGAAAATTGTATTTCTTTTGCTCCAAGGATTTTTTTTTTCAAATAGAAATTTTTCTTTGAAAAAATAATTAAATAAAAATATGAATTTTCTCTGATAATAATCTTGGACTATTATACAGCAAATTGAACAAGAATGACAAATCAAATTTAATATATAAAATAACATGTAAAGGGAATAGCGCAGGAGTATGCAATAAAGTATATGTGGGTACTACAAAGACGAAATTACGAACAAGAATGTCTGCGCACAAATCAGAGCACAAATCACGAACCAAACTATTGGAGCAAAAAAACATTGGCGGCCCACTGTGCAACACTTGAACACTGTCCAGACTTACACAATGTACAAATTTTACAACAGGAGACGAATTACGCGAGATGATACACGTTAGAAATGCTACATATTATAAACATACCTCCAAAACAAAGAATAAATTTCAAAACGAACACAAAGAGATGCGCTCAAAGCTACCGATACCTAATTACAAAACAAACAACAATATAAAAATCAGTAGACAGTGAAATGGCAAAATCGAGTGTGCTTAAAGTATATTTTAAGGCAATGCCTGTTAATTTTGTCTCACAGTGACGTCTACCAAATTGTTAAGTGTTAAACTTTGTTTTTTCATAATGTTAAAAATTGGTATATGTGTATATTTTTTGTTGAATCAGTGTCCCTGATGATGAACTCCGGCGGAGTTCTAAATATTAGACGTAATAAAACTAAGACTAAAGAACAAATAAAAGATTGTTTTTTATTCAAAAAGTGACCATATTAAACTCAAAATCAAAATAACTAAATTTCAAAACAAAGTATTAAATATTTTTTTCAAAGAAAAATAAAAAAATTCCTTGGCGCAAGTAAAATCTTAAAAAATAAATAAATTTTCTTTGATTTTAGTGTTTTTGTTTGGAACAAACAAAACTGAGTATTTTAGGAAAAAAGTAATACAGAAAAAAAATATTAAACATTACTGCTAAAATGTTCTAGCTGACTTTGTATTATAATTATTTGTAATTGTAATTAATTTTTAAAATAAAAAAATAAAACAAAGAAACGTTTACTTTTATATTAAAAATTCTTAATTTCTTAAAACAAATGTAAGTTTTTTTGTTTCAAAAATTAGTTTCCTTAAAAATAAAGAAATTTCAGATTTTAAAAACAAAAACTTGTGTTTTTATATTTTAAAGTAAAACTTTTTTATGAGTACAGTATCTTTTTAACTTAAATCTATTTTTTACATTTAAGATAAAAAGAATCATTTTAATGTAAAGCATCATTTAATCATTTACATCATTTTAATGTAAATAATTTAAGTGAAGTTATATGGAAAAATGGAAGTTGTAGTGGTAAACTTCTTAACAAACATACGGGAAATTTGGTACGACATCTGAAAATAGTTTACCCAGATATTTATATATCCAACATAAAAACTGTGCTTCTTCAACCAGACTTTCAGAAAATGTAAAAATCTCAAAAGAAGTTAATAAGCATAATATAGAAATTGCTATTGTAGAATTGTTTGCCAAAAATTGCGTATGACTGAAGATCGTGCGTTTAAAATGCTTATGCAGCAGTTAAATAAAAATAAATTTAAATGAACACAATTTAATTGAAAGAATAAGTATCTTTTCCCAAAAATGCAAAACGGATATTATCGAAGAACTAACAGGAAGACTTTTGTCATTAAAAATCGATGCAGCTACTAGACTACACTTAAGCGTTTTAGGAATAAATGTGCGGTATATAAAGAACTTATCCATTACTGTAAAAACGCTTGCCATCAAAGAGCTAAGGAAAAGATACACCAGTGATTACTTAAAATCAGTAACGATGGAAGTTTTAAGCGATTACAAAATTGATTTAAGTCAAATATTGACAATTACGACAGACAATGAAGCCAATATGATAAAAGCTGTGAACAATTTTGATGACGACTTAAAAAATGCGCAAGAAGAAGATGTTTTAGCTAATAATTGTACTGAAGACATTTTGGAATCCATTGAAAAAACTTTTCTTCAGATGTGCTAACCAATATTCGTTGCGGAACTCATACACTACAACTTTGCGTCAATGATGTGTTCAAAAAGCTGGAAATTAAACAAAAAATAGAAAAATGCAGATCAGTTGTCAAGAAATGAAGAAGTCAAACATACCTCGCCCTATTAAAAAACGGTGGCTCAAGAGACCGGTATTGGATTGCGTGACCAGATGGAACTCATCATACATCATGCTCGAAAGATTATCTGAGTTGAAAGATATTTTAACTTCTTTAAGCTCAGATAACGTAATTTTTTTAATCAGTACCGACGAATGGAATTTCGATGCTGAGTTTTTAAACACTTTTAATGTTGTTTTCGTTGCAACAGTTAAATTACAATTAGAAAAACTGCTTTATAGCGATCTTTACATAATAATATTGGACATAATATTGGAAATAGAAAATCTTCCAAACATTGCGATACAAGCTTCTCTAATTAAAACGTTAAATAAAAGAAAATTGAAATTATTCGATAATGAAACATATAAAGTTGCTGTATTTTTGGACCCAAGAATCAAAGTAACCTTACAACCGGAACAAATTGCTACTGCGAAAATATTCATAGGGATTTTGCATACGCGCTTAACTTCTCTCAAAGGTAAGTGCTAAAATAACAAAATATAGATTAGCTATTGTTTGTCCAATGACTTCAGTGTTGACTTCAAACTTTGACTTCAGACTCGCAAATTTTAAGGTCAAATTCCAATGGACCATCAACAAGCAGTCAAGCCTACAAAAAGCCGAAAACAGTTCACGAGTTTCTTCAAAATCTAGATCCTACACCAACGAATGTAGAGGCAACGTCGACTTTGGTATCACGAATAGAAACTGATCTGCATTTGTACGAACGACAACCAAGAATTCCACTCAATGATAACGAGATGGAGTTTTGGAGCAGCCAAAATCCATGTACACAAGTGAGTAATGTATTATCTGACCAACGAAACAAACTTACTCCAATTAACTTGGAACATATTCACTTGTTAGAAACAATGAAGATTTCAATTATATATGATAGTTTTTCATTTTAAATAATTTTTTTTTCTAATAATAAAGTTTATTTAATTTTGTTAAACATTTTAATTACAATAAGTTCACTTTGAAAAGTTGATCTCTTACAATGAATACATTTTTTTAATTTTAAGCAATTCCTGTACCAAAAATAACATTTTTATTTAATTTCTAAGCGTTCGTTTCTTTCTTACTTAACGCTCTGCTGGCGTCATTATTTTTATTGCTGATAATTTGTTAGCTTCTTATTTTTTGGGACGAATTTCACACATTAAAAAAAAGCAACAATGTTCGCCTCTTTTTAAAATTTTTCTTGAAAATTCACACACAAAACAAAAAACAGAAGCACTCTGCTTTGAACGTATTTCTTTTTGTATGCAAAAAAAATGTGCAAGAAACAACAACACAAAATGACCTCGACGACGCCTGCATAACACAAAAAACAAAAGAAACAAAAGCACTCTGTGTCCAAGCCTCTGTTATCGTTTCATGCCTCATGCGTACCAGTGAGCATTAATGGTCCAATTATGTTAGCGTAACGCAACGCAAGTTAGCCGTAGTAAATGCCACGTGAATTTCTGTTGTATGGGCTTTGTGTTTATCTGGTTATGCACCACGTAACGAAGATTAGAACAGTATAGATAAAAACAGAATCTAATCTCACAACCTGAAGATAAACGTACAGCAAATAAAAAGTTCAATTTCATTTTGAACTTATGTCGGCTCTACGGTCTTGTGACAGCCAGTGTTGTCACTCTATCACAATCGTGGTAGATGTACCCATGGTACAATTACTGACAAGGTAGTAGCGTAGACTGGCTTTTTCTCTCGAGCGGCGATGGTAGTTGTCAAAATTAGCTGTTGATGCAATTAATCAAAGAAATGTGAAAAAATAAGCAACGACTTAAACATAGCTAGTCAATCGCAGCAAACTAAAAAATTCCAATAAACTTCGCGAACAAATTTAATGAATCAAAGAAAAGTTAAAAAAAGTACATAGCTAGTCAACAACAACTCCTTTACCTTTTTTTGACAACTACCAATCGCCAAAAAACTGTCACGGCTACCTTGTCATATAATTATAAAATGGATTTTACTTTTTTGAATGCTACACTATTTAAAATTTTCAAGTAACAACACTGGTGATAGCTGCATTTTCATAGCAACAGTTTATGTGCGGTAAATTTGCTGATAAATTGTGTCTTTTAACTCACAATTCTTTTTTTGTTGTCTTTTGTTCTTAGTGTGGTAAATTTGCTAATAAATATAATTTTCCGCCAATTAAAAAAAACTTACTTTTTGCAAACAAAAGCAGCTGAGTTGAAGTTTTTTAAGTAGATGTACGTCTGCATAATTAACACGAAATTATCTACGTGCAATCTGCCATTTGCTAAGGCCACCTTGCGTTGTGTTACGCGAACATAATTGGACCATAAGCGCTGATTATAATAGACGGAACGGAACGTAGTTAAGTGTCATCGTGGCGGGACGAAACGTTTTCAAACGGAGTGGCGATTATAATAGCATCGGAAGAGGAGTCAATTTTTTTCTAAAATATATTTTATTACAAAACAAATTCCATCAAATCTTCTTTTCTGATTATTCCAAAACATGAATTCAATATAAAATTTATCAAAAATACGGGAAACAAAACAAATGCAGAATAAAATAAAAAGATGCTACTTTTGAACATGAATTTTTACTCAAAACGTTACGGAACGCAGCGGAGAAATCTAAAATCAAAAGATCCGTCGTATTTTAATCGAACTCATAAGAAATCCATGTTATAGATTGTAAAGTGACATTTCTCAATATTCTATAACGTTCTATCCGTCTATTATAATCAGCGCTTTATATTAACTAATATAAAAATTACGTTATCGCTCTCTTCCACCGAAAGGTTTTGTGTTTAGTTCGCGCCCTCACAAACGATACTATTGAAAAATAGCGGATTTTTATTAGCCTCTCAGAGAAAGGTTTCGTTTATTTTCGTTCCCCGGTTACGAGCCGCCATTGACATTTTGCAAAAACCTAAAAAAAATCATGTTTTTCGTAAATATATAGGTTGGTAGAATAGTTGTAAAAAAAACTGTCTGGCATTAAAGACAGGAAAATGCTCTTCAAATCTGCATCAAAAAATTTTTAAGTTTTGCAATAGCATTAAAGATAATTCTGTTTTTCGCGCCTTTTTTAATTTTTTTAAAATTTATTTTCACTAAAATTTAAATATCTTTATTATTTCTAATACGATCCTCACTTTCAAGATATCGTTAAAATGGTTTTGAGTGCTTGCATTTATGGCCAGAATTTCTAAAATTTATACATATTAAAGCTAAAATATTAATTATAAAATAAACAACTTCAGAATAACTTTTGAATGAAATTCAAAAAAATAAAAATGAAGTTATTTGAATTTTGAAAGTTTTTGTATGGAAATAAAATAAAAAAATATCAAAAAGTCTTTCTTTGCAAAATCCAACAAACCCGTTTTGTTTGATTACTGTGTTTGCTAAGGAATGCACATCCGTTCAAACGATTCACGCCCATTGAATTACGGAGGTATGTTTTGTGAAATTTTAGAAATGAAAACGATATCTCATCTATATCATCTATCTCGAATTAATAAAATTGTATTTATTTATTTATTTACTTATTTATTTATTTATTTATTTATTTATTTATTTATTTATTTATGTATTTATTTATTTATGTACAATACATACAATACATACAAATATGTACAATACATACTTATTTATTTATTTTTTTATTTATTTATTTATCTATTTATTTATTTATCCATTTATCCATTTATTTATATATTTATTTATTTATTTATTTATTTATTTATTTATTAATTTATTTATTTATTAACTTATTTATTTATTTATTAATTTATTTATTTATTTATTTCTTTATTATTTATTTATTTATTTATTTATTTATTTATTGGCCAAGCAAGGCAATTTACTTATTCTTACAAGTTTGTTTATTTTATTTTATTTTTTCTCCTCTCCCAATTTCTTGTTTTGGTGTTCGAAGATATGCATATCGAAGTGGACGTAATCCACCCACCTGATCGACATGAATTCAGGAACACACAGAAAAAAAGGATCTTACATACTAACATATTTTATACATAGTAGCCTAGCTAAGAAATTTGTTTGATAAGAATAGGATAGATCTGAGAAGGGAATAGGGAATTGGAAAGGATCCGCTTAACAAACTGGCTATTAATTATCTTAGCATTTAATTCTTAACGACTAAAAGGACAATAAAGGAAAAGCGCAGGATTATTGGGCTTTTAGTAGGGAAAAAAGATTTGGAGAGGACATGTTTAATTATAGATTAAAAATTCAAATATTTAGATTTATAATAAAGCTAAGTATTTATTTATTTATTAACTCAAGCAAGGTTATCTTAAATGAACTTGAATTAAGCTAAGATTAAGGTGTTGGGAGCCTAGTTGCATGAAGGAAGGTATTATGACGGAAATAGGGACTTGAAAAGATATTTCTTAAAGGTTAATTTAGACATAGAGGGTGAATAATACTCGCTGATATTATTAAATTCTCTACAGCACCTATTTATCAGCTCATTTCTTGAGTAGACAGTAGTGATGAGGTGCAAGTGGACTAAAATTAAGTTATGTCGTTTAAAAAGAGGATGTGAGGTGTTAAAAGATCTATGCGGTATTAAAAGTTGTTATGAGGAGTATAAAGGGAAGGAATTAAATATAACTTTATATATATTAAATAGTGAAATAACCTGTTTTCAACAATTCAAGTCACAAAATCAGCCCAAATTTAATAAAAAGTCTGTATTCAAATCGTGGCCTTATGATCCACAAGGTGCAACAACAACTATCATGAAGAAGATATCGGTATTGTATTCAAATCGCTTTGAGTTTTATTAAAAAATTCATATGGTTGTTATTTAATGCCTATTAATTTTATACATTAAAAAGTGAAATCATAAAATTATTTGAATGATAAACACACAAAATTTCAAATGTTACATTTGAGCTGTGTGAAAATGTGAAGCGGTTCAATATACTTTTTTGAGGTGGTGGCACAATAAATGTTGATATATTGGACATTTGAGGTACCTCGTGTATGAGTTACCCAACACTAGTAGACAGTGTGATGTTGATATTCATTTAATAGTCGTGTATGCCACGAACAACTAATCGGGTCACTAAATCGTATCTTGTTTTATATATACTAGCTATCAACAACACCGTTAATGACATCAAAGGTAAAACATGAACTCAGTAAAGTCCTTCTTGTTGAAAGGGGCATTAAATTCAGAAGGCTAGTCCTATAATCATAAGGTGGCAGTATATTTTATTCGCGGGGGCTATACGTGTCCCTAAGAGCAAAAAGCAGAAATTGCTTTTGAATAGATTCAAGTCTTTCAGTGTGTGATTCAAAAGCAGTATTCCAAATAATGCATCGATATTCAAGAAGTGGGTGCACTAACGCACAATGCCTTCGTGACCCAAAGATTTTTTAACTCTTTTGCACGTCGTTTTATAAACCAAGTATTTTTCTGACCCAAGATACAATTTTATCATAAGAAAGTTGAAATGCAAATTGTTGTCCAAGACTACACCAAGATTATTTTTTTATTTTTTTTAAAAGATCAAAGAACCAAGGCATGCATCTTATACAAACAAGGTTTGGTGTTTGACCTGAAAGGAAAGGGATAGATTTATTTAGAGGAATTGATGGAACCATACGTGAATTATTGATAAGGCGAAACAAATGCAAAGGACAATTTGAATTGCTTTTAACCGAGGCTAGTGTTATTCCTTAACCTCGGCAAGCATTTCCAGTCCTTAGTTGTTCCTGTCCTTTTTTAATTTCACATTTTTCACAATTTAGTTGTGGATTTTTAGTTTTTCCATAATTCTTAAATGTAGGAAAGAACAAAGAAAGCGAAAAGAACCATGCCCGAGCCCGGATTCGAACCAGGGACCTCTGGGTTGATAGTCTAACGCACTCTTCACTAGACTACAAAGGCCGACAATATGATTGTTTCTTTCAAGTTCAATGCTACTGAGGAAGTAACTGTCATTTGTTACTAAATTTTTGCGGGAGAAGGTTATTACGCAGCATTTCTTAACATTAAGATAAAATTTATTTACTGTAAAAGAGATGACAGTTTCGACTGTAAGAAAATTACATCTGTTTCCGATTTAATAACATGGTACATTTTTAGGTCAGATAGATCTGAGAAGTGGACCAAGGTGACTACCTTATGGTACGCCGGATGTAACTAAAATCTGTTTGGATAAGGTACCTTGAAATTTTACGAATTGGGACCTGTCGTGGAGATAGGACTGTAGCTAATTG
The DNA here is from genome assembly GCA_963920525.1 of Dichetophora obliterata. Taxonomy (NCBI): domain Eukaryota; kingdom Metazoa; phylum Arthropoda; class Insecta; order Diptera; family Sciomyzidae; genus Dichetophora; species Dichetophora obliterata. The sequence continues at coordinate 61,603,573 of OY986438.1, read as the reverse complement.
AGCAAAGATCCTGAGATACCAATCTTTTCCAATTTGGAAGTTAAGATATGATCGACACGATCAAAAGCTTTGCTAAAGTCGGTCCACCACTTGATGTCCTTTTTCCATTTTATTTAAAACATCAGAGATCATAGTCATTAGATTTGTTGTGGTTGATCTACCTTTACGGAAACCATGTTGCTGTTCATTGAGTAGAGGATTTATAATAGATGTTAGTTTTGCGCATATAATTTTTTCGAACAATTTCGGAATAATTTTTGAATAATATAGCGATTCCTCTTTAATTTTCAATAGACCTTTTATAGCCATTTTTATATATTGGTGTAAGGTGTGATATCTTCCAATACGATGGAAAAGATCCTTGGAGCAGAGATTTGTAAAATATTATATATAAAGGCATGATAAGTGTGTCTAAACATCGGACAAGTAAGTGCGGGGGTAACAGGTCTGGGCCGGGTCCCTTATTTGGATCAATTTGGACAATTTTCTCTCCGATAAGGTTAGTGTACAACTTGGAAACTTCTTCTGACTTGATAGAGAACGCTTATTCTTTTTCTTTATTTTTGGCACATAATTTTCGATAGCAGTAAAATGTGCTGATTTAGACAGCGCTGTCTAAATCTATGTTGGATAGAATATTATTCCCGTTTAGAACATATTATACTTTCGTAATCGGCGTTGAGGTAATCGTATGCAATGGAGTTATTATAAGACTGGGCAAAAGTAATATCTTAAGCAGAGCAAATAACTGTTAAGGCTGTATAGTGAACAGTGTTAGTAAATAGATTTTCTGCTTCAGTGCATGGACTAACCTTCACTTCATCGTCCAGTTTGTAAAGATAAGGTCAAACCATCTGCCATTTTTATTTTGTTCAGAAGAAACTTGCTGCAGTTCGTTGCCATAAAACGTACTAAATAATGAGAAATCTATGGCATTAGAGAGGTTAACAGGAAGAAGATATTTTTCATTTTCATCAATGAAAAAAGAGATATTTGGACGGTTGAATTCACCAAGAACAACAACCTTATCTTCCTCTTTAAGAGTGGATGTTAAAGGAGGACAGTGTTTCACATAGATCGAAGTTTGTTGTTTCACTTGAGCCGGGAGGAATGTAAACACCACCTATGTACATAAAAAACTATTTCCTGAACAGACTTAAATTATGCAGTGATCAAAAAGTGTATGGATATGCGTATCTATTAACTCACTTGAAAGAGAATTGTGAGTTGCTATGAGAACGCCACCTCCTTTAGAAAGACCAGTTGATGAGTAATCCCGATCGTTTCTGAAGATAGTCCAATTACTGTCAAGAATTTCCTCATTATTGATAGTATCATTTAACCATGTCTCAGTGAATATTAGATCATTGAAGTGACATGATTTGGCGTCAACATAAAGTTTATTTAATTTGCTTCTCATGCCGCCACAGTTATGGTTCAAGGGCTCAATAATAATTGAATCAGATGGAGATGGGCCCTTTCGTGCACTCTCATACTCTATGAGAGTGCACGAAATTAGGATAGGATGAACTGGAGATTTTAAGTGTATTTTTAATGTTGGGGGGGGGTCAGATTCAGGGTTAAGTTTAAACGAGACGCGTTTAGATTTTGATGATTTCTGAACGGAAGAGGACGAAGGAATTAAAGTATGTTTTGGAAAAGGAGAAAATTTGGGAAAGAAATTTGGTTTATAAGACCAGTTAAAATCTGGCAAAGGTTTATTAGGTGCATTACTTTTATTATACTTATAGTTAAACTTAGAAGAATAAATATTATTCGTATGATTACTCATAGTTCTAATTTTATGATAAACATTGCCATCATTGACTGATGCTTTATTTTAATAGATTATTACAGAATTACTTATAGGCTTACTCATAGTTCTAATCATATGATGATCATCGTTATTTTCGCTGCTAGATTTAGATGTCTTTAGCTTCTTCTCAGGGTTGTCGATCTACTCGGAGATTTTCCACTTACCATGCATCGTTATGCCACCAGAGATGTTCAGAAACATCCATGCATATTGAGTTGGAATGTCCAACTTTAAACTGCAGAACTTTCTGGCCTTGATGGACATTTTTATGCAGTCAAAAATTGCTACACCGAATTTCTTCTAAAAAAAATTACGCAGCCAGAATATGGCAGTTTTTACTGGGAGGCCCCAATGTGGTTTTTAGTTTATTATTCAAACTCTTCAGCTTTTTGATACGGTTATCCCATTCAGATGTCCATGATATTTCAAACTTATGGATCAATTTGAGCGGTGAAGCCACAAGAATAGCAATAGGTGGCCCCATTTCCATAGGTGGTAGCTTCTATGATTTCTTCAAAGATAGAGGAAGCGTTATGATGGGGTGTAACACTTTGAGGAGCAGCAATCGGTATTATTAGTTCTGTGATGTCACAGAACCTACACCAAGGTAGGTGTATTTTATGTTCTTTTTTAACATTGTGTGTCCCAGGAAGGGTAGCGCTCCCTTTAACATCCCAGAGGAGCTCAAAGGAAGTGATCAATATATGATCCAAATGGATCAGCAAAGGAAAAATTTGTTTTTTGGGACTTAGGTTTACTCCGAAAGATAGGCTTCCCTAGCTCAAGTAGACTCCTCAAGACCGTAAGGTGGCGATGAAATTATTTGGCCAAATCGTGAGATTTATAACGCCGTCACAAATTCGAATCGTTTTTGATTCTATTTAAAAACAGTGCTTTCATTGCGTCAGTCGCATCAGCTTTATGCTCTTTTTTTCATTAATTGCTCGCCTATTGATCTTAGAAAACAGTAAAAGAGCACAAGGGCACAAGTGCTCACTTTTTGATCCTATAAAACAGCAAAAGAGCGCTCCCTTGTTGCGATCGCATAGTTTTTTACTGGGTAGCTTCACTGTTATCATCTACATTTACCATCATCTACCACTGCTGATGTCAAGCGTAGTGAAAACAATAGTGATGGTAATTTTTAATGTATCACGTTTGATCCTGAGTACATAGCTTTTTTTCATATAGTCAATTTTTTTCAGGCAATAAAATAAAATTTGATCATAGAAATCATTTTCTTAATTTGATAATACATAAACAATATACAACCAATGAGGGGCTAGAACTCACTGTGGGGAAGTGATTTATGCCGACTATTTTTACATCAATTTTAGTAATGCATTTGATAAACTGATGGCCGTAGCCTACTGGGTGGAGTGCGTTGCCGGTACGCTAAGAAGCCTCAGTAGTTCGGGTTTAATTTCCAGCTCAGACATAATTTTTTTTCAATTAAATTAAGGGGTATGAACAATGTAATCGTTAGAATTTTAGATGTTTTTTGTTTATTTTATTAGAAGAAATTGGTTTGATGGATTCATATCAAACGTTGCACACATTCGTAGAACATTTATTAGTAACTTCAAAAAGATTGTTTTAATTTTTTTTTATTTGTATATTTTTTGATAACGGTCGCTTAAAAATGCCACCTCTTGAATCTGGCCTGAGTGGCGATGACAGCAATCCGTTCACATGGATCATCTGAGGATAAAAACCGTGGGACGTAGGGGATTTTCAAAATATCGTTTCGAAAACAAATAACGCCCATTTGAAAAAAATAACATTTTCGCGTATTTTTTAGTAGAAAATTGTTAATAAAAAAAAAATGAAAAAATAGATAAAACGGCTACGTTTTATTTATTTTATCTACGGCTACGGCTGCAGAAGCACGTTTCCTCTACAAAACCCAATTTGAATGAAATCGATCGGACGAAAAGTATCTTAGTTATGCAGTCAACCAAGTCAATTGGTCAACCAAGTGATTTTGACTAACCGGCGTTTAAAGTTTTATGCGGCTAAGAGCGCTCGTATATCATGACAGCATTTGGCGCTCTTTCCACGTTAGAATTTTTACTAGAAATTTGAGTTACATATTCTTTGGGGTGTAAATTAATAATTTATAAAAAAAAAATTTTATTTTCTGAAATTTTTACACTGTTCCGCAGGCAAATTCTGAATACTTGAATATTTGAAGGTCAAGAAGGACAAAAAATTTTCGAATTTGTAAAAACGCAGTGGGCGCCACTTAAAAGAGTAATTTTTGTGGAAATTTTTTTTCAATTTCACTTATTGATTTTTAATCACTATTTAATGGCAAAAAAATAAAAGAATTAATCGATACAAAGATGCAAAGTTGTTCGCTAAATCTGTGTACTTACTTATTTGATAACGGTTTAATTTTTGAGAGAACTCAGCCCGCGAACTTTAAATTTGATAATTTTTTGACTTCAACCGTCTGCCACGTCATGGTAATTGACGCTATCAGAAAAAAAATAATTCACATTGAAGACTATTTCATTACCTTTCTTGTTAAACCGCATGATCTTTAATCCGATTGCAATAAATTAAAATTTTTTGATGCAGATTGGAAGAGCTTTTTCCGGCTTATAATTTCTGGCAGTTTATGTTTTTACACCTTTTGCACACGGCAACATATTAAAGAAAAGAATTATTTTTGCAAAATGGTTTAGCTCACTGGAGGTTATCGTAATATATATTTTGGGAGTAATCGTAAAATAGACCAAGGTTCATTTTTAGGGGGTACAAATGAAACGTTTTTTTAAAGTGCCTCGACTTGAAAAAAAAAATTATGAAATTTAAATAAACAAGAAAATTGCAACTAAAAAATAATTTGAAAATTGTGTTCTTTTTCTATCTCTCTACACACTTTGAAAGTCTATTTTTTAAGATTGTTTTGGTTATGATGTTAAAAGATTCTGTTTACTAAAAACACGTTTTTCACTCATTTTCTACATCAAATACAAACTTAGCCGCTTTATACACAGGAAAGAAAAGTAGGAACTAATTTTTATTGTTGGATTTAAAAAAACATTGGACGATCTTAAGATTTTTCCATTTCAAAGAAATTAGCCCTAATATGAAGTAAGATTTTTTAAAAAAAATAAAAGTGTACCTAACATTTTTATTTTTTTGAGGCTTGTTGGAAATACCTAAAAGTTACAAAAAGTTGTGGAAATTATGAAGTTTTTTAATAGAAGTAGATATATTATAACTAAGAACGATTTATGGATAAAGAAAAAATTTGCCTATTTTCTTTAACTAAATTCCCTGCTAGCATCGCAGAAGTTCGGTACAATCGCTTTTACGGTAAATCCGACAGGTTTTACAGTATTTAATAGAAAAAGCAAGCTAGTATTGTATGTTTTTAAGTTCCAAATTAAGGTCTAAAAGCAAAAGTAAATAGAGACTTTTACTAACAATATCTTGCCATATACGACGTCACTCTCGATTTTTTACCATAGTGTATTGTGTGAAGGGTATTTGAATCTGAACGTACACTCGATATAGGCTTGAACTTTTAATTAGTATCTGATTTTCTAAATTTTTGTGGTATTTATTAGAGTGTTTACGTTTTCATTACATTAAGCGAATTCATAAGTTGCATATTCTTCGCATAAGCATTACGCAATTTTTCAACTTTTTTCTCCTATATATATATATATATTTTCTCAATTTGGATTCTTTAAATATTTCTGAACAACCCCCTGTCTAAGAGTATGTATTTAAAACACTGGGTTAGGACCACGATTTTTTTCCTATTTCGATTTATAAAATTTACTTCATAGCATGAAATTTATTATTCTGTTAAGACACCTCACCTCAGCATTGACAAAAATGTAATACTAACATTTTGACTTTCTGAGCTTGCCATTTGATGGGTCTCCACTGACTTAACAATTGTTGTTAATAAGTAGTTTAAAGAAACAATAACAATAATAGAGATACGAAAAAAATTGTAAAAAATCATGCTAGGAAGTGATTTTTTTTAAATATTAAAATACGAAAAAAAAAATCTTGATCTTTTCCTGGGGTTTTAGATAAATATGTTTAGACAGGGTTTCGTTTAGAAATATTCCAAGAATCCAAGTTGAGAAAATCATCTTTGGTACCACTTCTGATGCCCGAGATATAAAATTTAATATTCTTTATTTTGAAAAAGTTAAAAAATTAAATTCAAGTATACATTTCTCAAAAACAATAAATTGCATATTGGAAAAAATGCAAATATTTCATTCGCTAAATTTAAGTAAAACGAAAAAAAATTTAGAATATTTACTAGATTTGCGAAAAAGAGCAGCGTTGCCGCGATCGCGGTAACACCGCGTAATTTGGCCCAGCCTATTTTGTCAAATACTGGGGCCAAATTACGCGGTTTTGCAGAGATCGTGGCACCGCTGTCATGCTTTTTCGCAAATGCGGCTGAAAAACTGAATTTTGCATGGATTTTAATACATTTATTTTTTAATGTATTTAATTACTTAAATACATGCAAAATTCAGTACTTTAAGCCGCATTTGCGAAAAAAGTGCGTGGCGAACTTGTGTTCAAACATTTAATAACACACACAACACAATTGATCAATAATAGCTCTGTCAGATGCTTTTCAAGATGAAATGGCAAATTTACTTTATTATTTTACTTAATAAGCTACTACACAATCCAATTTTTTTAAAACTCAACACCGCATCCGTAGGATGAATGAAATCATATTTGAAAGTGCGATTTTATCAAATACTTAAAATCGCGTTATTTTTTTAATTTACAGCTGAATCGGATATTCCTCATGATAGCCACCTCGGTTCACTTCTCTTTATTTGAGCAATTAATGATGATTCATTAAACACTCTCATCTGCTCATGCTAAAAATGTACTGATTTAAGTCGTGTGGATGCTGTAAAAATCTTGGTACAGCATGGATTCTAAGCTAAAGTTAAACATTCACAATGATGAAATTTTTAAAAAAGTATCCTCTATTCTTTAGGTTATAAAACGCTGGGCTAAAGAATTTAATAACATGATTACAACTACAAAGTTGTATTAAGCAATTGACATTGGCGTCGGAAGCGGGGGGGCAAGGTGGGCAGTTGCCCCCCACTTTTTTAGCAAGATAAACAATTTAAAAGGAAAAGTTATTCAAAATATCAGTTTTTTTACAACGATAATTTTTTTGTATTATATATTTTCCTCTTCTTTCATGCTCTTCTTCATGTTTCATGTGAAGAAATTTTGGTGAACTTTTTTTGCACCACCATTTGTACTGCCCCCCCATTTGTACTGCCCCCCCATTTGTACTGCCCCCCCAGATGAAATTCGCTTCCGACGCGATTGGCAATTGATCGAGTACGCAAGTACTCTCAAGTTAGATTCAACTTGACTTGATACACAGTCGACTCGGTGTATTCGATTTGGTATGTATTTAAATGTATTTAATTTATTCAAAAACGTGGTTGTCTTGAACCAATAACGTATTTGCATAAAACAAATTCGTAAATATTTAAAATTAATTTAAGTATGTTTCTTATTTAAATTATGTACGCGTTTTATGAAAACATTATTAAATAATAAATTTTTGAATTAAATATTCTATTATCTATTAAGAGATAGATTTCAGAGCTTACGAGTATAGTGTTGGATAGTTCAATTGTACATAGAAACACAATCATACTTACCACATGTCCTTGGAGCTCAGCTTCTCTATGAGATCTGTGAATTCCTAGTTGATCTTGAGTAGACCTCAGGCCAGCTAGCTGATTGTAGTGATGAAGTGGAGCATGATGCAGTGATGACAAAGGTTGTCCATATGGATCTGTTCCTAAATATTCAAGAGCCCCATGATTCTGTAAGTAGGCAGGTATCTAATTAATGTTAGAAAATTTTTAGTAATTGCTTAGCAACAGGGTTTTTTTTTAACAGTAGTAAATACATAAAGCTTTGTTAATACAAAGAAAAGTATTTTCTTTAAAATTTGTGTTTTATTAATTTTATGGTGGTAAGTACTATGATGCCAATTAGATTCAAGTTATTATATAAAAGTATTTTGAAAATATCTAAAAATGATATATGAGACAAAATGCAACGCAGAAAATAAAGAACTGCGGAATTAAGAAAGAATCCGATTTAAGAAAACGTCCACACTTTAATCAAAATCGCAAAAATTAAGACAATGTTATCAAAAGCAATCAAAAGTTATGTGCTACCTCGAGAGTACCTTTAGATTCGAATATCCTTCACACAGGACCTTGTGGGTAAAAACCGAGAGTGGCATCGTGTTTTGCAGGATATTGTTAGTTAAAGCCTTTACATACTTTTACTTAAAGACATATGTAGTTTTTCTTACCAAAATAAAAGCATTTTAAGATAGTGATTTTTACTGTTTTTCTTAAAAAAACAACTTTGTCCTTGCGGGAGAGGAAAACATCCTTATTTTTTTCTAAAATTTTTTTTTGGGAGATCTTGAGTACCCTATGCAACTTTTGAGACCTCTTAGAATACGATCTAAATTTTTCGATACGCCCTAATGTACATTGACACCATTTTAATTTCCTATCGGGTTCCTTTATGTTCACTTGTTTACTTATTGTGGAACTAAAATATCATCGAATATTTTTCAATGACTTTAGAAAAACCGCGTTGATTTATGTTAGAAATAGTTAAATTGTACGTGCGTGAGATACTATTTATTCGGTTTCTTATATTCTATATTCATAAGAAAATTAATATATACTTTTTTAATATTGTCGACAAAACCCTACATAACACACATTAAATTATTACACCCAATTTGAGTGGTTTTGACATACTGTAGAGCGGGTTGAATACACACGTATGCATGTACTGTTGTGTTTGTGTTTTAAGTAGTGAGTTCGCCCCCAGTGAAAAAATATGCGATCGCTCCCATTAGGAGCAACAAGAGAGCGCTCTTTTGCTGTTTTATTGGATCAAAAAGTGAGCACTTGTGCCCTTGTGGCCCTTTATTGTCTTATAAGATCAATAGGCATGTGCTTTTTAGGAAACTCGATCATTATTTTCTGTGTAGAATCGACCTTTGTAGTGTAGTGGAGAGTGCGTTAGACTATCAACCCAGAAGTCACTGGTACGAATCCGGGTTCGGGCATGGCTCTTTTCACTTTCTTTATTCTTTCCTACATTTAGGAATTATGTAAAACTAAATATCCACAGCTAAATTGTGGAAAATGTGGAATTAAAGGACAGAAATAACTATGGGCTGGAAATGGGCATAACACTTGCCTAGGTTAAAAGCAGTTCGAAGCATTGTGTTTCACGTTTGTTTTGCCTAATCAATAATTCACGTATGGTTCCAATCAATTCTTTTAACTAATCTATCTCTTTCCTTTCAGGTTAAAGACCAAACCTTGTCTGTATAAGGAGCATGCCTTGGTTCATATATATATATTTTAAATGTTCCTTTGCTGATTCATTTGGATCATATATTGATCGCTCCTTTTGAGCTACTCTAAGATGCGCTACCTTTCCTAGGGCATGCAATGTTAAAAGAGAACACAAAATTCACCTAGCTTGGATCAATAAGGAGCACTCCACTGCTCCTCAAGGAGCACTCCCAGATCGCTCATAGAATGATCCACTATTCTACTGGGCCGCAACGTTTTCTGCGAACTGCTGAGTTGAATATCACCAAGGTAGATGTAAGAAGGTAGTGTTAGTAGATAAAATTCTCTCTTGTGGTGGGTACATTAGCTGTCAAAATCAGTTGTTTACGAACAAAAGCAAAGCAAATAACAAAGTTGTCTATAACTTGTCAATAAAAATAATTGTGTTGTAAAATTTTTATGTTTTAAGTCAGTGAACGAAAATAAACTCTAACGTTGCTAGGTATTAAAGCGTTGATTTGTGAGAATAGAACATTAATGTTGTGTAGCATTAGGTCTGTTTCCGTACAAACTTCAAGTAATTGTAATATAATAGAGAGTGACATTTTGCATCTCGCTTGTAAAAATTTGTCGGTGATGACATTGTAATGCAGAACTGTCAGCGGAAACAAAATCTTGTTTGTGTTCGCTTCTTGTTTGTGCGCACATTATTTTATTTACATTCCCAGTGGTGAATGGACACATGACGTATTCAATTATTTCTTAAATACAATGTAGCTGCGGGGCCTCCTAAGTATGTTTACAATTCTCAATTACATTTGCTTGGACATGGCCGCAAAAACACTGATGATATCTATCTTACACTGTAAGCGACAATGGCAGTATGCACAAGATAGAGAGCAAAAAAATGATGCACAAAATTAGAGAGAGCTCAAATAAATTGAACGAAAATCCATTCTACACCGATAAGAAGCAAACAAAAGCAAATGACGCCACAAATTATTTCCACAATAATGTTTACAATTAATTGAACGAATTTATTACCTTTTATCTAATAGTTTGGAGGTAATGTTAAATAATACTTTGTTATTTTATATATAAAACTTTGTTCTGGTTTAAACATAAAGATTAGTAGTGTTCACATACACACTTCACTGCAAAACTTCCTGTAAGAAAACACGGTATTGCTACACAGAAGAATAAAGTAAAACCTACTCTCATCGTCGCTTACTGTGCAAGGTAAATGTCATCAGTGTTTTAGCTTCCATGTCCGAACAAATGTACAAATGTAAACGAACTTAGGAGACCCCGCAGCTACATTGTATTTAAGAAATAATTAATTACGTCATGAGTCCATTTACCACTGTTTTGCATGTATTTAAATTATTAAATATGTTAAATAAATAAATGTATTAAAATACATGCAATATTCAGTATTTTTCAGCCGCATTTGCGAAAAAAGAGCCGCGATTGCGATAAAATCGCGTAATTTGGTAATCTTTATTAACACGTTTTTATTAACTTCACTTCATGTATGTATGTATGTCCCGTACAAATCTTGGAATCCATTTTTGAGCAACTTCCCGATGAACTGGGGTTTTGAAATTTAAAATATAGCTCAGAACTGGATGTCAACACATATAATTTAGGAAAAAATTTTTGCCACTCCCCCTTTACCGCCCACAAATCAATAAAATTGCTATATCTCCAAAATTACTAAGCCTATTAGCTGAACTTTTGGCAGTAAATTTCCCTCAAGTAGAGGATGATTTAGGGGTGCCCCTAAAAAAAATTGCGCCCCACGTTTTTAGTTGAACTAAAAGCCCCACTCTTGGAAAAATTATTTTATACTTTTCAGTTTGTTTAAAACGTGTTGTATTAAAAATTTTTTTTACTTAAATATTTATTTTTTACTTTTAAGTCTTATATTACTCATTTTGTTTGTTTACAAAATTTCATTTATCAACTGAATCAGCCCTGTAGTTTTTTAGATATAGCATTTTTATTGATTTGTGGGCGGTAAAGGGGGAGTGGCAAACATTTTTCCTAAATTATATGTGTTGTCATCCAGTTCTGAGCTATATTTTTCAAAACCCTAGTTCATCGGGAAGTTGCTTAAAAATGGATTTCAAGATTTGTACTCGACATACATACATACATGAGGTGAAGCCAACAAAAACGTGTTAAAATGGATTCGTTTTTTAACCCTTTTCTACGCTCATCTGTTAACGAAAGCGATTTCATATCACAGTGTAGGTCGAAGGTCACAGTAAAAAGGTCGAATTTCGACCACTGGCGATTTCTTGTAAAAAATTTAACAAATTGATCCGGAATATTGTGAAAGTCAAATATCGGTCATTTTTAAGTTCCTCGTTAAGTGAGTGGCATCCATCAAGTTTTTCTTCTACCACCATGAGAATGTTGTAAGGTAATACTTTTATGCCAAAACTTGAGTGCTTCTAGTGTTAAGTGTGAGCCTCTTTTAGTTAAAATTAAAGGAACGTGAAATTCTTAATTAAACTTCGTTTCCCATTTCCACAAGCTGTTAATTGTAATGGATACGAAATTTCTTTGAATATTTATTTTATATACACGCAGAGAAAAAACATAGTTGCAACAACCATGTCTTAAAATTATCATAGTATGATTCGGATTATGATTGTTGACACCATGTTCTTTAATACATAATGGCTTCTATGATAATGGTAAAATGATTACAACTATATTTAGAAAAGGAATTTTTCCGTAGGAACCAAAATATTATTGAAACAACCATTATTTTCTTATTGGGACGAAAATGGAATGATTGCAACAACTTTGTTATGAATTTCTTTTTAGGAACCAGAATATTTTTTGAAACAATAATTTCTTTTTTTTTACTTTAATTCACACCAATTTCCACAGCTATCAATTAAGATATCCCTAGAGGTTTGCCATTATCTGCTGCCGAACAGAAATATTAGTTCAATTGGAAAAACTTTTTGAAAAACTTTCTGTCCGAGCTGGGGTTTGAGCCGCGGTTCTTTCGCTTACGAGCCACGCAGACTACCAATAGACCACAGCTGCTATTACCGGTCGCCTGACTAAAGTCATTCATAAGCATGGTACATTAAGTGCATTGTCACAAAAATAACAATATTTACTGTAAATGGAAATATGTTTGCTACAGTCAAAGTCGAAAATGTAATTTTTCTGCGTGCAGTCTTTATTTATAACAAAACATAGTAATTGAAGAGTTGACAAACGAAACGGCACATAACGAGGAATCGATAAAACTTATTGTCTCTGAATAAAGTGAAGGGTTTCCTGCAAACTATTTTTGACTATGTGCTGCTTCGTTTACCCACGATCAAAAAGTAGTTCAGAAAAACATTCAAAATTCTAGTATGTTTGTCTCTATTATAATATTCACATTTATCATGATTGACAGAACCACAACATTTTTGCTGCAACTAGTAGTTGAGCCAATTATAATATGCTGACGATAGTATGATTTGAACCATAATGTTATTTTTGGTACCACAATTAGTAAACAATGGCTTTATTAAGGCAAAAATTTATGTTTGCAGGAATAGTACAATAATTTCAATAAACAAATTATTATTGCAGTAATCATGTCTCAACCATGTCTTTTCTCTGCGTGTACCTTGAATTGTATAGCTAAAAAAATAACAATTTTTTTGATTGTTTTCACAATCTGGTCCCTTTTTATATGTGAATGTTTTAAACCATTTATAAAGGTTATAATAATTAATTAAAGTCTCCAATGTTTGGACTTAAAACAACCTGTTGTAGTGATCCTTCTCTAGCCTTTTGTTTAAACCTAATATTTATTTTGAAAACACCTTCATGTCTCACAAAATACATGAGATTTGAACTAACTATCAAATTTATAGGCATCTTAATAAAATTGTAAAGTTTTCTCGGCCATTTCGAATCTGCTTTTGTGATGAAAAGTTCAATTTTTAAAAAAATGGTAAATGTAAATAATTTACTTTGAAAATTCCTTATTAGAAGATCCTTATAAATGAAGATGATTCCTTTTCTTTAAAGGTAATTTGAATTTATTAAAGTAGAAAAAAATATAACTAATTTTGATATGACTGCATATTTTGCAAATATATATTAATTACTATGTGCAGGGATCTAGTACCTAGTTGCCTTACGGCATAAATAATTTAATCCATACGCGAAAGGATTTCGCTGAATTCATCCGGAATTTTTCATTTTGGCATAGGCGACAGTCAGAATTAGCAAGAAATTCGCACCAATTCTCACCAACTCTAGCGTAGGATAGTCCAGCTGAGCTCCTGACCCACCACACATTACACCCAACATCTTCAAAGTGATAAAAAAAAAAAAAAAAAAAAAAAAAAAAAATAATATTTAAAGAAAAGCTCAGTTCATAAATTGTAAAATCAAAGTGCGTAAGTGAGAGACTATATAGCTCATAAGCTCTTAAAAAAAAGTCACGCACACACAGAAAATCGGCCAAATATGAAAGAGAAGAAAAACATTTAGTTTTGGTTTGCAAAAATCAGTCCGCGTGTTGAAACACTAAAGATTAGTCGTAGCGTGTTTTAAACCAAAAAATAAATCTAAAATCCTATCTAAGCGACTAAAAATAGTAAAAAAAAAAAATAAATTCAAATTAATGTTAAGGTAAAATGTTCCTTTACGAATGGGTGACAATCTTGACGCGATGTAGAGGCTTAAGTTGTAAAGACACAATGGCTATTGGGTTAGGCTTTGTGGAGCAACGAACTAAAAGTCACCCCCCATTTCTAAGGTTGTAGACGCCATGCCGAGGGAGATTGCACCGATGGTGCAGGGTCTAGGGGTATTAGATCGCGAATGGTGTCTCCTCAGGGCAGCCCACTCCCTGTTGTATACTAGTAGGGTAGGGCGGATAATGGGGATCTATGTCCGTTCGGTCCGTATTTCTCCCCAACTCGTGGGATTTTTTTTATGTTAAAAAAAAATAACAATGATAAAAAGGAAGGGTGCGCTGAGGGAACGAGTCCTGAAGCGGTGGAGTCCCAAAAGGATTTAATCGTGGAAGGGTGCTGGAAGCCGCAAGGTGACCTGCCGGGCCTGGTGGACGATAAAACTCTGAAAGGAGTGGAATTGTCAGCCAGTCCCGTCGGAGCTGCAGCGACAGGGAACGATGCCGATTCCGAGGCAAAGCGACTCCGTGTTAGGGAGAAGCAGAAGCGGAGGAGGAAGCGAAGGAGGGCGGGCATAACCGCTGGGGAGAATGCTTTGGAGTCCCCCGTCAGTAAAATGGCGGACCAATTCCAAAGCATGTCATGCGATGAGTCCACCCCAGAGACGAACAAGCGGAAAAGATTCAGGGAGCAGCCTGGACCTTTCGGCGAAGTCGTTACAGGGACGACTCGAACCGGTGAGTCGGAAGGTGGACAGCTTACGGCTGTTAGCTCTTCGGCTAAGGATGGGGATGGGGAAGCTGGACATCCTGTAAAGGTTGATAGCCTTCCACATAAAGGAAGGACGTTGGGAGCTGGTGGACGACCCTCAAAAGTCGATAGCCAGGGCATATCGTGGAGGGCTGATAGCCAGAAACCGAGCGGTAGTAAAACTTTGCCAAAACAAAAGGTTGCGGATGCGAAGTCGAAGGTTGCAGACCCAGAACCGGTGCATTGCAGACACTTCTAAATGGAGAGTTAGTAACGTAACGAAGTTCGGAGATGCAAAGGAAGGAGGCGTCAAGCTCACCGTGTGGTGCCGGACGGATGTGGTGGAGGCGATCAGGTTGGCAGGAGGGAAACTCAACTGCGGCCTTGATCAAGCTCTCATCAAATTCGGATAGGATGCAAGGTGAGTGCGATGGAACCCCTGGTACGGGGCTGGTGGGGAATCCTGCAAGAGAAGAACCACCAGGGCGGGTGGTGGGCCCGTACCAGGAAAACCTCGTTGTGTGTCAACTCAATCTACACCATAGTGTAGATTGAGTTGCAAATTACAAGAACATGGGCAAATTACAAGGCACGGAAAAGGAAAAGGGCAGCATCAGCAATGATGATGCGTTGCATGGAGGAGGATGGAATTGACATAGCAATGCTTCAGGAACCTTGGATTTATCACAATAGAATTAAAGGTCTCTCAGAGCGAAAGGCCACGCTGTACCAACCAGTAACAGATGGCAGGCGACGGACTTGTATCTTGGTGAGACATGGTATACTAGCGGTACATATGCCACACCTATGTTCCCCGGATCTCACCGTTGTGAGAATTGGGGATAGTGCAGGTGCTTGTATGGTAGCTTCAGCGTATCTTTCCGACGACTCTCCAGACCAACCACCTTCAAAAGAGGTGGATAATCTGGTAAAGTACTGTGAGGAAAGGAACATCACATCCTATCATCAAGGAAAGTGATGATAGGATGTGATGCTAACGCGCACAATACTGCGTGGGGTAGCACCAACAACAACGACAGAGGAGAGCAATTGCTTGAGTTTGTGGAGAGGTACAATCTGTTGGTAGCAAATAGAGGAGCACAACCAACTTTCGTTGATACGAGGCGAGCGGAAGTCATTGATGTATTTCTCATCTGCAGGAAGATTCTGAACAGAATAAAAAATTGTAGGGTCGTGGATAGGCTAACCATGTCGGACCACAGATCCATATAGTTTGAATTCAAGTACGGAATCCAACGCCAGCGGAATAGCAGGAAGGTCAGGATTCCCAAGAGTACAGATCCTGTGAAATATAAGGCGAAGTTGAGGGAAACACTGACCCAAAAAGCGATAAAAGTACCAGGGAATACGGTGGAAGTAGAAAGTCATGTCAAACACCTTAGCTCGGTCATGGTCGAAGCCTACGAGGTGGCATGCCCAAGACGATGGTGATCCAACGCCATGGTGGTTCACGGAACTCGAATCTCTGAAGAAGAAGGTTAGGAAGGCCTTCAATCTGCACATGAGAGGGGGAACCCCAGAAACATGGGAAAATTACAAGGCACGGAAAAGGGAACTGAAGTACCTCATACGACAACGGAAAAGGCAGTCGTGGAGAGACTTCTGTTCTGGGATGGGATGGACGGTATATTCCCTGCTATGATGCAATGGGGGGAAGATCTCATTGCACCTAGGCTGTGGGGTATATTCGTTACTTGCCTAGCGACTGGGTATGTTCCGAGAGTCTGGAGAGAGGCGAAAGTTGTCTTTCTTCCGAAGCCCGGAAAAAAAGATTATGTGGAGGCGAAGTCGTTCAGACCGATCAGCCTAACATCTTTTCTCTTGAAAACGATGGAAAGAGTGATGGTTGACTGTCTTGAGAGCACCTCGCTGATGCAAAATCCTCTGAGTAGATGCCAACATGCATATAGAGCAGGTAGGTCTACGGAGAGTGCTCTTCACGAATTTGTAAGAGTGACTGAAAAGGAGGTATTTTCAGGAGGCATTGCGATGGCCGCATTTATGGACATCGAGGGTGCTTTCGACAAAATATGCTTTGGAAGGCTGCGGCAAGCCCTGACAGAACGCAATGTAAGCCCAATGATAGCAAATTGGGTGGACAATATGCTCAAACACAGGGCTGTCAACATGCAGAATGGTAGAGTAAAGACTAGAGGTTGAGTAAGTAGAGGATGTCCCCAGGGCGGGGTGTTATCGCCAACCCTGTGGAACATAACTGTGGACTCACTACTGGTTAGACTGGATGAATCGGGCATACACACGATAGGGTATGCAGATGACATTGCGTTGGTGGTCCGCGGCAAGTTCATTGACACCATCTCTGACATCATGAAGGGAGCACTCCGAATGGTGGAGGAGTGGTGTCGAGAACAAGGCCTTACCGTAAACGCAGGCAAGTCAGACAATATTCTCTTTACTAGAAAGAGGGTAGGCCTGAGGACAGAACCACTCAGACTTTTTGGAGCTGAAATCAACATGTCCACGAAAGTTAAATATCTAGGGGTAACCCTTGATAGCAAACTGAACTGGAACGAGCATGTAGAAGATAGGATTCAAAGAGCCAAGAGGGTTCTGTTCCAGTGCAGACGCGTTTGTGGTCTCAAATGGGGGCTAAACCCAGAGGCTATGAAATGGGTTTACACTATGATAGTTAGACCTGTCATCACATATGCTTCGGTGATTTGGTGGACAAAAGTCAGCCAGAAAACCATTAAGAAGAGACTGGACAGAGTCCAACGGCTGGCGTGTGTTGGAATAACAAGTGCAATACGCACCACTCCAACAAGCGCAATGGAGGTTCTGTTAGGTATGCTGCCGTTGGATTTAGAAATAAAGCAAACAGCGGCGCTGTTAGCCCTCAGGATGTTGCGAAATGCTACGTGGCATGGGGCAACGGCCCTGCATGGTCATATTCGCATCCTTGATATTGTACAGAGAGATGTCAGGGAGGCGTTTATGCCTATGGACGGAAGGCAGAGAGTAAAAATAACAGAAAAATGTTATAAAACTCTTATAACGAATGGAGCCGTTTGTGAAGAAATCGCTGGTAGCGATATCAGTATATTCACAGACGGCTCTCTGATGAATGGCCGGGCCGGGGCAGGCGTGTACTCAAAAGAGTTAAGCCTTTCCTGTGTACTGAGGTTGGGGAGGTTTGTGTCTGTATACCAGGCAGAAATGCTTGGCGTAGTGCATGCGCTGGACCACCTGATAGATGGCCGGATCAGTGGCAAGAAAATTGTCATCGCTCTCGACAGTCAGTCTGTGATTAGGTGTATGCAACGAACAGACATCACTTCCAGGTTGGCCATAGAATGTCTTACAAAACTCAATAGGTGCGCCCAGACGAATGAGCTCACACTTATGTGGGTGAGAGGACACTCTGGCATAGAACAGAATGAAGAAGCTGATTAAACAAAGGACGGACTCGGAACACAGTAAAAGGTGGGAAGAAGCTATTAATTGCAGGCAATCAAAGGCGGCCGTGAAGTGGTCTCGTAGTGAGGCAGCAAAAGTTATCCGATACAATCGAAGGACTTTAAGCTGGCTTACTGCACTGGTCACAGGACACGGTCTCTTCATGTACCATCTCGGGAAGATGATTCTGACCGAGGACGATGCGTGTTGATGAGTTATGCCTAGAGGAGCCGGAAACAGCAGCACACATTCTGTGCCAGTGTCCGGCGCTGGCAAGCATAAGATTGACCACTCTGGGACGCCCATTTATTGGCGAAGCCGAGATTGGTCAACTAACCTATAAGGATATGCTTGAGGTGACAAAGGATGCTTACACAAGGAGCATGCTCACGTACGAGTACTCCGAGCAGTAGTACCCTTTGTCCAATGGGGGACGAAAAGGGACCCACTGTGGTCTGCTTCGGCAAATCCCCAACTTATTATATATATAAGGTAAAATGTTAAACACTAATTCTAAGTAAACAGATTCAAATAAAAAAGAAAGAAAGAAAATAAGAACAATTAATTTAAAACAAGTCAATATAAATGTAGGTTTATAATACTTTAGTTCATAAAGTTTAAACCAAAAGATAGGCACATTTATGTGATGACTAAGCAGTGGTAATAAAAAAAAGATTTTAGATTTAAAATTTTACATGAACTCAATGAAAGAAAAACAGCAAAACTAGTGTAATAATTAAAAGATATGATAATCCATAACTTTCCAAATTCCAAAGCAATACTTCATCAACGAGCTGCAGGCCTGGAGATCTCAGATGATTCGTAAGTAAAATTACCTATTCATTATTTTATCTTTTTAATCTACTTTGTTTAATTTAACTTAAGCAACCAAGAAAACTTTTAAAACTCGTATTTTATTAAGAATGCTTAGTTAAAATAAATTCCTTAAAGTACATTATACTTAATCTAAATAAATATAAGATTCTTAGAATAAGATCCTTAAAAATTAATTACTATAATAAAAGCCTAAAATAAATAACAAAAATACATAAACAATAATATAAGACATGGTAGCCCAAAAATGTTTTCATTTACACCGCGTTCCCTTCTCAAGTGTAAATTTGAGAAGTAAATTTTAAGTAATTTATATATCATTTTGTTCCCACCAATTTTATTTTCTCAAATTTCAACTATTAACACAACACAAGTTTTTCCCCATTCCGCCCTAATACTACACAATTGAGTTAAATTTTAATTATGCCCCATATACATAGTTGCCAGTTTTGATTCGCACCAAAATACTCTATTTCCCATAGCGTGGGAAAAAATTCCCTCGTGGGAAATTACAGAAAAAAATTCCTACAGCAATGAAAATTCCCACAGCCATTAAAAAATTCCCCCAAAATTCCCACAGTCATCAAAAACCCCACAAACCATAAAAAATGCAATTCAATTATATTTAAAAAATCAAGCAATCATAAAAGTTATAAAACACACATAAACATAAGCATCTAATTTTCAAACACTATACATAGCTTGTACCTATCTTTTCTTTATTTAATTTAGCTACTTTCTTGCGTTAACTAATTCTTGCGTTTTAGCTTATTATTAATTATTAATATCCATTTTTCGCGATTTTGCTAACAAAAGAAGCAACAAAAATGTTAAAAAGTAATTAAAGAGTCCAACTCGACTCGACGTTATGCATGGAAACGCTTTCGAGCTAGCAAAATATTGGATTCTTAAAGTGAAAAAAAACATTAAAACGGCAAAATTTATTCATATATATATGAGGAAACAAAAATAATGTGTGGGGAAAAAATCTCACGTGAAAAAAAATTCCCCCGTGGAAAAAAAGATCCCATATAATTAAAAATTCCCATGGGAATTCCCATTTCCCACAGAAACTAAAATTTCCCACAAATGGGAAATTTTCCACAAAACTGGCAACTATTCCCATATATGAATTGATGGTGCTAACTACTGCAAATAATATTCCGTTTCGTTCCGCGGTAATTTAAACTGAGCGGTAATTTAAACTGAGCCCCAATAAAAATTCACTCAATTGTGCAAACATTTTTTAGTAGTAAGTATATTAGTAATAAATAAGTAAAGTAGATACCATATACCTAAAATAAGTAAAGTTAATAAATAAAGTAAAAAAAGATTCGGTAAAGTTATTTACCGAAACCATACAATATGAAAACAGAGACTTAGCCCTTTCGCAGCGGCTTTCAGTTTTAAGTACTAAATGATTTTTGTTAAATATATTAAGGGTTTTCATGCAAATGGGCAATACCCTTATAAATGGTATAAACCTTATAAGTTTATCAGCCTTATAAATGAACTGTCAAAATTCGTATGAAAAAGCTTTTGCACAAACCAGATAAATTTGCTCTTCGATTTAGGTGAGCAAACGAGGTGGCAAACTTATATGATCAATCAGCTGTTTTCTTTTTTGAAGGAAAAGTTATAATTTGAGCAAAACTAATAAAGATTTAATTCTAAAAATTTCAGAAAACAAGCAAACAATCCGCAAAGCGTCCCCGTTTAAATGGAACGCATCGCTGGCAGATCGCACAGCTGACTTATATGCTGCAAATGCACAATCGACTTTAAGGGCTGTTCATACAACCTGTCTGACAAAAATAACTAATTGCCCAAATTAGAAGCCTGCCACTTTGCATGAAAACCCTTATTATGTTTATTCAGGACTGAAGTTTAAAGTTTAAATGTTTTTTTTTTAATTTATTCAGTGGCCGGGGGGGGGGGGGGTGGTGTGGGACATATATGTCCCACCAGGTTTTGAAACAAAACTTACTGCAAAAAAAACGAGCTATCTGAATAAAATTAATAGGAATTCATTTATTTATATAAAATATAAGTGAAGAAAAGATACATTCCAGGTTTAAAAATAAGATATATAAATATAAATTAAATATATTACAAATGATATTCAGCAAAACAATCTTTGCGTAGAGGAATTTGGCATTCTTTACAAATTGTTTTTGTTCGCTTTTCCTTTTTTGCTGCAGCACATTTTGTACACCATCTTCTATTCACACCTTCTATGGGCAGATGAAGACTAACGTTGCCAAGCATTTGTCTTTTTCTAGATACACAACCATTTTTATCGGAACGACGAGTAGCTGCAGTATTTGATCCTTCTTCAATAAGACCTTCTGCTAATGAAACAAGAAATTCAATAAAAGGTTGTTTTTTTCGATTCAGGTCACAATATAAAAAATCTTTTTCCACCATTTGTTTGATTTTCTATCGACTTCATATATAGTGGACATTTGGTCTGCCCTATCGACACCGCCCATCATATCTCTATAATCTTTTATCATTTGTGGGCAAGAAACTGTACATTTCTCTCCATTGGCTTGGGTTTTGTTTACCGTTGTTGTGGATGCATTATGGCAGTTACTCAAAAGCAAAACTTCCTTAGTATTTTGCCACTTTGTAAAAATAAGGCCACTGCTATTGACTTTGAATATTTTTCAATTTTTCAGATAATATTGGTAGATTTTTTCTATTAGAATTGCATGTTCTCAATGCGGTAAAATTAAGCGTTTCTAGTAAGGTCACGCTTATGAAAAACCTATCACAACACACTGCGACGTCCTTTTCACGAATTGTTTCCACGAATTTGTTCACAACACGTTCTCCTATAGTACCCTCAACAGCATTTACTTCTCTTCCACTATAAATATTGAAATCATATGTATATCCTGTCAGTGAATCACACCTTTGATGTGAAACCACATTTTGATTCCTCTTTTTCTGGGTTTCATTGGCATATATTGCTTCAATGAAGAACGACCTTTAAATTTGGTTATTGATTCGTCTATGCTTTGATATACGCTATCTTGGCGATTATCTTGGAAAGTTTTTTTTAAACATTCTACTACGTCATCAATATAATATGTTTTTGCAGCATTAGCTGGTTTTTCAGGTCTGGCAAAATACATTTTAGACGATAATATCTTGAACCGATCTCGTGATATTGCTTTCTTTATCATTAAATTTCCCAACGAAGGATGCTTCGACCAGTAATTCTCCATACTTGGTACGCGATTATAAGACATTGCAAACATAACACCCAATATAATCTTCAATTCACCAATATCAGTGTTTGGAATGCTACTCGCTCTAGGTTTTGTCTTATTTACAATCTCCAAACGCTCATTTGTGCATTGAACAATGAAGTTTATCAAGCTTTGTGGAAAAAACTTATAAAATAATTCAGAATAGTTATATTCACGTGAAATTATGGTACTACATGAACGAAATATTGGTAGTTTTTTTTTTGGTTGAAAACATTTATGTGGGTTGAACCAAATATGTGGCGGATGGATCAAATTCAAACTGCATTCGTTCTTATCTTCTTTTGTAGGTTGACCATTTGATTTGTTTGAATCATCATTATTTTCATCAAAATCACCATCTGTAGATTCTGAAGATATATTTCCATTTTCATACTCGTCCTCAGGTTGAAAATCTGGATCGATTTCGCTGTCACTACTTCCAAAAGGATCATTACTGGATGATCTATCGGATAAGTTCAACAAATGTTGTTCAATTTCTTTCTGATTCATTTTGATTTTTCTGAAATGAAAAATAAGAACTAAAACTAAAAACTTTACAGGACTAGTGGGACATATGTGTCCCGTCAAAGAAGACGACTGGGATACATATGTCCCGCAGCGAAAAACTATAAAAAACTATAAAAATATGTATTTAGTACTTACCTTTTAGTAAACACTTCCAATATTATGATTCTTTTCAGTAATTATTATTCAAAACACCTCTTTCTTGCAAATATTATTTCTATTGACAAGAAACTATAATTTCTTGTCATTTACGACTGCACTCCACTAGTTTCAATAAAATACTAAACACTAATAACTCACGAGAGACACCATCAAAAGTAAATACCGTTAGATAACATTCCAATAGACGATTCGGTACACATATGCTCCAAATTGAATGCAAACTTTTTCATTCAGTCGTGTTTAAACATTTACTGGGACATATGTATCCCAGCAGCTTTATGTTAATAGCTAACTAAATTTTATGATGCTTTTGTACCGGCTGTTTGGATAAATACGAACTTGATTGAATTAATTTATCGAATTAGAATTATTTTACAGTTGTTAAATTCTTTAAAATATATACTTTTCAATTATTAAGATAAAATAAATTATTTCGTTGTTGAAAATACAAAAAGAGAAAAAAAAAACAGAAGTTTATAACATATGTAATATATTAATAAACATATCTAATAACTTAAATTAAATTAAATAAACGAAACTTAATATAACAATGTTAACTTAAATATAAATATGATGGTGTAATTCTTTTTAGATGACCCGTCGATAACAATTAACGCCGGACATTTTTATTTATTTGTGGGGTTTGCAATAAAAAAGAAATTAATTAATGATTATCTGATTGAAATTCATGGCTGGACGTGAAATTTAAATTTTTTGTTTCAGCTAGTTTCCGATTCATTTTATTATTGTTACTTTCTTTGCATTATTTTTTTCAATTCTATTTTTTCAGTAAAATTTACGCATGAACGTAGTTTTTTTGTTTCACGACTCCCATAGTAGGATAGCAAAAACTCACTCTCAACGCCGACTTTGGGGCTTTGCCACTATGGATTGCGAAAAGAGGTTTGAATGTTTTTTGAATTTTGAGTCATGCTTGTGTCAAACATACAGTCCTGTGTTATTTTCTTATAAAAGTGAAAACTGTTCCAAGCAGGAAACCATTACTTAACAAGCTGTTATCCATATATTTAAGCTTAGAAAGTCTTAGCTACGATGTGTTTTCAATTTCTTATCCACTAATGTACTCGAACTCGAGGTAACGAATACTATTTTCTTTATATACAAATTCTTAAATTCAAAGTTGGTTATTAAAGTTACTTAAATATTTTGCAGACACTGACACAACGCAAGGTTTTCTATCTAAATATCCCGATATTAGAAAAACTTTTATAAAATTCTATACAACAATACCATCATCGGCATCAGAGTAACGTCTTTTCTTTTATGAAACTATGCTCAATCTTTCACGTTCTCATAAAATATCGGACGAAACGTTTGAAAAAAAGAGTAATTCTAAAATCAAAACTAAGCCATAATGTTAAAAATTCAAATTCTAAAAAATACCTACTTGTTTTCTGTTACAAATAAAAATTTTTTTATAAATTTATTCAAATTTTTTGAATAATGAATAAATATAACGAACAAAAAATATTTATTCATCATTCGAAAATAAAAATTCAATCAAATCAAAATCAAAATTTCCAAAATCAGCGCAAACAAACATTTTAATAAAATTGATTTTATAAATCCCACGGGTGATAATAACGGTCCACTACGGTTGCAGCCAGGGGCAAGTGCCTTCATTAGTTTTTCCAGAAACAGCAGAATGCTGTCTCATGCCAGACATTGTTCCACCAAATGGCGAAGTGATTGGTGAACGTCAATAAGTTGCTCTACGCAAACAGATTAAGTAAAGCTAGTTATTGTCGATAATAATTAATAGTTCTTTGAATTAAATTGAGATATACATATGATGAAATGGGTTGATTCAGGAGATTTATAAATGATTTTGTTTTTATATTTTATTGAAAGATTTGCAAATGAATCGCCGGAGAGCTATTTGAAAAACACGAGAATGTTGCAGCTGCAAATAAAGAAGCTTCAGACCGAGCTTGCAGATTGCAAATCCCAACTTGTGGAAGCCAACACGGCTTTAAGTAGTTTTTTATGTACGACCAAATACGCAAACGAAAAAATCCTGAAAAGGTTATTCACTAAAGCTGGCAAGAAATATCAAATGCTATATGTCTGCATGTTGCTGTCCCGAGGGCCATTTGTACAACAAAGGATTTCCGCAACCACATGTTAGCACTCTGCAAAGGGGGCACGTAAGGTGAACATGCATGAAGGCATATTACTATTCGCCATAGATAGCATGCAGATAAACAGTGATCTCTCGGAAGATCAAAAGGTGTGTTTTCTCTTCTTTGCCGAAATGAAGTAAGCTGCAGTGTATGAGCATAATGCAGATGGCAGATTCTATAAGGAAACCTGCCAATTATGTACAAATGGTTATGGTCCGAGGGCTTAAGGCTTCGGGGAAGCAGCCGGTGTTCTGTAGCTTTGACTGTAAAATGACAAAGGCCATACTCACGGAGCTCATTATTGCACTTCTTGAAGCTAGTTTCCCAGTTGTGGCAATTGTATCAGTTATGGGCTTAACCAATCAAGGTTTATGGAAGTAGCTTGAAATGTCAATTGGTAAAAGTGAATTAATAAAAAAAATATGTATTAAGTCTTTTTATTAAAACAGAAAAAACATGGTTCGTAAGTCCCATCAATGAAAACGAAACATTTTTGTATTTGCGGATACTCCAAATTTGCTCAAACTTTTACGGAACCACTTTTTGGATTCGGGGTTGATATGGAAAAATTCTATTCTCACATCAACAATACTAAAGCAAGTAGTGCAACATTCGGCTGGTTTCGATATGTCCATTACCTACAAACTTAACGACGATCAATTATCCTTTATAAGGCAACAACAATAAAAATGTTTGTTAATATCAAGTTATCTCTTAGCTAGGCAGAAGGTGAAGTTTGAAAAAGTAACTGCGAGCGCTATCCGGCGATGCTGTTCTATTGGGTTGGACCTATATAAGCCCTTGGAAATGGCTGATTTCATCCAATTGTTCAACGATTGATTTGACGTTCTGAATTCCCAGATGACAACTTTTAACTATCCCGGAAAGGTAAATCAGTACATACTTGATTTTTATATTTTAGAATTTACAATGTAAATAAAATTTATATGCCTATAGAATGGATCAGTTCATTAGGAAGCAAATAATTCCGAAGAAGATTACATGGGCGCCTTTTCAGAAATAAATTGTAGTCACGAATGCCTCGCTTCGGCTTCTTCCTACGGAAATTGCCTACGGAAATATATCCTTCGTAAGTAATACCATATATTTCATTTCAACTGCTTAAAAACTAATTAAAAATATTTAAATTCATGATGTAGCATACGGTCGATCAGCAATTGCTGGGTTAGTTTTAAAAAATATCTAAGTTTTGCTATTAACTGGATATAATTTAAAGAAAGATTTCATGATATTCGAATATACTTTAATGTATTAAACGGATAAGATCAGGAATCCAAAATAATCGTTATTTTTAAATAAAAAGATCACATATAAAAAGTTGTTGTAATATTAATTTCAATATAGTTACCTGATGCCTATAAGCTGGATAATTAAGTTCTGACAAGATTTTATGTACCATGCTACAAATAATGGTATATAGTATAAATAAAATTATTCCAACTATTTTTTATGATCGTTATTTTTTCTATCGAAAATAAAATTAACTCCTTGACCGATATTTTTTTAATTAAAAATAAAAATCAAATCAATTTTACTTTAAAAGTAGAACACCAGCATTTTGTGACATCTATTGATTGAGAATTAAATTTGTTGGCATGTCAGAACATTTAAGAAATTGTTGATGCAAATTTGTTGATAAGCCGATGATGAACAAATTTGCATTAAAAATTTCTAAAATGTTCTTGAGCCTTACTTAAAAAATCAAAATTCCCTTTTTCGACTCCTCGTGAAAAATTATTCGTGATAGGGCGATTAACTTTATATTTACTTTGTTATTTTTATGATAAATGCAATACTGTTTTGCTATACTGGTTTCATGTCTATGTATATTTAAATAAAAAATAAAACTTAAAGCTTTAAGCAGAAAATACTGGTTTTGAAAATTTTTTAAGTATAAGAAATGATTACATATGTATTTTTTATGCAAAAAAATCGACCACTCTCGTTCAAAATCTACCTTTTTTTTGAGACTTAGTTTAGCACTATTAAATATTTTCAAGTGACAGCACTGGGAGCGACACAAAACGCAACAACAAAACAAAGAAATGAATCCAACCTGTGTCGGATGGAGCCAAAAGAAAATATCGGAAAAAATCATAGAAATAAAATATAAGGAAATGGTGTTACCTTCACATACAGTGTATGTTTCGTGAATTGAGTGAGTGAGACGGAGAATATTTTTTTGACACTTGGATCGTTCTGTCAGTCGAAGTAGGAGATAAAAAAAATACTAATATTAAATGTTTAATTAAAAGCTATTTTTATTGATAATTTCAGTGAGATTAGTAAAGTTTATACCATAAAAAACTATACAAACATGCGTTGTGCTGTAAAAAACTGTTCGAATAGTCAGAACTTGAAGAATAATGTGGTTTTCTTCCATAAGTAAGTATATGAACACCAGTTGGATTTTTTAAACGAAACAACCTCATTTATAATGAATTTTGTTTAAAAAAAATTATTTCAAGTGAAAATTTGTGCATTTCCAATTGGAAATACGTGATTTAGAGGGGAAAAGTAGTCAGGAATCGTTAATAAGTTTTAAATCAAAGAGGTATTTGAAAAATTCTTAAAAATCAGTTGAAGACGTTTGCATTATTGCTGAAAAAGAACTACGCATACAAACAAAATTATTAGATAAAGACAAATCTATTTTGCATAAAATGTATTACAATAGAATTTTGTTGAACACACAACACTCTCTGCTTGGCAAAAGTATATTTGAGGGTCATATTAAGCCTTCCGGTCATTTTAATATTGTAGTAAAATCTTTAATTGAAATATTTTTAAAAACTAGATATTTTTATACTTATATCTAAAATAAATAATGAAAAGCCAACTTTTAGGCAAGAGTTGCATAAAATAATTAATTTTAAAGGTGTTTAGAAAACAATTAATTTTATTTATCTCCACTTAATTTATTGAAATCCATTTTTATATATATGACTTTTTAATATATAATTATTTATAATTTTATTAATATATAAAATTTAATGCATAAATATAAATGCATACAAACCCAGTAGATAGCTTTTACCATACATTTTTACTTTACTAATATTATTTTTTTGCTCTCGGGTGAAATAGGCCTACTGGGGAAACGAACACCCAAAAAAAAAAAAATCGGTAACGCACCAAGTTGTATACCTCAAGGGTGGTGTAGAAATACAGTCTGTTGTTGTTATTGGAGAAGAACAAACAAGATAGCGAAAACTTTAAGCCTTAATCTGTAAATATTATTTATCATCAGAAACAGTTTGGGCCTTTTTTTGTGATGGCAAAGTTAATTTTTAAATAGCTTTCATTACCACGCTCATTTTTAAGAATAGTTTATAATAGGTCTATTACGACCAAAACCATCTTAAATATAGAATTTATATTTTAGTGTAGCAAATTTTAATTTGCCTTTATTGTTTGCACAAGTGCAAGCAATAAGTTGACAAACATTTATCGCAATCGATTTGATGGTATTGTAGCCTATATGGTATTGCATAATATATGAACAAACATTAATTTTTATGTATTAGATTTGCGTATAAATTTTTCTCAGTGCAAAGAGAACAAAAAAACACAGAAGTTTTAAATGTAGTGGTAGGTGTAGTGTAGGTATGCCAGCAGGTGGGAATACTCCGATTTGCGGGAAATTTCATTTCGGTCGGGGAATGGTCTCAAATATGCGGGGAATTTAATAATTTATTTAACTTTTAATGATTTTTGCGGGGAATTTGATTTTATATTAAATTTACTGATACAATATTCTTCTCAAAACATTAATATGGGGGTTGGAATTAGTTTTAAAGGTTTTCTAAGAGATGGCGTAACTATCAATAGATCGCATCGGGCACACCTGTGACTATATTCATTTCAAAGCACATTGACTAAGCTTCATTTTTTAGTATGTGTCATTCCACTGAAGTGTAAACAACATATATTTTTTTCTCTGTGAACATGTCGACTTTTGTTCCAACAAAACGCAATTTGCGGGAAGGTTTACTTTTGTGCTTCCATTTGAAGAAAAAAGCGGTTGAAGCACAACGCACGCTTACTGAGGCTTACGGGGACTATGCTCCATCGATTTCTACTTGTGAGTACTGGTTCCGTCGGTTTAAAAGTGGTGATTTTGATACGGAAGACAAAGAGCGTCCGGGCCAGCCGAAAAAGTTTGAAGATGAGGAATTGGAGGCTTTGCTCGATGAAGACCCGTGTCAAACCCTTCAAGAATTGTCAGAATCATTGGGAGTCGACTTATCAACGGTCGGCAAACGCTTGAAGGCCATGGGAATGATTCAAAAGTAAGGAAATTGGGTGCCGTACCAGTTGAAGCCCAGAGACGTTGAACGGCGATTTTGCATGTGCGAACAACTGCTTCAACGGCATAAAAGGAAGAGTTTTTTGCATTGTATTGTCACTGGCGATGAAAAGTGGATCCATTACGATAATCCTAAGCGAAAAAAATCGTGGGGACCACCCGGCCATGCATCAACATCGAGGGCCAAGCCGAATATTCATGGCGCCAAGCTTATGCTGTGTATTTGGTGGGATCAGAAGGGTGTCGTGTACTATGAGCTGCTAAAACCTAACGAAACCATCACTGGGGAACGCTACCAACAACAATTGATGCAATTGAGCTGAGCATTAAAGGTTAAACGGCCGGAATATGCCAAAAGACACGACAAAGTGGTTTTTCAACATGACAACGCACGGCCACATGTTGCAAGAACCGTCAAGGAAACGTTGGAGGCGCTGAATTGGGATGTGCTACCCCACCCGCCTTATAGCCCAGACATAGCCCCTTCCGACTACCACCTATTCAGATCGATGACGCATGGCTTGGCTGAGCAGCGCTTCACTTCTTACGAGGATACCAAAAAATGGGTCGATTCGTGGATTGCCTCAAAAGACGAATCGTTCTTCCGGCGCGGAATCCATATGCTGCCAGAAAGATGGGAAAATGTTGTAGCTAACGATGGACAATACTTTGAATAATATACATTGTACCGTTGTTTCTAAATAAATGCTCAAAAACCGAAAAAAAACCGTTAAAATTAATTCCAACTCCCATAATATATAATTAACATTAGTAAAAAAAATCCTTGTTGCCAAGTTAATTTTTTAGGAATACATTTATGTTTAAGACTTAATGCATTTTCGTTTACAACCTTGGAAAGTATTGCACAATTGAAACAATTTGACACTTCGATTTGCATTTCAATAACATCATAAATGTGCGAAGTGGAGTTAAGAGAGGTTTTAGGCAAGCGCTTTAAATTGAGACATATTTTAGAAGAAGTTTTCTAAAAAAGTATATTATACACGCAAATAATTTCATTTGAATGCGTATTTAACATCATCAGTATAAGTACAATTTTTGTTAGCATATGTTGTTTAAATATTAAGAATGCACTGAAATTAGTGTGCTTAAAAATAAGTAAAAATCGGGACACACCATAGCTCGGATCCAGATCGTCTGAAAAAAAACAAACAAACAAATCACCCGAAGAACGATAACTTTTACAATCTGATCTAAATAGACTTGTGGTGTAGCCTAAATATATTAAATCTTAATTTAAAAAAATGTAAGCAAATGACATTCTCGCGCAGATCTGCTAATAACATAAATTACACTATAAAACTAACTTAGAAATAGTTTTCTCGATCTTGGTGTTATTATGGATTCAAAACTTCGCTTCAATCGCCACGTTAATATGGTGATAAATAAGGCAAGAGGAGTCCTTGGTTTCATTAAAAGATGGGCTAAAGAATTCAGTGATCCCTTTACTACTAAATTATTATATACCTCTCTCGTAAGGCCAATTCTTGAATATGCATCAGTTATATGGAACCCACAATATAATGTCTACATCGACGCCATAGAATCCGTTCAAAAACAGTTTTTACTTTTTGCTTTACGTCATAGTCGTTGGAATCCTAATATTATGCCTTCCATCGTACAATGTAATATCGGTAATTGAGATTGTTCTGTTTCTCCTATTTGTCTCGATATCATGTTTTATAAAACTTGCTTTTTATTTATTCAATATTTTAAATCGAATTGTGATTATCGTGCTCACGTGGTTTCCTGATTTGAAATTAGACTGAACTCACACTATCACCTGGATTGGTGTGCCAGAGTATATCTCTTTTCCACACAAGTTTATGCATGCGTTGGCCCAAATGCATATCCAACTAATTGGGATTTTGATTTGGCGGATATGAGATTTATCACATCGTTGACGAAGCGTTGAAAAAAGTTGGAAAATTTACGATATTTTTTACTAATTGCTAAGTGTAAAAGCTAGAAAATTTTCCGAAGACGCTTATTTTGGTAAAAGATGTGTAGAATCACAATACGAATAGATTTAAGAAAAATAAAATCGGTCGATTAGTTCGTTTGCAGTAGTGCGGCCTGTTTCGAAAAAGTATGTTTCGAGAAAGTTACTCTGGTTAGTTAAAGGTACTCTGGCGCACCGGGTTTTAAGCGCTAGAGAATCTGTATTATAAGCGGGATTGATTTATAAATTTTTGTTACATATTTTTGAGTAGTTGTACAACAATAATCATATGTAAAAAAAAATTAGATTTTCAAAAAATTGTTTGCCTAAAACCACCCTTAACATACTTTGGAATCAGGTTATCGTCATATTGTAGCTTCAAAGTTTGAAGTCGCGAAGTCGAAAAAACATTTTCCTTGTTTAAAGTTAATTTTTAATAATTTTATAGTGTTATTTTTTTATCAAAATGAATTGTTTTCATAAAATTTATAAAATCCTTACATTATTTATTGTAATGTTCAATTAAAAAAAAAATCTATGAGTAAATACCTTAAAATTTTTTTTTGAGAGAAATTTGATGAAAAATCGGGGAATTTTGAGAACCACTGCGGGGAAAACCATAAAATGAGTGGTGCCCATATCCGTTTATGAGGATAAGCGAGTCATTGAGCAAATTGAGCTTAAGTATTAAAAGTTGAGAGCGGAATATTTACTTATGTTTGGACTTGAAAATTTGTAAATCGCAGTAAATTAAAAAAAAAACGTAGTAAAACGAATTGTCGCAGAAGTTTTTTGGTTCAGTCATACATTTACTCATAATGTATATATTTTTTATACTAATAACATAATAACATAAAAATATATACATAACTATATACTATATCCTTGCATGTTGCAGAAACATATTTCTTACAGATTCAAAATATTTTTGCCGTACACTCTAACAAAAATCCACAGGAATTTAGAAAAATTATTGCTGGCAACAGGTCTCCTACATTTAATATAGTTTTATTTCAGAGAGCCAAATTTCAATTTTCAACGAAAAGAGAAAACGGAAATAACACTTCTAAAAACGGGGAAAATAAGGTTGAAAAGGAGAAATTTCGTCACAAAATCCACAAATTATGCTATATAGTTTTTAACATCTTGAATTTAAATACATATTAAAATTATCTGAGTCATCTTGAGTTTTAACTTAGTTTTATTACTATTTGAAATAGCCTATGTGTTTAATTTAAATTCATTTGGATTATCATCAGCTGTAAGCTCAAATGTAATTCTTACTCTGTTTAGCGTAATTTGATTTATTTGCCTGGCAAACTATGGAAAATGGCTAAATAAAACTGATAACTTTTAAAAGATTTAATTTCTGGGACGAAGGCGGAGTATTTAAACTTTTCGCATTTGTGGATCCTATCGTTTGGAAAAACAAAAAGTATCTTTCATTAATTTCATAAATTTACTTACACAAGATGTGCAACATTTTTTGGCATCATGTTTTAAGCTTATAACTTAAATAACAAACCCATTTTCATTACCTGTGAACTACAAACCGGGGTTAATATTTACTCCATGGGTTTTTTCTTCGTAAAATGGTTCTGAAAGCAGTAATCTGACTCTTAAGTGTATTAAATTTTTTGTTTTTTTACTGAAAAACGGTACTGAAAACGGTTAAACGGGATTTTAAAGAGAAAATAAGGCTTTAAGAAAAAGAATACTAACATGATGTTTTGCTTAAAGAGTCTGTTTAATTGAGACTCTGAAAATTTAAAAAATTCGTTATCTTATATATGGAAAGGTTAAATGAAAATCCTTGCAATATTACTTTTCAACAATATATTTCGGTTTCTGTTATGCAAAAAGTAAAAAAAAGAGTAGTTCAGAGTGTGCAGTTGTAGGGTTTAATATGAAATTTGTAGATACACGTGAAATGTTCCCAAAAATTAAAAAATAATTATATCGTTAGACAACTAATTAAAAATGCATAGGACTAAAAATAAAAAAAAAGTGTTTGCAGTTAGACTCAAATAATATGTACAAGTAATAAATGTGATATTTTTCGTAAGGCATATTTTTAATTATATTAATTATATTAAGTAAGGTTTGTATTGTTATGGTTTTTAATTAAAAGAAAGCACTGAACTTTAGAAAAGGGGGAACAAATGGGAAAAACTTATTGAAATGAAGAACAAACAAGGACTGATTTTACCCAAAATCTGGCAACACTAAGCATAACACTCGTTCCAATAGCGTAAAATATCGCTGCTGGAGCGTTTTTAGGGTTCGTTGAACGACAACACGCTGAAATAGAGTAAAAAGCAGAAAAAATATACGTTTTAAAAAAAAAAATCTGAATTTTAAACAGTATTGAAAAAACCCGCTGTTTAGCGTGATATTTTTACAAAATCGCCAATAAATGATTTTTCAATCAGTTTTTAGAGTGTAGACAAATTCAATCACTGTCTTTAAAAGTAAATCTATTCTTAATATGGTCGCAAAAACTTATGTGAAACTTTAAAATAATTTTGTTATTGCAATGACAGCTTCATCTGACAGATTGCTTTCTGCTGTTTCAACGCTAAGATCACAGTATACAGATGTAAAGGGCCCCTGAAACTACATTTTTATAATAAACATCAATGCTTACATATTCCAAAAATATCACAAAAATAACCATAAAAATGTTTGTTGCGAATAAATCGCAGTAGATTTGGAAAAACTGCAGTGACGCAGTAGAACATTAAATTTTGCTAAGAAGCGCAGTAAATCTACTACAATTGCAGTAAGCTCCGAACACTGTTTACTTATATTTATTTTTTGTGAGTATAGGGTTTGTTCGGCGAAGTGCAATATTGCGCATGGAATGCATCGATACTAAAGAGCTGCACAAAACATTCTATTTGTGCCACTTCACTACTGTATAGTACTTCAGTGCACTGCATTTCAGTGCAGTGTTGACATGAAATACACATGTTCTATGGTGAAGCTTAGCAACTAAACAAACACTCCATAATTTAAAATGAAAAGTGAAACAGAATATCAAAACATAATGCGAAAATACAGCAAAGTAACGGGAAATCATAACATGCACAGCGAGTGCTTGCTTCAGTGTCGCTTAATTCGAATTAGCGATCCATTTTTACCTGCAGTAGTGTTTGTCCCAGCTTCAAAATCGCAAAAAAAATTATAAGGTGGCAATCCTATTGTCAAATAAATTTTGGAATTTGTAAATTCTGACAACGGATTTGGCCTCAGCGACCTATATAGGTGGCAGCCCTATAATTAAATAAATTGTGGAATTTGGAAATATGGCGGATAGAGTTGCCACCTCGATTTTTTTACACTTCTGCGAATTCTTTTAATTTTGAAATTCTGACAACGGATTCGATTTTGAATATATTGCAACAGTATTAAAATTTAAGATGGAAGTTAGAGTTGCCACCTAAATTTTACCAAAGTATTGCCACCTAATAAAATGTATTTTTAAGATTTTTAAACAACATTTATTTCGAATCTGAAGTCATAATTTTAAAATTCAAGATGGTGGATAAGGTTGCCACCTTAATTTTTATTATTTTTACGAATTCGGGGCTGGTAATAATGGGTCGCTGAATCCGAGTCCGTTGTCAAAATTTCAAAATTATAAAGTTTTGAAAGAATAGGGTTGCCGCCTAATAATATGTGTTTTTAAGAGTTATAAACATAATTTATCAGTGTTAGGGAGTTGCTGATTTCGATTCTGAAGTCAGAATTTTAAAATTCCATATGGTTAATAGGGCTGCCACCTAATTTTATTATATTTTTGCGAATTCTTATAATTTTGAAATTCTGAACACGGATTCGAAGTCAGCGACCCATTTTTATCTAGTGCTCTAGCCAGCACCGAATTCGTAAAAAAAAAAATAAAAATTTAGGTGGCAGCCCTATCAACCATCTTAAATTTTAAAATTTTGACATCAGATGCGAAATCAGCGATCCCTTAAACTCTCTTCACTGCAGTGCTTATTTTGAAATGAGAGAGTAGAAGACCGGAAGTATTTGGAAGCAGAGCTTATAGCTTGCAAGTCATTTGTATAGTGCTTGTGCAGCTCTTTTATCGTTACTGCATTTCTGCACTGCACATGCACTGCAAGTATGTTGCTATGCTTTGCCAATGCGCAGAAAAATAGTTTTATAGAACGACTGATTTGGAAAAGAAAAAAAATTCTAAAATTTTTTTGTCGTTTTCGAATTAACCGCTCATCTTACTAGTAAATTCCGCTCAAATAAATTCAACTTTGTGTCTTTTATTTTGCGCAGTGAAAAAATGTTTAGCACGTAATGCAAAAATTATGTTCAATGGAACGCTTGACGCTTGCATAGTTGCATTGAATTTCTTCATAGAACGTAATGCTTTAGTACTGCTGCAATATTACAATTGCTTTGTAAATGAAATTTGATGCATTTTCTACAAAAGTTACGAAATACGACTTCAGAAGAATTATTAAGAATTAAGGTTTAAGAATTATTGGCAGTCAAATATGAAAATGGATCAAATGACCCCTGACCGTGTTTCTAATATTAAGGATCGTTCTGTAAGGCGCACACCTGCGAAACAACAATGTTGTATGTATCTTCACCAAAACTTGTACAATGCAATATAAAACATTATAAGTCTGTTCCAAACAAATTTTAACATTAGGTCAAGTAATCTCACGTACTAACGAAATTAATACATTGACATATCTCAATAACTACTCAGAGTAAAATGACCAAAAGTCATATTTAAGTTTAAATTATTAATACAATTAACCCTGGCTTAGTTAGTTATGATTATGCAATGGGACATGGTAACCCCCATATATGTTATTTTTAAAGACATATGTTTCTTATTCACTATTCTATATGGAACTATTATATTTTGTATACAACTATCAAAAATGAGTTTAAAATAACCTAGTTGTGCCAGAAAAAATTTCAAGATTCATTATCTCTTCATTACTTTTATGCAGGAAAGCATTTAATTTTCCATTGCTATTGAACGTTACTTTCTTAAAGCAATTGCCTTAGGAGTAATATGTGACCTGCTTCTCTTTTAAATAAAAACACAGTTGTAAAGTTCAAAATATAGAAACGTGAACGACGAATACGTTTATCTTTTTGTTCAATTATTAAGAAACGGTGTACTCAACGCGCTCAAAGCTATTTAATATGTAAATATTCGTGAATGAATTGACCTTCACTTCCCTGTGACATGCCTAAAGTATTACATATCTTATTTAATTGTACTTTGCGGTCATTCAAGACAATTCAACTAAATTTTTGGATGTTTTCTGGAATAACTGCCTTATAGTTCAACCTAAATTGGTGCGCCTATGATCTATGAGCGCTACCGAAACTGAACGCTGAGTGAACTTCAACAATCATTGCATTTGTTCTTGTTTTTCTTATCGTTCTCTTTGTCGCAGCCAATTTCAATACCGAACGCATTGTCAAAATTGGAAATTCGAATCGAGTTGTGTTAGTGAGTTGCGTATTTCGGTAGGCTTCATACAAAATGTATGTGCGTCCTGAAAGTGAAGCATTAATTGCGGTTGTACGATCACTAACGAAACTTGTATTTAACATCAGGCAATAATGTTTTATCAAAACACAACACTTACTTTTTTCCATAGCAAACAAAAAACATAAGCTTCACTTCGAAGGCAATAACTTGAGAACGCGTTGATAAAATGTCTTGACAGTTTTTAATTCTTTAAGGTTGATAATACTCTGTGGAATGCACATATATTTTTAGTTAGTAGGACCAACTTTTTATCAGGCCGAATACTTTTTAGCCCATGTAGTACACTTGTGTAAACTCGCACAATATAAAAAAAAATAAATATTTCCGGCTGTAAACTCTTGGGTTGAGGCGTGGCCCGTATGCTTAAGAGCCGATGTAGCCTGGTCCGATTTCCAGCCTAGACAGAATGTTCTTCCAATATAATTAAAATTTCTTTCTGCCGAAACTTCTCTGTAGATAATGCCGAAACTCAGAGAGTAAAAACTGCCATGCAAAACTTCTTGAGAACAAAAGCCGTTCGGAGTCGGCATAAAATTAGTAGGTCGCGTTCTTGGTCATTTGTATTCATTTGTATTCAAAATAAGCATATCACAATTGATCAATACAAGCTTGACCAAAATCCTTTCAAGTGCTGAATTTTATGGCAGATTTTTGAAAATAATTTGGAGGTACTATCGAGTAGAAAGCATGCAATTACAAGCTCACTCAACAAAGTGTGAAACTGGCCCTTGCAAGTAATATGGAGGTTTTCTCGTGGAATAAATATATTTTCGATCACAAGTTCAGAGAGGCGCATCGTATATACATGGAAAAAATTAATTTGCTTGAAACAAGCAAATGTTTTGCTTAAAAGCAAATCAGCAAAACTTTGCTTAATCAAAATGTGATTTTAGAAAAAGATTGCTAAATTGCAATCACTCCTCGTGTATTTAGAAAAAAGCAAAATTTTGATTAAATTCAAGCAAAATTTTGCTAAGCTATTATAAACTGAAAAGCAAATTTTTACTTAATTCAAGCAAATATTTGCTTAGTTATTATAAATTGGAATAGCAATTCTTTACTTAATTCAAGCAAATATTTGCTTAGTTATTATAAGCTCAAATAGCAAATTTCTACTTAATTCAAGCAAATATTTGCTTAGTTATTATAAATTGAAATAGCAAATTTTGAATAGTTTTTGCTGAAATTTAGCATAATTTTGAAGTGGCTGAGAATCAAGCGCAAGTTTTGCTAAACCACAATACAAATTTAGCAAACAGTTTTCTCCGGGTACCTGTAGGATACACGTGCTACAAGCTTGCTCAGTAACATTTTAAATTTGCCCTCACAACTTCGAAGGAAGTTATATTGATTGAGAAGATAGCGATCGTGTATTCACAAGTTTTTTTAGACGATAGATATATTGGGGTAGAAACCTCTTAAAATTTTTCAAATGAAACCAGCTGGAAGTTTATAATTGTTAGTTGGGTCTTTTTTATGTGCTATTTTTGAATTTTTTTTAAATTTCACTTAAATAATACTACCTACATATTATACTTATTAATATATAAAAAAAATA
This sequence comes from Dichetophora obliterata, assembly GCA_963920525.1. Classification (NCBI taxonomy): domain Eukaryota; kingdom Metazoa; phylum Arthropoda; class Insecta; order Diptera; family Sciomyzidae; genus Dichetophora; species Dichetophora obliterata. The sequence continues at coordinate 61,565,214 of OY986438.1, read as the reverse complement.
AATATTTCTGTTCAAAATTAAATTTCAATATCCGAATTAAAACTTTCTGGCAAAAGCGCAGGAGAGTTGAGTTTAAGATTTTAACGAAGATATGTCATTGTAAACTTTTACACATAGATTAAACGTGGCTAGCTCTTTATTGAAACTATAATTAGTATTACCAAAAACTCTTAATAGTAAAAGCTAAATAATACAACAGTTCCCCTTTTGCCTTAATTTCTATAAAGCTATTTAGAAGATATTTTAAATTTGTAAGTGGCTTTATTATTGTAAATTATTTTATGCAAATACCTATACATTAAATAAACCAGGGGTTGAAATATAAACAAAACAAAAAAAAAACATTTAAATTTTAACCAAGAAAACAAAATAGTTTTGTTCAAGAATAAATTTGTTTTCGGGAAAAAAATAATGTTGTTCCCGATGTCAAGAACCAAAAAAAAAAAAAAAAAAATCAGAATTAAGTATAGAATTTGAACAAAAAAACTGAACAAAATTTATTTTGGTAAAAAAGATATATAAGATATTTTAGAACAAAAATATATAAGAATACCAAAACGAATTTTAAACAAAAATGTTTTTTCAAAAACAAACAAATTTTACCGAATTTTTTTATTCTTTTTTTGAACAGAAAGGAAAAGTTTAAATAAGTATAATTTCCACCCCAGATGTAAATAAAATATGTTTTTTGAGAATATTTGATAGATTCCAGAAAACAATTGAATAACTTCAAGTTGAGTTTGATTATTACCTGTTGTTGTGGCGGGCTTTGTGTAGAATGATGAAACGGAGGTGGGAAATATGGTGGCTGGAAGTCTGATTGTAACGATTGGTGATGCATTGTGGCAGCCGAACCATGTGAACTACTGTGCCCTCCATGACCAGCAGCTGGACCACCTCTACCTGTGTGACTGCCTGTGTGTGTCGTATAGGCAGGACTACTACTCGATAATCCTAGACTCCCATGACTAGTAAGGCGTTCCTAAAACAAACAGGTAAGGTAAATATTTTAAACTTTGGCTATAGTTTAGTCATTTCATGAATAACTTATCATACAGATGTACATCATACCTCCAAAAAACGGTAGTAATTTTTTAGCTTTAAAAACAGTATTTTACACTTATTTTACACACGAAATTTTGTTTCCGTATAGTTTTCAAAGTAAAATGTTATTGTTGCCAATTTAACTAAAGTATTTACAATCCCATTAAGTTGATTGATAATTTAATTATTGTTGTCAGGGGCTGGAACTACTTTTCCTTTTGATTCTTCAGATATGAAACATTGAGAAATAAATGTGCCTTTTTTACTGAAACTGAGACAACACATAAACTATTGGAATCATTTTTAACAATATTTCTGTTTCATATTCGGTAGAAAATCTATTTAGTTATTTTAAAAGTCCCTTAAAAATATATAATTGATTTGTTTATGAGCAATTCCGCCAAAAGTACCCATTTACGTACCCTTACAGTTTTAAGTGATAAAAAAAAACCATTTTTGTTACTTTAAAATACACCAGCTTCCTTAAAAAAATTTTCTTTAAGATTATGTAGTAACATTTCATTAACAAATTATTTTTGCAGGTGTAAATTTCCGAAATAGCCCTAAAATGTCATTCCTGTAACCTATCTTCGATCAAAATTATAGTAATTTAAAGAGTGCAGCTTCTGAAATTTTTATTTATACATGTTCTTAATGACAAGGTCAAAATAAAGGGAGATTTTCTAAGCGTTTGGTTTTTGAAAATTGAGAAAAAAACCAGAAATTTGCAACAGTGAATGAAATATTTATTTGGAGTGATATATCAGTGCCTGCCATTTACTTTTCAAGGATTATTTCATGTAAATGTTGCCCGCGGCTACGCCTGAGGTTCTCCATTCGTGAGCTCCAATTTTGGCATACTTTTGCCACCATTTCAGCTTTATCTCACCAATGGCAGCTTTAATGTTGTCTTCTAGGGCTGCAATTTTGGCTGGGTTGTCCTTGTACTCGAGAGACTTCACGTCGTCCCACAAAAAATAGTCTAGTAGAGCCAAATCACATGATCATGGCGACCAATGGACAGAATCAAAACGTGAGATTAATTGCTCACCAAACTCGCCTCTAAACAGGTCCATGGTATCGCGTGCAGAGTGGCATGTCGCATTTTGGGCAAAAAAGTCGGTAATCATCACACGATACCTTGCTCAATTATAACGACTATAACGTTGCGATTATTATTACTTTTAAAGAAGTACTGTCCACTGAAACAGTGCATCTTTCAGGGTGCTTTGGCAGCTCTTCTGACCAAATTCGGCAATTCTGTTTTTTGACGTACGCATTGAGTCAAAAATGAGTTTCGTCGCTGAAGACAATTTTTCGATAAAAAAGTAAATCTCCATCATATTTGAAACTAAAATTCAATGATTTGCAAACGCTGTTCGTTTGTTAGTCTATTCATGGTGAAATGGCAAACCTTACTGCGCATTTTTGGCATTCCCACATGTTACGAATAACACGTGAGGTGTCAAAGCATGTGCACTGAAAAAACAAATAGCAAAACAATCACCCTTTACTGGTGATTGTACAATTGAAGTGTCAACTCAATCTACACCATAGTAGGGCAGCATCAGCAATGATGATGCGTTGCATGGAGGAGGATGGAGTTGACATAGCAATGCTTCAGGAACCTTGGATTTTTCACAATAGAATTAAAGGTCTCTCAGAGCGAAAGGCCACGCTGTACCAACCAGTAACAGATGGCAGGCGACGGACTTATATCTTGGTGAGACATGGTATACTAGCGGTACATATGCCACACCTATGTTCCCCGGATCTCACCGTTGTGAGAATTGGGGATGGTGCAGGTGCTTGTATGGTAGCTTCAGCGTATCTTCCCTACGACTCTCCAGACCAACCACCTTCAAAAGAGGTGGAGAATCTGGTAAAGTACTGTGAGGGAAGGAACATTGGAGTGATGATAGGATGTGATGCTAACGCGCACAATACTGCGTGGGGTAGCACCAACAACAACGACAGAGGAGAGCAATTGCTTGAGTTTGTGGAGAGATACAATCTGTTGGTAGCAAATAGAGGAGCACAACCGACTTTCGTTGATGCGTGGCGAGCGGAAGTCATTGATGTAACTCTCATCTGCAGGAAGATTCTGAACAGAATAAAAAATTGGAGGGTCGTGGATAGGCTAACCATGTCGGACCACAGATCCATACAGTTTGAATTCAAGTACGGAATCCGACGCCAGCGGAATAGCAGGAAGGTCAGGATTCCCAAGAATACAGATCCTGTGAAATATAAGGCGAAGTTGAGGGAAACACTGACCCAAAAAGCGATAAAAGTACCAGGGAATACGGTGGAAGTAGAAAGTCATGTCAAACACCTTAGCTCGGTCATGGTCGAAGCCTACGAGGTGGCATGCCCAAAACTTTCAGTAGACGATGGTGATCCAACGCCATGGTGGTGCACGGAACTCGAATCTCTGAAGAAGAAGGTTAGGAAGGCCTTCAATCTGCACATGAGAGGGGGAACCCCAGAAACATGGGCAAATTACAAGGCACGGAAAAGGGAACTGAAGTACCTCATACGACAACGGAAAAGGCAGTCGTGGAGAGACTTCTGTTCTGGGATGGAAACTATATCAGAAGCATGTAGGCTTCAGAAAATGGTTTCAAAAGACCCATTCTCCAAAGTGGGACTGATCCGGAAAAAGGATGGAACCATGGCAGAGAGCCTAGAGGAGTCCACGGAAGTTCTGATGGAGGTGCATTTTCCTGGAAGTTTTAAGTCTGGTGACCCGTGGACACTCTTGAAGAAAGGAATGCACAGGGTTGACAGGCTGGAAGCCGAGAAGGATGATCACTATGGACGGGGTGAGGAGTGCTATACGCTCATTTGCTCCGTACAAAACATCAGGGATGGACGGTATATTCCCTGCTATGATACAATGGGGGGAAGATCTCATTGCACCTAGGCCTTGGGGTATATTCGTTACTTGCCTAGCAACTGGGTATGTTCCGAGAGTCTGGAGAGAGGCGAAAGTTGTCTTTCTTCCGAAGCCCGGAAAAAAAGATTATGCGGAGGCGAAGTCGTTCAGACCGATCAGCCTAACATCTTTTCTCTTGAAAACGATGGAAAGAATCGAAACCTAACATCTTTTCTCTTGAAAACGATGATGGTTGACTGTCTTGAGAGCACCTCGCTGATGCAAAATCCTCTGAGTAGATGCCAACATGCATATAGAGCAGGTAGGTCTACGGAGAGTGCTCTTCACGAATTTGTAAGAGTGACTGAAAAGGAGGTATTTTCAGGAGGCATTGCGATGGCCGCATTTATGGACATCGAGGGTGCTTTCGACAAAATATGCTTTGGAAGGCTGCGGCAAGCCCTGACAGAACGCAATGTAAGCCCAATGATAGCAAATTGGGTGGACAATATGCTCAAACACAGGGCTGTCAACATGCAGAATGGTAGAGTAAAGACTTACTCTAGAGGTAGAGTAAGTAGAGGATGTCCCCAGGGCGGGGTGTTATCGCCAACCCTGTGGAACATAACTGTGGACTCACTACTGGTTAGACTGGATGAATCGGGCATACACACGATAGGGTATGCAGATGACATTGCGTTGTTGGTCCGCGGCAAGTTCATTGACACCATCTCTGACATCATGAAGGGAGCACTCCGAATGGTGGAGGAGTGGTGTCGAGAACAAGGCCTTACCGTAAACGCAGGCAAGTCAGACAATATTCTCTTTACTAGAAAGAGGGTAGGCCTGAGGACAGAACCACTCAGACTTTTTGGAGCTGAAATCAACATGTCCACGAAAGTTAAATATCTAGGGGTAACCCTTGATAGCAAACTGAACTGGAACGAGCATGTAGAATATAGGATTCAAAGAGCCAAGAGGGTTCTGTTCCAGTGCAGACGCGTTTGTGGTCTCAAATGGGGGCTAAACCCAGAGGCTATGAAATGGGTTTACATTATGATGGTTAGACCTGTCATCACGTATGCTTCGGTGATTTGGTGGACAAAAGTCAGCCAGAAAACCATTTAGAAGAGACTGGACAGAGTCCAACGGCTAAAACCTTGTTTTACTCATTAGTTTATTTATTATTTATTTTTGAATTTGACCTTTATCTCCTTTTTAATATAATAATAATTACATATGCTCGTGCCTTAAATATAAGTAGTACAATTATTTATAATTATATTTATTAAAGTTTTTTTTAACATGCTTTGTTAGTGCAGAATTCCAGCAGGCTGTTGGACTACATATAATATAAGCATAGAAACTAAAGTAAAACAGAAATACAACAACAAATGTGGCATTATGAAATTAAAGGAAAAAATGAGAAATTGAAGCTTCAAAATCTCATCGCCCCGATGGTGCAGTGCGTCTACGCGCTTGCACGGGCAATCACAAAGATTTCTGATGACGCGTTTAGCACCGCAGAAATTGTACAATAAAATCAATTTGCTAGTGGTTTTTTTCCTTTCATATTGAAAAAACTTTGTTGTTGTTGTTGTTTCTTTAGAAAAAATTCGTTAGAACAATTAATTGTTCTAACTTTGACCTTAAGCTCGATAAACGATTTTAAACTGTCAAACAACTAGAATTTGTATTTAAAATCAAGTATGATTTAAACTATCAAACATTTAGAATTTGTATTTAAATCATATAAAGTCAACATAATTATATTTATTTTCAATAGAAACTAAATAAAAAAAAATAAAATTATATAATATTTCAGTCATATAATCTTATAATATTGATAAAATTTTAATGTTTGTTTACTTTTAATGATAAAATGACAATCATATTTCACATCGTAGCACAATTTTTAGATTTTCGATCGCAATGATCGTGTTGGCTATTAATCTTTCTGAAAGAATATACTATGATTGGTGGCCGTGGTGTATTGGCAAGCTTGTGGCCCGTTAGTCAAGAGAAAACAAGTAAATTTAAATTAATTAATCTGTTGGCCTTCAAGAGATCAGGCGGATTGCTTGAATGCCAAAATCTTAAAAAAACCAAAAACTTGAAAGAAAAATCTTGAAAACAATTCTGGAAACAAAAAATCTTGAAAACAAAAAATATGGAAAACAAAATACATGCATAAATCTTGAAAAAACTTGAAATTTAAATAAGGGCCTTATATAAAAAAAAAGTGTAAAATTTCGTGACAAAAAACGGAAAAGTATCAAATTTCGACAACAAACTTGTCAAGTTTGAAGTGTTAAAACACAAAAAAAAATTATATGAAATCCTATTATATAAAACGATATTATATCCAGAAGTATTTATACAACGTAGCTGGTGTTGGACTTGAGGGAGAATTATTTACAGTTAAAATTATTTACGCTTGTACGGACTGTTATGGGCCTGAAACGGCAATTTTTCAAGTTTTCACGAATTTTATCTTCAAAACCACTTGCGAGCGGGCCTACTTCTTATTCTAATTCTTTTTTAGAAATTTGACACTTTTTAAATTTCACATATTTTCGATAATATACTTTTTTCTAAAATTTTTACTTTTCGAAATTTGACACTTTTCACAAATTGTATACTTTTTTCGTATAGATAGTAAATGGTATGAAAAAAAAATTGTTTAGTCATAACTTTTGACTGAAAAGAGATTTTGGGGTAATTTATTCTCACAAATAATTTTTTAAACTTGAATTTTTTAGGAAAAAATATAAAAACAACATTTTGGAAAAAAATTAATTTCGCCGAAAAAATCCCAAAAAATTTTATGACAATAACAGTAAAAACTGGAAGAATTTTTGCAAATGAAAAGTAGATAGAAACGCAATTTTTACATAATTTTATTTTTATGACTTTTATTTTATAATTTTATTTTAAAAAAATATAAAAAAATATAAATACTAATCTAACTGTACATTTTAAACAATTTTTGTAAAGTGCTTTTATTGAATTTTTGAAAAAAAAAAATAAAATTAAATATATTAAAAACAGCGGAAATATTTGCATCGAAGGTAAAAACTTTGATTTTCATGTCGTTTTGTTCTTATTCTAAGGTAACGATGTTTTGCGAAAAAGTCGTTGTACTAAAAATTTCTGCAGTTTGTTTGCAGAATGTAATATAAATAACAGAACTTTGTTTAAATTAAATTGGCCAAAATTTATTAAAATGAAACGTATTTGTTCAAGTTCTCGAGCTCATGCTCTTTTTAATAAATAAATAATAATAAATTTTAATGTTTTTAGTAATTTATAGTGTTTCCAATATTTCGATTTCAATCGGAAGTCATCTTCAGGGAAAATTGTTGAAGTAAACATATATACATTAAAAAAAATTAAATTTTTCACATTAAAGTTGATTTTACATAAATATATATATTTTTGTGAACGTAAAACAAAACGTATTTAAATAACAAAATGTACGTTAGTTGAAAAAGGGAGAGGGGGCGTGGTCAAAATAAAGTATGCCAAAATCAAGACGACTTCTGTCAAAAAAGTACACTAAGTACACACACAACAACAAATAACATAGCTTTAAAAGTTAGACATTATGTGTATCTTTACAACATCAAAATATGATTGTAGCTTTGCTGTATTTTTTTAATGTTATCTATGTTTTTGTTTGAGGATACGCTCGAATTACCAAAAACGGTAATTTTTGCCATATTCCAGGTGGAATTTAATCCCTCCTCGTATGTTCTTGTATTAACTTTTGACAATTTCGTAAAGTTTATTATATTTAGTTAATATTTTGAACATTTTAAGGTTTGGTAAACTTTCTTTTCAAGGGGTTTTTGGCTCTAGCCCCTTAGTTTTTGTAGCTTTATGTATTTTGATGTGCATTAATACAGCTACCACGCCATTCTTCAGTATTTTATTGTAATGCAAGTAAGTTTTAATGAAAATATAAATTTTTTTCAACTACCCCTTACTTTCCCTCATCCTCTGACACACCCTTTCTTCAAGATTGCTGTTAATTTACTTATAAATCTATAACCATAATTATTTGATACGAATCATTTTTTATAAAAATATTATTTAACTAAAAAGTATTAAGTGAAAAGGTAAGTGTAATAAAAATAAGTTTGAAAGGTAAGTGTAATAAAAATAAGTTTGTCTCAATACACTCCTCCACCATTTCCTACCCCCAGTGCCGGCTTTAGGGGGGGGAGGGGGGGGAGAAACTGGAGGGCGCCGCGGACCCTTAACTAAACCACATAATTTGAATAACTATCTCTATAGATATAAATAAAAATTAAATTCAGTGTATTAACTTTTATGAACTTATCTTGTACGAGTGAGAATAAGTTTTTAGCGTTTATCTACGACGACCAAAATTAAGTTGCTTGTCTCGTCGTATCCCCACTGACTTATGTAAGGCGAAAGAGAGACGCGCTCAGCGACAGACTAGAAATATTAACTTGTCCTATGCTCACTGTGTACTTTGCTGCCTTGGCTCTATTTTACTCGTAAGATCGTAAGCAAAAACTTTTTTAGAAAAGTAGTCGAATTTGTTTAGTCCAATGCAGGCCACTAACCATCAAATTTATTTTACAATCTGCGCTCGTTGTACTGCAGTTAGTACAATTAGTGGGCTTGGCAAAGATCAAAACGACTTAATCTTAGTGGTAGTGTTTGTCAGATCTCGTCATTGTTATTTGTTCGTCGAAGTGATAAAATCGCTCGAAAGAAAAATGACTTCGAATGAAAAATTTATAAATTTTATAGAATTAATAATTAATATTTTTATAGAAATTTTATAAATTAATAATTATTTTTTTCAACCCACATTTTTGTGTGTCTTCTTTTTCTAAAATTTCGTTTGCTCTTTTCTTCATTCTCTTCAAGATTTCGCTAAGGAACGTATCAATCGCGTACGTCTTTACTATTCAAAGGTTGCTCAAAAATTATGTTTGATATGGCACCATTGAAAATAACTTTTTTTAATTATCATTAAACATGAAAGGGCGTCAAATGCATGACTCGCCCGGGTCGTCTCGATGGGTAAGGCCGGCCCCTCCTACACCGCCCATTTTACTAAATTCGTACATAAACCCATCGGTCTCAAGTAAAACCTTTTGCTATATTTTTATATAATCGCAATTTTTTAACATGCTATCTTTCTTGTAAAAAAACTAAAATTTCAGTATCAATATGTAATATTTATATACAGGGTCCGCCATATAACGTTTTTTTTTCAACTAGTGTTTATTTCGTGAATGGTAACACTTAGCTCATGTTTGATTTGACACATAATTAGTTTTATCCTTCCGCTGAACGAATATGGTTGTGTATACGCTTGAGCAATGCTGGGAAATATTGCGACATTACTTTGAAAATCATGATGCCGATTTTGCCAAAAAAAATCATCTTTTCAGATGAAGCTCATTTTGATCTTGGCGGGTATGTAAACAAGCAAAATTGTCGCTTTTGGGGCACAGAAAACCCGCATGCGTACATTGAAAAGCCGCTGCATCCAAAACGAGTCACTGTTTGGTGCGGATTTTGGTCCAGAGGCATAATTGGGCCATTTTTCTTCGAAAATGAGCAAGGAGTGGCCGTTACAGTCAATGGCGATCGTTATCGGGCCATGTTGAACGAATTTTTGTTCACAAAAATTGAAGAGGAGAATATTGGCAACATTTGATTTCAACAAGACGGCGCTACGTGCCACACAGCCGAAGCTACACTCGATGTTTTGCGCCCTGTTTTTGAAGATCGCATTATCAGCCGCAGAGCTGATGTCGTTTGGCCACCTCGGAGCTGCGATTTGACACCGTTGGACTATTATTTGTGGGGTGCCCTCAAAGATAAGTGTTACGCCGACAAGCCAGAGACAATTGACGCTTTAAAGGACAATATTCGTTAAGCCATTGGTGAAATACAGCTGCACACAATCGATAATGTGCTTAAAAATTGGACCGATCGTGTAGGCTACTGCATGGCCAACCGAGGCAACCATTTGAATGAAATTATTTTCCATTAATAACCGGAAGGACTGTACTTTCAAACAAAAAAAGAAATTAAAGAAAATATTCAGTAGTTTTTTTTTATAGAATTTAAAAAAAAAAAAGTTATTTGGCGGACCCTGTATTAATATTCTAAATTAGAAACTAAATTGAAACTATTTTATTAAAAATACGTTCATACCCATCACAGATTACAGCTGAAAAAATCCGTAAAAGTTTTACTTGAGATTGATGGGGTCATGTAAGACCCCATTTTATTTTTTGAATTGCTCTCTAAGACCACGGGGCCGAATCCTAAGACCCGAGTCCAAAGTAATTTTTTTTTATATCTTTTAGGGTCTTGGCTTCGGTCTCAAGGGGTTAATTAAAAATTAAATCAATATTATTTTAAAAAGATTAAGCAAATAGCTTTTTATTTAATGTCACTTTTTCTTTACAACAGGAATTTTCCACCATTTTTTTGTGCAACCAAAATCGTTGAACTCATAAGACGAAAGTGATCATTGAAATTAAAAAAATTACATATGTAGAAAATCAAAATTGCTTATGTTAATGTGAAATATTGTATTAAAGTAAACAAAAGCAACATCATTTTTTAAAGAAATTTTACGAGAAATCATAATTTTTAATATAAAATACAGGTTAGTGTACAGATTAGTGTATTTTTCCAAAAATTTGCTGGTTTGACCACCAAATATTTCTATTTTTTACAAAAATCTATGCTAGTGTTGCATATCGTTGAAAAGGCCATGCAGTTATCTTTCATAAACAATTTTGCATAGAGCTCCACTTAAAAAAGTTTCGTTACAAGAGCATTTTTAGTATAACAACCAACGCCGTAGATAGGTATTTCATAAGGGGGGAGGGTTTACTGGGAGGCTTTGGAAATCAGAATTTAATTTGATTAACAAACTGATATACAAAAGGAATAAAAAGCTTAATTCGATAAAAATCCTCTGCTATTTCTGCCATTACATTGTATCTTGATGAACGAGGCTTACTTATTTCCATTCCAAGTTAATGAAAGCATATCTCAGTTTTATTAAATATATCTTTAAATACTTTTTTATCGTTCTTCCGAAAATTTTTCAAAGTCTCGACTACAAGATTTATAAGTTTACAGTATTCTATTAGATCTGTATCAATTTTTTGCAACTGTATTGTCACATTTGACGTAAATAAAAATATTTTATATATTAAATGAATTGTAACCAAATACTTTGGACTCGTACCTGCGCACATTAATTGGCTTGCTTGAGCTAAGGGTCACCGCTAGAATTTGAGGTAAAAAGCTATTGTAAGCACTTGAAGATAGACAAATACAGTTAAAAAATCGTGCAACTGACAAATGTGCCAGTAAAATCCACTTTTACGTTAAGGCAGTATTCTCGTGTAGAGGTCCGAATTTCGGGTCGCTTTTGACGGTCGTTTAAATAATATTTTTTCTATAAATTTTTTTATCACTGATTTATTCATATTGTAAGAATTTAAAAAAAAAATTATTTTTAACGATGTTATACGCTGTTGAAGTAGACGGGGCAAAAAGAATGTGTTTCTTATGACACGAGTCCAACCCTTCTAGTCATCTGAAAAAAAGGATTGTTAATTAATAAGAATGTCGCTACATTCTGGACTAGGTAAAAGAAATAAATTTTTCGCGAAATGGCGACTGTTTGAAAAAAAGTTTTTTTTTGGCAAAAAGTAGTTTCGAGAAAAATGCGTTTAAAGTTTTTAAGTTGAGTTTCGGGCAGTCTATCTGACGACACTAAAATGACTGTAACTTTTAAAATAATTCGAGTTTCGAAAAATCTTTTTAAGAAGATATTATTGATATAAACTATCTATATAATTTTCTACACGAGAATAATGCCTGAAGTAAATACCTTAATGAACAAGGTAGCTACGCTCATTATCATTTTAATTTCACAGCATGGTCCAGAATAGTTTTGTTCAATTTATATGCATACTTTCTACAAATGTTAGTACGTTAGCAACAATACAAAGGCAAAAAATAAATTAAAATATTTATATTGTATTATATTTAACTTAATATCTAACCAAACAACTCATGTTTCAACGCAGTTTTCAATGATCTGTATGTTTGGCAAAATTAAATAATAAAAACTAAATAATTTTTATTCAAAATATAAAAATATTCTGGATTTCTAAGGGTGGAGTGGTTTGAACTCCCTGAACTCCCTCTTATCTATGTCGTTGCAAATACCTTCCGGATAACACAAAATTAGCCCATAGCTCCCCAGGGAGTCAAAATAGACCACCATTTCCTATACATTTTATGCTTGTTTTTGCATCCCCTATCGTTTAGAATCATAAAATATTTTTTCCATTTAACTTCTATGAGACGATCCACTATGCGCTGGACTGTCTAAAAATTTTTTTATTTAGACAAGAAGAAAAATTTGTGCTTTTATTATTGGTTTTTACGGAAACGCTTGGTTAAAATGTGCAACATAAAAAAATTAGCTTGAAATCTTTTTTAAAATCACCAAAAATAAAAAAAAATCTTAAGACCAAATAAATAAACGGCAGATACGAGTAGTGAAAGCTTAACACAGTTAAATTTGTTGGTTTTTGAGGCCTTTTTGTATATGTTTTTACCCTAAAACCAGGGTATGATATGTTGGCATCCCGGGAATTCTAAAATTTTTAGCAATTAAAATCATTAATATTTTTTTTAAAATTACTGAAGTCATTTCAACTGAGAAACATAGTTTTTTTCAATTTTTTATGATATTTTTTGTGTTCGAAATTCCAGAAACAGGCACTTTGACCAATTTTTGAAAAAAAGTCACAGCTACAACTTTTATATCCGAATTTTGGTTTTTTAAATTTTTTACATAAAAAAGCTCAAAACTATCCTAAATCCATATCTCGGTTATTTTTTCAAAACTTGAATTTTAAAATTGTTTATTTTACGAAAAAAATACTCAAGCTCGAAATTTCCAAAAAGGTACACTTCAAGCAAAACATTTCATAACGACCAGGTTATTCAACGTTATCGCACACGTTTTTAAGTATAATTTAAATTTACAAGAAAGAACAAAATTATATTTTTTTCAAAAAAATAAAATATTACAACTCTGGTAGTTTTTGTCTAATTTTCATGTTTGATTGCATATTTTGAAGAAAATTCAATCAAAAACGAGGCGCCTAAAAGTTTTTTAAAATTTGCTCTTAAAAAAGTTTTTGGGGTTTTTTTTTTAAAAAGAGCACTTTTTTCCATACAAATCAGATTTTCAACTTGAAGTGGCAAGTTTAAATATCAATATAATTTTCTGAAAATTTCACAGTATACTTCTGTTTTGTAAAGGAAAATAAGTCCGGTTCGTAATTAAAGAAAAAAAAAAAAAAATTTTGCTCCATACATATAAGGTCCACTCTAATGTTCATATTACGTAAATTATTTTTTCATATTACGTAAAAGACCCAACCAAGTTATGCTTAACCAAAAAAAAGTTTGAGAGCAAAAGCATGCACTTACACAACAATATATGAATTCGCCTAAGTTTTGTCTACGCATTCCTTTCGTTCAGTTTTTCAACTTTCCCCAGTAAGTACATTCATGCATACAGCATTGATGATGTATGCATAAGTTTGATGTTTTGCATGCATCCAGCATAAATGCAAGCTCATTTCCATTTTCCGCGGCGATGTTATACAAGAGCATGTGTATTCTATAACCCGCACAAATACTAATACTGTATGCATGGGAAATTAGTAGTATTCTATGCATACATTGTCATTAATACTGTATGCTTACATTGTCATTAATACTGTATGCATGCATTGTCATTAATATTTCAATACTGCATGCATACATTGTCATTACTACTGTATGCATACATTATCATTAATACTGTAATAAAAAATTGCTGTTGTCATCCCCAGCAATTTTTTGCTCACCTTATTTATTTTTGTTTTTAAAATAATATTTTGCTGTTACATTAATATTTAAAAGGCTTATTTATATTTTGTTAGTAAATTTTAAATTAATAAATAACAACCGCACTCCTTAAAGTTTTAACGCACAATGGATGTTCATCTGTTTTAAGCAAGAATATGCACGCAGGCTTCAAACTTTAGCACATATACGGTATGCATATTTTCGTATACATGATACTCTGTACAAACTACATGTATACTGTATGCATACAAAATTGGCTTAGCCATAATTTATAGAAATTTAACCCAAGTTTGCATATTTTAGAATGTACGACACTGTGTATAAGCAACATGCATACTGTTAGCATAAAATAGCGGCAAAACATGACATCGTAGTTTGCTAAGCAGAATAGGGTTGCTAACAGTATTGTTAAATAAAAATTGTATTATTTGCATGCCAAATTTTTAAATGAAAAAGATTGATTTTTTTTTGTTTGTGTATATTTAAGCAACTTATGGAAAATTTGTTTTTTTTTGCTGTAAAATTTGACGTTTACCACAGCTTTTAAGCCAAGCAGCACAATAGACATGTTTTTTGTGTTAGCCGATGGCATCATATAAAAAACTTTTTAAAATTTTTTACAAAATTGATTTTCAAACAGGTGATCCATTATACATTGTCATCATGAATCGTACAATCATAGCAGAACTAATGTCTTCTGTGATTGGCCACAACAATTGTTAAAACTTATTCAGAACGAAAAAATTAAAATATATGATACATTTCCAAAGTAATTTGAAAATCTTAAGTAATATTTCTAAACATAGTTGTGAATAAAAAAATGGTCTAATTTACTGTTGATTTCTCCTTACATAGGTGCTTACGATTGTTTTCTTCAACAGCGTCATAATAAAAAACGTAAAAATCTAGTAAATTATCCAAAAAAGCTTGTTCTGCCATGATCTTTATTACATGGAAGTTTAGTGATTACTTCACAGTAGCATTTTCACATTAAAAACGGGAATTTTTCAGATTATTTTGCATTGCAACTGTGAAGAGGAAATATATATTTAAATAAATATCAAATTTATATAAAAGGTTTTTTAAATATTTTTGGAATATTGTTATATTTTGTTTATAAAGTATTTCCTTACTTTATTTTTTTTATATAAGCATAATTTTATTATTTATGTATTAATTTGACTCAATGCGCTTAATCTCTTTAAGGGAAGGTTAATAGGTATTGTGTTTTTGATTTATTATTTTTTTTTGACACACAGCAAATAAAAGAAAAATTACCAAGTTCGAAACAAAATTTATAAACGCTAAAATTTCTCGAACCCAGTGCTGAGATTACCCTAAAAACATCCTAATATTTACAGGCGCATAAAGGCTGACGATTTACGGAGCACCTTAATTTTTTTTTAACAATGAAGGCTCAGCAGACGCAATGTATTTACATATATTGAGAAGCTTCTAAAAATAAAATATAGCTACTCAATAAACTAAATTCTGCCAGTTCTGACAAAAAGCGTGCAGCAGAAGTTGTAGTTTTCTCATTGGGTTTGGAGAAGGAGAGCGCGCTCATAAACTTCATATAAAAAACTTGTTTAGCAAGCTGAAATTGGTCAGTGAATCTACCTTTAAGGGGTATGAACAAGGCAAACGTCTGAATTGGAAGTGGTTTTTTTCTATTTTATAAAAAAAATCAGTTTGAATCATATCAAACTGTGTACACGTCATTAGAACATTACTTAATACTTAAATAAAACTTAATTTTTTGTTTTTTAATGGTATATTTTTGAATAATGGTCCTTTGAAAATGGCACCTCTTGTATCTGGCCTCAGGGGCGTTGACACCAATTCGTTCACATGGATAAACTGTCAACAAAAAACGAAAAAGATTAGCAAAATATATATTTTTGGCTATAGCCGGAAGTAGGGGCTAGATAAATAAAAAATAAAAAAAAAATTGTTTATAAAAAAACAGTAAAAAAAGTTAAAAAAACGACTACGTCAGGCTGAAGAGGCACATTTTCTCAACAAAACTCATTTAAATCATATCGATCGGACCAAAACTTTCCTAGTTATGCTGTTATCCAGGTCAAAAAAAGTTATTTATAGTACACTGCGTTTAAAGTTTTGGAAGCGCTAAAATAGTTCGAATAGCAAGACAGCATTTGGCGCTCTTTTCGAATACTTAACGTTCGAATTTTTCTTACAATTCTTTGAGGTGTAAACTAATATTTTATGAAAAACACATTTTATTTTGGAAAGTTTTGCCCTCAATGAGCAAATTTAACATGTAGTATTCGATTTAACTTTTTTCGCAGATTCAATTCATTTCCGAAGAAATTCATCTATAAAACTCAAGTTAAGTAAGTAATTTTAGTTAAGTTAGTACATAGTTCTAAAAACGGCTCAGCAATTAGAATTAGATATTTGCAGCAGTAGCAAGAGGAATCGGTGTATTATTTTTTGCTACTGATATAGCCAAATCTACACCAGCTATATACCCGAGGTTACCAGATTCACAAAATTCGAAATACGCACGAAGTAAAGGGGTTATGAATATGAGTATTAGGGCGGGTCAAATTCTGGCTCAGCGAAATTCGTAAAATACATGTAATTTCAAGACTTTTTCTCCACTACAGCATATACAAATTCTGAAAAAAAGCTGTGCGGACTTTCGTAAATAGATTCATACACATACATTCATACATTCATATTTTATAATTGAGAACAAAATCTATTTACGAAAGTCCGCACAGCTTTTTTTCAGAATTTGTATATGCTGTAGTGGAGAAAAAGTCTTGAAATTACATGTATTTTACGAATTTCGCTGAGCCAGACCTCCAAAAAATTCGTCCATACAAATTGACCCGGCCTAATGAGTATACTGAAATTTATCTTTAAAATGATATTTTTTATAAAAGTATAGTTAAAAAATATGAAGAATTAAATTTTTTTCATATTATTACATACATATTACATTAGTCATACATATTAGTATAGTTACATAAATGATGTGCAGATTAACTGCATATATTCCGAAATTTTAGAACGCGTTACAAAACTAAATTAAGAAATATAACAAAACGAACAGTTTTTACCTGAACGTCAATAACTGTCGGCATATCCACATAAGCCAAAGTCATAGTCTCATGATTTTTGCTGACTGTCAGGAATCAATGTTTTTTTTAGCATAACGAAGAAGTTGTTAAGATACTTGTTTTTTCACGGGTTTTGTATCATTTTTTAGATATAATATATAAAATTAAATATTTATTGTTTTCGTTTTTGCTATTTTCATTCTTGATGTGGAGAAAGCAATGATAAGAAAAATATGTTCTTTATACACACATGCTTATTTAAATATCTTGAAGTTGAATATTTAAATTTTTTTTGCTTGAGTCACATTAGTTTTAAATTTCTTTTCGAACACATGGTTTGTTGGGTGATGTGTAGTTTTCACTAAAAAATTAGTTTTTATATGGTTATGGTTGTATGGTTCTACTAGATTTTTATTATACCGACGGCAAACATTCACAATTATGATTTTCTGCTATTTATTTAAAATTAAATAATTTGATCACTTAATTTTTTTTTACAATTGCAAAAGAAATAACTACATAACAATTTATTATAATTAATTTTACATTTTTTAAAAAAAAGTCAATTAATTTAAGTTGACATTCTGTAATGAAGGAAAGTAATGCGTTTCTTAGCTAATATTCAACAAAAATGCCATGTCAACATGTTTTATGCTAGACGCAACGCTCTTGAACCGTACTCCTTCGATAGTCACGCGGTAACTAACCCTCGCACAAAAAAGTTTGCAATCTTACACCAACGACGGTACTCGCCAAGAGCAGCATAAAACGTAGATGACGTAGACGCAGCGCAGAGAGCACGAACAAGTACTTGCAAATAAAACACACAAAATGCTACGATCTGACAGTGGTTCTGCTAGGAAAACCGTCAAATGTTTGTTGAACTAACAATGTGTTAGTTTTGCTCAGCTAAAATATAATACAAATACCAACCCAATAAACACCAGCACGTAGTCGGGTTCGTTTCAAATTCTTTAAAATAAAACAAATATAACTTAAAACAATGGAAGGAAATCATTTCAAGTTATTTTAATTTAAATTTTTTCAAACAAAAATAAATGAAAAAAATGGAGTCCGTCTTTTTCCACAAAAAATAAGTATTTTAATTCAGTTCCGAAATTAAATGCCGAATTAACAAGTTCATACAAAATAGTAATTTAAAAAAATATTCGTTGTCAAATATCAGCTTCGATATTTATTCACAAAGCAGTAAATATATAACGCAGTAAATATTTTTTATTATATATTTTATATCTATTAAAAAATTTTACATGTTCTTGTTGTTGTCTTGTTCTTTTTTGAGTCAAAACTGGCAATTTATTAAAATTATTTTAATAAAGCTAATTTTTTGTATTTATTTAATTTATTTATTTTTTCATATAAAAATTAGTAATCATAGAAGTAACCAAGCAAGTATTATTTGAGTAGTAAAGCAAAAGTAAATATTGGCTTACTTACCAACAATATTTTGGCAAACACGATGCCACTCTTGGTTTTTACTTACAGTGTCCTGTACGAAGGATATTCGAATCTAAATGTACATTGGAGATAGCACAGAACATTTAATTGTTATCTGATTGTCTAAATTTTGGCGATTTTGATTATAGTGTTGATGTTTTCCTTAAATTTGACTAATTAATAATTTGCATATGCATTTTCTTGCTTTTGAGAAATGTATACTTGAATGCAATTTTTTAACTTTTTAAAAAAATTAATATAAGGTTTTATATCTCGGACATTAAAAGTGGTACCGAGGATAATTTCCTTAATTTAGATTCTTCAAATATTTCTGAACAACACCCAGTCCAAGAGTATCAATTAACAACACCAGGTTAAGACCACATTTTTTTTTCTATTTCGATTTTTTTCAAAAATTTTCTTTTCTTATGAATTTTAGTATTTCGTTAAAACACCCCAACTCAGCATTCACAAAAATGTTATACTAAAATTTTGAGTTTCTGAGCTTGCCATTCAATGGGTCTCAATTGACTGAACCATTGTTATTAAGAAGTGTTTTAATAAAATAATAATCATAGCTTGAAGTAAATTTTTTTAAATATCAAAGTAGGAAAAAAAATCGTGGACTTTTCCTGCTGTTTTAAAATAGATATTTTAAGACAGGGATTCGTTCAAAACTATGTGCAGAATCAGTATTGAGAAAATTATCTTCGGTACCACTTCTGGTGCCCGAGGTATTAAACCTTATATTCTTTATTTTTTAAAAAGTTAAAAATTGCATTTAAGGATACTCTTCTAAAAAACAGGAAGATGCATATGCAAAAGATATAAAAATTACTAATTCACCTAATTTAAGGAAAATGCTAACACTGATTTCATTTTTCAAAAATTTAAGCAATTAGATAAAAATTAATAGTTCTGTGCTCTCGAGTGTACCTTTAGATTCAAATATCCTTCGCATAGGACACTGTGGATAAAAACCAAGAATGGCATCGTGTTTGCTAAAATATTGTTAGTTAAAGTCTACATTTACTTTTGCCTTAAAACATAAGTAGTGTTTCTTACAAAAATTGAAGCATATTAGGATCGTTATTTTTTACTGTTTTTCTCAAAAAACAACTTTATCCTTGCGGGAAAGGAAGAAATTTTTTTTTCATTAAACCATTCTCTTGTAAAATATAGTGATTAGTTGGGCAAGATACTGTAGTTAGCTCAAATCCAAAAAAAAAAAATTTAAAAACCTCAGAACATTTTGTTAAAAAAGCATTAATAAAATCTTTATGAATTTGTGTGAATACCCCAGAAATATTTGAACATTTTTACCGGATAGCTGAAACCTTTTCCTTTTCAATGAGTACATATATATTACATCAAAAACTGCCAATAAAATAGAGAAGCAATAAGTTAAAAATACTCTGTAATAAAAAATATAGGGTATGAATTTATACTAAACTCAGCTGTTTGCTGCAGGATATTCAAATGCTTGGGGCACCTCGAAACGTAATCTCACTGAAAAATATTTTGTACAGTTCTTACTCAATTGCCAAGGCAGATTGTGGCCACTATTACATTTCGAAAATTGAAAAAAAAAACCAATCCATACAATTTCGATCTATCTTGGTGTACATGTTGATCAAATAGAGAGAGAGTCCAAAAAGTTTTCTTCAGTTTACTCTAAAAGGCTTTAGTTGAACTGACACTTAAAACCTTCCTTCTTATGAGGATCGTTTAAACTTATTAAAAATGTAGTATTTGACTGAGCGTAGGAATAATGCTAATATCGTCTATTTACACCAACTCGAATAATCAGTGTATTCGATTGTCCAGAAATCCTTACTCTTATAAATTTTAGCACTATATGTAGAAGCAATAGAAACGCTACCAAATAAATTTACCTACCTTTTAGTATAACAAACTATATGGCTACTGGTCCTTAAATCCGCAAGAGTACTTTTTTTGACAACTGTAGCTTTTTTTGTAGCAACTTATCGAAAGGTCAACTTAAAAGTAGATTGAAAACTAATGTATGATTAGGTTACGTTGAGGCGGCAGCCACTGCACGTGCGTAAACCATACCACAAATACCTCGACTCACTTTGACCAATAAGGTCCATTGTGATACCGCTGCACACTCAGCCTTCAGTACGAGTGGTATCACATTGACCTTTTGGTGAAGCTTCTAAGATGTTTGACGCTTGTCCTTGACATGTCGCCAAGCTAGGAAAAGAAGAAAGATCCCAGATATTTGTGCCTTCTTCTAGCGAGCGCGGGACAGGAACATAGAAGGTGAGAGATGCTTTCTTCCTTCTCCTCGTCCCTGCAGCTTCTGCAGAAGTTGCGATGACTTCCAGCCTGAAGGCATGTCTACCTTTTAAGCAGTGCCCTGTGGTATATTTGCGAATTCAAAAAAATTCCTTAAAACTTGCTCTCAATCGTAAACGCATATATTTCTATACTTTACTATAAATTCATTTTTGTTTGCATATTTTTCGAAAAATTAATGCGTTTCTTCATAATTTGCTTACAAGAAATGTTTGCCTTTAATATTTAACAAAAAATTGTATTTACAAAAGCTGAAACACTTTTAATCGGAAATATTCTCAACTGCAACTCTTAACAGAAGCATTATTACCAGGTTGGGCATTTGGATAAATGCTGTTGGATAAAACTTTTATCAGCCAAATGAACTTACCACCTATAAAACCAAATTTTGTGTTTTTAAATTCGAGTTATGAGTTTTTAAGTGAAACCATAGCAAACTAAGAACACTGTAACACTAAGAACACTGCCTTAAAATCATCAATAGCCTTAATTTCATCGTCTTAATATTCAGTTTATGCAGCCTAAATTTCAGACAGTAGACAGACAGTTTAAATTCAAAATTTTTAAGCGCGCCTGTTGAAAATCATGCAGTCTTACTCTTATTTTTAGCAGGGCTCACATTATTTGACGTATAGGCTGCTTTTTCACTAATAATAAGGGCTGGAATTCAGCGCAGCTATGCTGCTTTTACAATTTAACTGCCTTAAAATAAGACAGTATAGGAGTAAATAAAACAAATAAGGGCCAATGAAATTTCAGCGAAAGCTGTCTTAAAGCTGTTGCAGCTTACTTTAAGACAGTTTTTCACTTAATAATAAGATTTACTTTTTACAGTGAAGGACTTAATTCAATAAGTAATCAAATTAATTGAGTAAATGATGAAATAAAAAACATTCTGTGAATGATTCAATTGGCCAGAAAATGATAACAAAATTGGATAATGTTCTGTAAAAAATAATGGTTTAAAAAATAAATAAAATAAATTGCGAGCAAGTTCGATTTCAATTCAACTGAAAAAAATAGTTTTCTTGAATTGTATGCTGTTAATAAGCTTACTTCTTTTAAATAGGTTTCAATTACATCCGTTGATTAAGGATTAATTTTCTATGTGCAAACTGTTTAAAACAGGATTAATTATACTGTT
Source organism: Dichetophora obliterata (assembly GCA_963920525.1). NCBI lineage: Eukaryota > Metazoa > Arthropoda > Insecta > Diptera > Sciomyzidae > Dichetophora > Dichetophora obliterata. The sequence goes on along the minus strand of OY986438.1, from coordinate 61,543,325 downwards.
GCTGGACTAATTTCAAAAAACATTTTCTTGTCTACGCTACGTTATTTGTAAAAGAGTTACATCAATTATACATTTTACGTTTTTTGTTTTAATTTTATTGTTTTCAAAAAATATATAAAATATTTTGATATCAAAGTAATATTTAAGGTGCATATTTTTGGATTTTAAAAGCATATATATGCGTATAAATATGCACATATGTTGATTGCTTAAACGGTTCCTAGCTATGACTCAATCGAGAATTCTATAAACTTCATGAGCGGTTGTAGTAATATAGGAGCTAGTTTTAATAAAGTTTTTAAAAAGAAATTTATTCTTAATTAGTTTAACTATTTAATAAAAACTTTGTTTTACTTTTTTGCTTTGTATGGTATTCCTTGAAAAACAAAATTTTTTCCAAGTAATTTGAAATTAGATGACTCCTTCTAAAATTTAAAAAGATTCATAAGTAATATTAACAACAAAAGTTTTCCGGGCTAACTTTTTTAAATAAAACATTTTAAGCATTCTTATTGTTCACTGCGTCTTTTATTTCCAATTCCTTTTTGTTACCAGAGACTAGATAATAATTTTTTTTAGATTTTTAAACCACAAAAGCATAGCGAAAAAATTGTCGAACCACTTTTTCGAAGGCATCATTAGAATCCTCTTACATTGTAGAACAGGATTTCCTATTGACTTTAAAAATGCTGATTATTAAAATTTTGCTGATTATTAAAAAACCGAATTATTTTGCTTTTAAATTTTTAAGGCGAAAATAAAAGGCGAAATTTGCCTGATATTTTTTGAGCACAAAATACCCGGTAATTTTTTACTTAAAAAAAATTAACTTTTTTTTTGTGCGCTCAAAATCTATCTGGCAAATTTTGTTTTTTATTTTTGCCTTAAAAAATAAAAACAAAAATTAATGATTATTTAATGCTCAAAAAATACAGGGAATTATTGCTTTTTATTTTTGCCTTCAAAATAAAATGCAAAATTATCGGTTTACTTTTGTTCAAAACTATAAAATTTCAAACATAAGTTAAATTTTTGCTTGTTTTTATAAAATGCATACTCAGTCAGTGCCGGATCTAGCGTTTTTGCCGCCCGGGGCAAGATAAAATTTTGCCGCCCCCACATCACCCCCCCCCCCCCGGTACACAAAGAAAATTGTGAAATTAATATTTTTTAAAATTTTATTTTGTTATTTTTTCATTAGGTATTTCATTTCGGTGATTAATATTTATATTATTTAATAAGTATTTTAAATTATTAAGAGTATCATTAGGACGCTTAACTAACAAAGTGCAACATTTTTGAAGTCATCGAGTGCAAACTATTTGTCGTGTAAAATTTCTCAAAGTACTTGTCGAAACTAACAAAACCTCGTTTTGCTAGTTTAGCTGCTGTTCAGATTTAATGGTTTCATTTATATTTTGGTTTACACTTGATATTAAAAAAAAACAATTTTTCTCTCGATAATATCTCGGAAACATATAGGAATTTTGTTTTCCTGTCTTCGGCAAAATTTTAGCTATAGAATAGTTGAAAAAAGTGCAAAACTAACCCGAAAAAACTGCATATAGTGCCTCAATTTTCGCAAACATTTTTCGACATTTAAGCAATTTTGAGTTTGTTTTTTTCTTCTAGTATGTAGCTAGAAATGTGAGTATGGAAGGAAAACAAAATTAAAATATGTTTCCAAGATATAGACGTGAGAAAAATTGCATGTTGTTCAGAAAAATCCAGTGTAAGCCAAAATGTACACTTGTCCATAAAAAAGTATTTCGAAAAACCGCACACGAGAAGGAGTTTATACTTTATGTGTTGCACTGTATAATTAATCAATTTTTACAGGACAGCCTTTCTTGCTTTTTTTTCGGCAAATGTGTCAATTGCGTCCTCGAACTTCACTGAACTTGCTTTTTTATTCTCAATAGAGAGGATTGCCAAGTTTGAAAGCCTTTCTTGAGTCATTTACCTCAGGTAATTTTTTGTAAGTTTAAGCTTACTAAAATTTCTCTCGCAGGTTGCAGATGTTGTCGGGAGGGTTGCGTAGATTCTCAATGCTATGCAAACGTTAGGAAAAGCGTCGAGCATATCTCTGTAAAATAATAAATACGTTAATCACAACCTTTTTTCCATGGTGAAATATTCTTATGAACTAAATTTTTACCTGTTGTTTATAACGTTGAGCAACTGCAGAGCATTCAGTTCTTTCAAATTAGAATCCATATTTTTGACATGGTCCCGAAAGACCAAAATCTCTGTACTAAACTCTATCCGATGCAAGTCTTCTGCATATCTCATAGCTAAATTTTCAGCCTGCTTTTTTAGGTCTTTATCAGTCATTGAATTTAGCTCTCGTCCTTGCAAAAAAGAAAAACTATTATTTAATTGTTGCGCGGTTTCCATCCTGCTCTTAATTGCAACAATAATAGTATCTATAACTTCTTTTATGCTGTAAAAAAATTTCTCTTGAGGTGAAAAGTTTAGGGCTTCATCATTGGCATTTTCTCCTGGCATTTTTTTTCTTTTTGAAACTCTGCGTGATTCCAAAGTCCGCTCAACGCCGATGCTTGCTGCTATCTCTGTAGCGGTTTCGAGCCACTCATTTGGGGAGATTCTTAATCTCTCTAAAGTAGAAGTAAGACCTTTCAACATATCTACTGATTTCGACAAAATAATATCATCCTTCTGTACTTCTTTATTTATTCGGTTGATTTCTTTCAACAGATCGGCCCAAGCGACTAAATACAGAATAAAACGAAAGTCAAGGATTGAATGAAGAAGACTGCCTGCCTCTGACTTGGTTTCAGGTTGAAACTGCCCCTCGTTAAGTTCTTTAAATGCCTCGACTTGTTCCCTTTAGATTTGTTTTTGTGTATTTTTTCATGACTTTCCACCTTTGTGTTGAAAACACAAAAAAATTATAAATTCTTTGGACTATTCCAAAAACGCTAGATGTTTCAGCTGAAACTGATGATGCACGAACTCCAACTAGATTGAGTGAATGAGCTATGCACGGAACATAGGTCGCAAAAAAATTTTTTTCTAAAATTCTAGCTTGTACACCCTTGTACACACCTGCCATGTTAGAGCCGTTGTCGTAAGATTGCCCTCGACAGTTTTTTATTTCTAGTCCATCTTTTTCCAATTTATCTAGAATACCCTTAGTCAAGTACTCTCCTGTCTTTCCACTTACTTCCAAAAAATCAATAAAGCTTTCTTTAACTTCAAATTCGCCTTGTTCGTTTTTTGTGACGTATCTAATTATTTGACTCATTTGTTCAGTATGAGATATGTCAGGAGTACAGTCAAACATTACGGTAAAATACTTAGCTTCAGAAACATCCTCGAGAATTTTCTTTCGGACACTATTGCCAATCATTTCAATAATTTCATTCTGTACTGTCTTGGAGAGATAGGAAACTTGTCCTGTTTTCAATTCGTCTATGTGCGATTTAATTGCTGTATTATGTTTAGACAGTAAAATAATCAGATTTAAAAAGTTGCCTTGTTCTTTCGATGCCGACGACTGATTCAATTTACTCTGATTCTCTATTGTGCCTCTAAAAGAGAGACAGTTACACGCTAGGTACAATATGGCATCAATTATAATTAGTAAAACTTCTCTCCACTTATTTTTTTCGGATTGTATTGCCTTTTCAAGTTGAGTGTCAATACCGATATAGTTTTTCATTGTTTTCAAGAATGTCTTCCACTTTACAAAATTTTCCATGTGTGATTGTGACCCTTCATGTTGGCATAACTTCTCTAAAGCTTTTTTCCAGTTCGTGAAGCCATTTGTTTGCAACGCATACATTCCTGGTTTAAGCGATCCGGGGTCCTTAAAAAGTTTGCATGGTACGCAAAAAAGGGAGTTGCCTTTCTTTGAATAACTTAGCCATGTCCTTTTAACTTTCTCGTTGTTCGGAAGCTCCTTATACCATGCCGAGGGTGTAAGATGCCGTTTTTCCCATTCTGTTGACTTAAAGTCAATACATTCCGGAATGTTTTTCAAAAATTTTGTCATTTAAGTACACAAAAGTGATCGAATTTTATCATTAATTTTATCATTAGTAGGCCAAGTTACTGGATCAGAAATATCAAATTGGGCTGTTTCAATTGTCGCAGACTCTCCTTCTCCTGTCGAATTGTCAGATATTTCATCAAAAATAGGCACAGCTTCCAAATTTGAGGAACTTGGTTCTGACGGATTTAATGGGATTTTCTCGCTTACTGCCGGCACGAAATCATCTTTTGCAGCTCTATTTTCATTGTTAAATTTCTCATCCAGAACCCTATACTGACCTGAGCAACTCGCTTCTTCTATATCGCACATTGCTGATGAGCACTGATTGAAATTATTGACTGGCTCTAACTCATTTTTGTCATCATTATTTTTTGCAACCAGCCAGATATGGTGGCCACATTTTGCTTGGATTCTTTTGCTGTTAATTTGCGCCTTTTTTTATACTCACACCCGGATAATCTTTTTCTGGGAAACATAGTTTTGCCAATTGAATTAAATTAGTGTCAGAAATAATGCACACACATCTATCTACGTTAAAAAAAAGTAGACACACTCAATAACTATTACAATCAATATTAATTTAATTATTATAAATTCTTACCGGGCTGAGCAAGTATAATCGAAAACACGGTCTTTCCTCTAGACAGATATACACTTTATTATCAAAATATAAAAAAAAAACTTAAAATCCGCGAATGAGATACATGATTTATAACAAAAAACCAAATAGGTATTTCCCCGAATACGAGTAAAAGTGTTGCATCAAATGAATGAACAAGTGTTGACACATAGTCGTTTTTTGCGTTCATGATCTATTGACGATTTGTTTTGTTAAACAACTACACCACGCAGTTACTTGCTGCACTAAAAAGTCTTTCACGCTGTCACAAGATTAGGCATAAAAATTACGTTTTAAATAGAATACAAAAAGGGGACACTATTTGTCTCCATAAACAACGTGTAATAAGTTACGCCGCAGAAAAAAACAGCGCAGAAAGTGTAAAAATTCTGCCAAAAATATTGCAATTTTGTAGCAATAGAACATGTGAACCCTTCAGAGCGCTCCATACTTTTATCAAAAGAACATAAAATCGCGTGCTACACCGCTGGTACCCATTAATATTGCTAGAAAAAGAAATCGTCATATAATACGAAGGAAAAATATTACACACACACACACACACACATACACTCAAAAATGTTTATTTGCATTGATAATAAAAATAAAATTCTGGTTATAGATTTAAAAATCAATATGTAAAGCGAAAAAAAAAATATTGCATGTTCTAATTGGAAATTTGGTTTTCAGAGAATACTTAAGATACTTTATTTCTCGATTAATTAATTATTTAATTATTCCGCCTACCAAAGTGCCGCCCCTACAAGGTGCCGCCGGGGGCGCTTGCCCCTTTTGGCCCCCCCTAGATCCGGGGCTGTACTCAGTACGGTCTCTGCTTTTAACACGTGGCAACTATTGAATAATTAAGCTAATTTTAGAACATTTGCACTCTTTTATAATACTTTTTTTGAAGCTCTTGCTTATTTTTACCTCTCGGAACTCTTTAGATTTTTTTAAAGTTCCTAAATCTTAAGAATAGTGAGAAATAGTTATATTACAAAATGCTCAAGCTTCCTATTCAAAATTACTATTTTGCAATGCAAACTGAAATATTTCGGCGAAGTTATAACATGTAATAACTCACCCCAATTTATTGTTTTAATTTTCTCCATCGCATGATTTTGATAATTTCTACTTATTAAAAATATATAGTTGTTGATACAAAATTAAATCTGAATATTGTTAAATATTTTGAGCCTGCTGATCTTTCCCCACACGGAGCATTGCATATGGGCATTTCCAAACTGGTGTTACGAACGATATGTACGAAGAAGTATTAAAAAAAATATAATGAAAATGACTAACATTTAAAAAGGCTTTTTTATATTTGCGTAGCAATTAAGTAGCAATATATTAAGTAGAAACAATGACAACAATCGATCCTAAGGATTTTAAGATGTAAGCAAAACTATGTGTTGGCGTTACAAACACGGAATTGATTTTTGACTTGGATTACGAAATTTGCAAAACTCTCTGAATTGGGCTAGACTTTTTGTATAAAATTTTTTTTTGGAGGGCTTAAAATAACATAAGTTTGTTTTCCAAGTGATCAAATTTAAAAATCTTCTCTGGTTCCTTTTTTATTAGGCTTTTTGATCTGGTGTTACGTTACTGGCGTTACATCACTTAAATTTCCATTTTAGTTTAATTGTGTAATTAAGTAATTAGGTAGTTAAGTAATTATGTACTTTAGTAATTCAAAAACAAATTTAATATATTGTCCTTTCCTTGCCTCAAACATTTTTTCATTATCTTTATTCAATCAATGCCATCCTTTTTTACCAAAACAAAAAAGCTTTCGAAACATTTACTAAACATTTACGAAAAAGAAAAACTACATTTGTGAAACAGTGCAGACGATATGATCATCATGGTTAATGAATTTATGTAGAAAATGCTTTAATTAATAAAATTAAAATGTTTCTTAATAATAAGATAATATCATCAAATAATAAAATTTTAATAAGTTTTAATTTTTTGGTAAGGTAGGCTTTTCTATGGAAATGCCCATATGCTAACGCAATTACTAACACGAGTAATAATAAGATTTGACAAAAGTATCAAGTAATCGGCCTGCTACAACTAGTCCCCAGCTCCCCTTCTTAAAAACATTAAAAAAAAAAAAAAATAAAAATGGTTGTAGAAATTTTAAATTTTATCAATAATATTGCCATAATTTCTTTTAAATTAATTGTATATTGAAACAGCATTGTCTGTAAAAAAATTACAAAAGTTAAAAGCTCAAAGATATCATAGGTATAAAAAAATTTTTTTTACAACATGCTTTGGCAGAGTTTGTTGCCATTTATTTCATAGATATATGTTTTAATCTTCTAGTTTCTTAATCGAATGTTGGTAGACATTTTTCGTTACCCGTTTGTTGCCCTCCACTTGCGATGACAGGGTACATTCGCACAGCTTAGCTCGTTTACACAAAGCATTATCGTAAAGCACGTCGAAGCCTTTATAAATTTTTAAAAGTAATACTTTTTAACGACAGTTTAGATGACTTTTAGAGCGAACAAAAACTTATGTTAAACGAATTTTAAAATTTATTAATTATATTTCCATACTTAACAATACGATTTTATATATGCCGAAAACACTTTCGTGGTAAAGATTTTCTGAAGTGAAACTTCTTCCGTCTTAGGTGTAAATTAAAAAAATTAAACGAAAGTTTGGCACATTTAAAATTGGTACATTGTAAAAGTTATTAAGTATTTTTTGATCCTTATAAAAACTTTTGCAAATATCAGAGTAGTTAGCTTACTACGCAACAAAGGTCGTGATTTAAATGCAATAATTATAATATTTTTACTGCATGACTCAATACAAAGAGAGGAACTTAAAGTTAAGGTTTAAACTAAATATCATATATCGATGGCTAAGTTTAGCTCACAAAAATGTGGAAAATTTGAAATGTTCAGCTTAAATTTTGAATATTTTAAGAAGAAGAAATCAAAAAAGTTGGTTTAGATTATGATCAAGCAGTATGGGCATGAATTAGAGATGGGCGCGTGCAACATTTTTGAGACACGGGCACGCACGAGCAGGACGATCATATGCACAAGCACGCACGAACACGAAATTTATTTTTCATATATGCACGAAAATGCACGAAAATGCACGAACACGCATGACAAAGCACGATTTAACCCTTTATCGCTCAATAACGCTAATTTAAATTTTTTATCTAAAAATCTCTTAAACTGTATTGAAAATCAATAAAAACACCTTTTGTTTTGAAATGAATACTTTGTGTACAAAAATTTTTGCAAAAATTTTTTTTTTGCAGATATAAATATTTACATGTTTAAGGGAATATAACATTGCTTTTAATATAATAATCAATGTTTAATATAGTATATTAACTGACCAAAAAGTTGTTAACCTTTTTTAAAAATATTACAAAACACAAAATGCTGCCAAATTCAAAATTACGCTGTTGAAACTAAAAATATATAAAACCTGTTGATTGACTTACTCTCTAGTTAGAAAGAAAGAGTTATTTGGAATGTTCATGCGTCATTTGAAAGAATTGTGATTTAATTTGATCTCTTTGAGTTATTTTTCTAGAGAAATTTCCAAATGTTGCGATCTGCAACACGGAGCGATAGAGGGTTAAAACTTTGCAAAGCAGCTATAAAAAAGTTACACATATTTTTTAAATTTATGTTTCAACTAAAAAAGATTTTGAATTATTATAACATAAGAATGTGTTTTTATTATTTTTATTCAAATAACATATTAATTTTGAAAGAAGTAAAATTTTTCTGTACGAACACGGAAAAGCACGCAAGAAGCAATGTCGTGCCACGACATTATGTATTTTAAAGGTTTTAAAGGATTTTAACATCGTTATAACATCGAATGAAAATTTATCTTGTCAACCTTGCAAAATTAAACTAAACGTTGAATGCCTAATCCCAGATTGCAAAAAATCATTGCTTGAGCCGTTTGTTAATGTTTTTTTTTAGTTTAAAAATAATTTTGATTTCTTTAAGCAGATAATAATAATTATGACAGGAATATAATCTAGAGCTAACGTTAGTCCAAAATATTATTCGTAATATATTATTTGTTTGAGCAGGGGGAAGCTCAGTAATTTGTTCAATATAAAAAATTCAAAGATTTCCTCATTACCTTTTAAGAACTTTTTATCCTTAAACAATTATTTAAATAACTGGAAATTAATAAAATAAAACAGTTAAAATTTTTTGGTTTCTTAGTTTTTATGATCTATTGAATAATTACATGAATTAAGATTGTGAGCTTTAGATCAAGTGAGTTTTCAAGAAGGCAACAACAACAACAACTCTGTATAGAGTCAATCACTTAGCTGACTAGACAGTCTGTTTCGGAAATCGCTACATATTCCTCATCAGTAGTCTTTGAGTGATAAAGCTGTGATCAACTCACTGTTTAAACTAGCATATGAATGTGTAGATCCTCTAATTCATTCTCATGAATTGTATGGCTACTAATCATATGACACTTCAAAGCAGTAACCCATTTTAGATCACCGCCTTAACTCTATCAAGGGTTGCCATCTGTTCTAGTTGCTTCTTAATTTATTTCAATATTCATTGGTGTTCGATTGTTTGTCGAAATGCACCATAGAAATGAAACGAGTTTTTTTGCTTCGCCAGAAGCTAGTGTTCTAACTGAAAGGTGGCTATTTTCACAACCAAATCACAACCAATTTTCACTCAAAGACTACTGATGAGGAATATGTAGCGATTTCCGAAACAGACTGTCTAGTCAGCTAAGTGATTGACTCTATACAGAGTTGTTGTTGTTGTTGCCTTCTTGAAAACTCACTTGATCTAAAGCTCACAATCTTAATTCATTTTTTGGTTTCTTCAAACTTTATTTAAAATTAAAAACTAGGTATTGAACATATTTTTTCAATTTAAATATAATCTAAAATCGAGGTTTTTGTAATAAAATCTCAACATTTTGAACTTATTTAAATTTAAAAAAATTTTTTGCATTTATCTTATGAAATATGTATTTTTTTACATCAACGAAAAATAAGTTTTTTTTAATGCTAACTTTATATTACACTGGCTTACAAATAACGAAAAGTTGCTAGTACAATGAATGCCACTACATTTGCAATGTTCAATCTATCGATGATTCCGCAAACGTCATTCTTTTTTTCTGTAACTCCGTTTTCGAGATACTGCCCACTGTAGTTTTTATTTTTTAAAAAAAGTTGGTCCTATTGAATACTATATGTCTCCAGAACCAACAACAAAAATCAAACAAATAAAATATCAAAGTAAAGTAAAATTCCCTGCTTAATGTTTTTAACAATGCTTAAATGTTTTTTGATTCAACGTTCAGTTTCGGCGAAATAAATTTAGGTTTTTCCGAAAAATTTACAAAAAAACAAAACGAAAATAATTGCAAACATTGCTTATAAATCAAAATATTTTGTTAGTTTTGATATATTTTACCTAAAACCTGTACTTTTTTGAAAAAAATAAGATGTTGTTGAAAAAATCTTTTGATAAAAGGAAAAGTTGTATTTAATTGAACGAAAGCACCCAAATTGAGTGATACTCTATTTATGCATTTCGTCTTATTTTTTTTGTCATATAAATAAATTAAAAGTAAAGGTTGTTGTAATATAATGTTTAATTTTTAATTATTCTTTTTGTTTATAGTTTACATTGTTTTGTACACTGTATATGTACTTTTTTTAATTTTTATTGCTATTTTTATGACTTATAAAATTGTTTTTTACAGTGCTTCCTTCCGACTCCACTGACTCAAAAGATTTCCGATTGTTTTTACGTGTTGAATTGGGAAAAGTAGGATATGGAATATCATCCGAATGAGGAACTGGCAATGAAAAGGTCTTGACAGTAGCATATATCACTAGTTTGTGTCTTCCAACACCGTCTCTTTGGCCAGACAAACATATCAATAGCTTAAATGACAAAATGGTCGTCTCCATATCATCCCAACATTAAATTTAATGTATAGTTTTTTGCCCAAGCTGCATTTAGACAATATTTATTTGCACAATTGACACAAAATACTTGGCGTTCATGGTTCATAAATATTTTCATCCTCACTAATAAAATAATGAAGACATGACGTTGACGGTTTCCGCGGTCGTGCTCTCAATCATGAGCCTACCTGGCTTTATTGTACCATGCAAACAAATTAATTCCGTTTAGTTTTGAAAGTATCGGTTTCATTGTAACATGCAAACTAATGTATTCCGTTTCGTTTTGACAGTATTGGCAGTTGCACTATCAGTCATGAGCCTACCTGGTTTTATTGTACCATGCACACTAGTGTATTCCGTTTTGTTTTGACAGTATCGGCGGTGGCACTCTTAGTCATAAGCCTACCTGATTTTATTGTACAAAGCAAACTAATGCATTCCGTTTCGGCGCGCCGCGGCGGTCGCGCTCTAAGTCGTGAGCCTGGTTTAATTGTAGCATGTTTGCTTGTATCTTTTGTGTTCTTTCTCACAACACCTGATTTGGCACTTATGCCTTAAAATTTAAAAAAAAATTTTTACCTACAACAACCCTTACTTGTTATGTATTTATATGACAATAAAATAAGCTGAAATGCATAAATAGATAATCACTCCATTGGGGTACTTTCGTTCAATTAAACACAACTTTTCCATATCTCAATAGATTTTCTTCAGCAATATCATATTCTTTTTTTTTGGAAAAGTACAGACTTTAAGCAAAAAATTTCAAAACTAACGAAACATATTGATTTCTGGAATTTATTTTTTATTTTTTAAAAGATCAAAGCACCAAGGCAAGCAATACAAACAAGGTTTGGTTTTTGACCTGAAATTTATTTAGAGGAATTGATTGGAACAATCCGTGAATTATTGATTAGGCGAAACAACCGTGAAAGACAATTTGAATTGCTTTTAACCGAGGCTGGATTTTTAGTTTTCCATAATTTTTAAATGTAGGAAAGAACAAAGAAAGTGAAAAGAACCACGCCCGATCCCGAATTCGAACCAGGGACCTCTGGGTTGATAGTCTAGCACACTCTCCACTAGACTACAAAGGCCGACAATTTGCAATTAATTTGTTTTTTTTTTAAACTTTTCTAAAAAACACGGAAAATCTTCAAAAATTTAATTTGTTTCACCTAAACTAACAGTTAAATCAAAAAATTATTGAGGCATTGTTTGTAGGGAATTTTATTAGCTTTAACTTGATATATTGCGTGTTTGATTATTATAGTTAAGTCTGGAGATATTTTCTATTAAGTGGAACAGACTTATTTTTTGTGAAAAAACTACACTGGGCAAAATCTCGAAAACGGAGTGACAGGAAAAAATTAAATTTTCGAAAGCACAGACCCATTTTACATTAGAAATGGATAGTGGCATTCATTGTACATTCTGGCTGTAAGTTATTAACTGAAAAGACTGATGCTTACACAGTGAAACACTAAAAATTGTTTTATACCACTTTATAGGGGCATAGTACAGCATAGTACTGCATAGGAGCAAAACTCTCGAATCGTTTTGTAAAGTTAGGTACAAAATTTTTTTATTGGCAGTGTAAAATGTTTATCCGTACCATTTATCTTTTTTTAGTCCTTCTCCCATATTTGCCAACCAAAATTACCACACAATTCCCTTTGTCCCATATTTTAATTTTAAAATTCCCACAAAAATTCCTATGGGAATTTTTTAATCGATTTAAAAAACAATTAAAAAATAACATAAAAAATACCACAGCAATTACCAAATATCACAAAAATCCCACAGTTAATAAAGAATAACCCATAAAGCATATAAATTTCCACAACTCTTGCCATTTACCGCAAAAAGTCGCACAAGTTCAGAAGTACTACACCAATTATACACCAAATTTATAAACTTTGTTAACAATTGCACATAGCGATCTGATTGGAATTCAAATATACAATTTTGATATTATTGCTGCGTTTTTTTTATATTAATTCGACTTTTGTTGATGCATTCGTAAGCTTGTATTATTGTGTATAGTGTGATCTTACCGTTCGATAATGGTCTAACATTAAACAATAATATAAGAAACAAGTAAAAAAAATATTATGTAGAATGTAAAATATATGTGAACATATTTTAATTTAACTTTTTAATTTTGTGGAAAAAAAATCCTACATGAACTAAAAAATACCACGCTGAATTAAAAAATACCATGGGGATTCCCTTTTCCCACAGCAATTAAAAAATACCATAAACAATTTTCTATCAAACATTTTACCTTCAAGGTTAAAATTTAATCATAAATTTTAATCATCAAGGCTAAAATTTAATCATATACACAAAATTTAAAAATTTATTTATTTTATTTTCGTGGAGCACCCCCCTCCCCTATGTTGTTCCAAATATAAAGGGAAGAGTCTGTACAATTTTGCATGTTATTTGGTCTTGTTTTGACCCTTGCGAACACTCTTTTCAATAATAGAGCTATTTTTATACTTCTATATATAAAAAAAAGTTGTGAAAATGTAACTAATTCCATAACTCAAGAACAGAGTGTCTGATTGAGCTTAAATTTTGACAGCATATTGTTTCCGAGTACGAGATATTTTATGGAAAAAAATGGACATACCCCCTTTTACCGCCCCCAAATCAATATAAAAATCTATATATCAGTCGGTTAGAGTCGTATAAAAGTATAATTTAGTAATTTAGTTCGTATAGTTTCCGTTGGCAACTGTACTTAAAATGGGTTTCCACGCCCCCTCTTACTGTCCAAAAATCGGTGAAAATGCTATATTTCAGACGGTTTCGGCCGTATAAGACTAAATAAATTGGATAATTTAGTTCGTATAGTTACTGTCGACAACTGTTATAAAAATGGGCGTGGTCGAACTATGTTTACACTCCTTTTTCAGGGAGTGAAGCAAAGTGTGCAGGTTTTAACTAAAATAAGCTGAAATGTTGGCAGCTGATTTTTTTCGAGTACGAGATGGCTTAGGAAGAAAAACTTTTCCCACACCCCCCTTTCATCACCCACAAATCAATAAAAATTGTCTACAAAAAATGGCCTACTTATATAAAATTATCGAAATTAAATCTAAAATATTTTAAATTTAAAATATAAAAAAAGCTTGCAAGAATCTGTTTCATTGCGTTATATTTCAAAGCATTATTGATCCACGCGGGGGTCAAAATTTGACACAAATTGGGGGGTTGCTTATCAAAAAATAAAAAAATTTTGCAATGGTCTAATATACAAACAAACAAAAAAAACAAACAAACAGCACTCGATGAAAAAACGCGTTCGCAACATCAAATGCAATCATATTCGTTGTTCCAACGCCGTCTCTTTGGCTAGACAAAAAATAGCAATAGCTTAGATGACAAAACGGTCGTCTCCATATCATCCCAACATTAAATTTCATGTATCGTTTTTTGCCCAAGTTCCATTCAGACAATATTAATTTGCACAATTGACACAAACTACTTGGCGTTCATGGTTCATAAATATTCTCATCCTCAATACTAAAATAATGAAGACATGATGTTGACGGTTTCCGCGGTAGTGCTCTCAGTCACGAGCATAACCTGGTTTTATTGTAGCATGCAAACAAATCAATATCGTTCAGTTTTGACAGTATCGGCTTCAGTATTGGTTTCATGGTACCAAGCAAATTAATGTATTCCGTTTCGTTTTGACAGTATTGACACTGGCACTATTAGTCATGAGCCTACCTGGTTTTATTGTACCATGCACACTAGTGTATTCCGTTTTGTTTTGACAGTATCGGCGGTGGCACTCTCAGTCATAAGCCTACCTGATTTTATTGTACAAAGCAAACTAATGTATTCCGTTTCGGCGGTCGCCAACAAAAAAAAAAACAAACAAACAGCACTCGATGAAAAAACGCGTTCGCAACATCAAATGCAATCATATTCGTTGTTCATCACATTTGCTGATACGATAACAAGAACAATATATGTAAGATACCGCCTAAGTGCGCAGAAATGGACATCTACTGCGCAGCCTATGTCACATGTGAAAATACATCCACAAAAATAGCACATACCCAACAAACGAAACTAAGCAAATGAATCTGATTGACTTATTGGGAAACCAACAAAATACAAACAAAGAAATAGTCAAACTGCTCTCAAAATAAATCGACCAACATAGTTGCTCTTTTGTGAAGGGGTCAACACGAAAGCGAACACCCTAATAAGATATTAAATTTGTATCAAAGATAGAAATGAATAATATTTAAATTTTTTCTGGACAAGCGTTGTTTCTTGATATATGTTTTGGTTTTTTTGTTTTTTTTAAACTGCATAAGAAATGAGGAGATTTTGAAATCGAACCACTATACAATTTTTTTACTAATAACTGGCTTCTTACTTTTTTACTAATTATGGCTTCATTATGATCACATTTTAATCAGGATCAGGGGATTTAATTAGTGTTGTCACTTTACCAAAATTGTGGTAGATCTACCACTTTTTCGACTTTTTTGGATCTTACCACTTTTACCACCCACTATTTGCAATATACCAAAATCTACCACTTTTTAATTTTAGTCAATATTTTTTGCCATTAATTTTTTTTGCTCCAATATTTATTGAACAATGTTCAATTTTTTAATTTTTTCTTTGTGAATAATGTCACAATGTCACATGTGGCAATGTCAGAACATTTTAGAAATTTTTAATGCAAATTTTTTGATAAGCCATTGATGAACAAATTAGCATTAAAAATTTGGAAAATGTTCTTGAGCTTTACTTAAAAATGAAACTTCCCTTTTTCGATTCCTCGTGAAAAATTATTCATGATAGGGCTGATTAACTTTATATTTACTTTGATTTTATTGCATTTAAGAAAGTTATTTTATGATAAATGCAATACTGTTTTGCAATACTGTTTTCATGTCTTTTTATTTCAATAAAACTTAAAGCTTTAAGCAGAAAATACTGCAGTTTTGAAATTTTTTTGAGTATATGAAATGATTTCAAATGTGTTTTTTATGCAAAAAATCACCACTCTCGTTTAAAATCTACCACTTTTTTGAGACTCAATTTACCACTATTAAATATTTTCAAGTGACAACACTGCTCTTAATCTAAATTTAGTATCCAAACGTAGTAGAATTTAGTATAAATTGTATTAAAAATAAAAAGTAATACAGAATCGTACATAAATTTAAACCAGAAAGCTAAAATTTAAACCAAAAAGCTAAAATTTAAGCTAAAAAGCTGAAATGGATGCTGTAATATTTCTTTTGGTTTGAATTCTAGTACAGAAGAGTTTAAAATATGAGTTAGTATGTGAAAAGTGTAAATTTTAAACCGCAAGGTTTAAAAAAATACAGTAATATTTTAGTGGGACTAGAATTTAGTCCAAAATTTCTAACCGACCATACACATTGAACGCGTGTGTTCGTACACAATTATAACACGGTGCAACAAAATGAGAAAAAAATTGTAAGACTTGGCCTAAGACATATTGGAGGTTGTAGACCTAGTAGAACAAAAGATAACTGTACACTTGGTTTTTTGTGTCCACCCTCAAATTTGGATATATATTCAAAAAACTATTTTTGTAGGTGCTATTGATGTGCATAACTATACTGTTTTTGAAAAATTTAAAAAATGCAAATGCTTTTTAATTGCAGAAAAGCAGATCTTCTCTACGGTATATAAAACTTTCTTATGTCTTTTTTAAATACATAGTATATCTTCTTCTAGCTAGGTGGCATAAAAAATATAGTCAAGATATTTTGGTTCCAATTTATCGGATACAAAAAAATATAAGTGCATCTTAATAAGAGCACTTGTAGCTCCTAAATCTAAAATTGACTATGCTCCGTTTTCTCAAAATAGACCCTATTTTGGCATTTGGATGGCTGTGGGTCCTCAAAAAAAAAAATCTTAAAACCTCAAATTTCGGAGTTGGTTTACTAAACAATAAACCAATCTAAGAACAACATTTGAGCCAAACACAACATTTTGATTCACACTTCAAAGTGAAATAGGCGACATATTGAAAACAATTTGTTTTTACTTTTACAAAATTTGCTTAAGCTGCTTCTAGATGACACGACAACGTCTTAAATCAAATTGTGGTTAAAAAATGGCTTGAAATTGTTCTTAGATTTTGTATAAAAAAATGGATTGATATTAAATGCATTGCGTTGAATTTTAAAACATGATGATTTTTTCAGTGTATAAATTGACTTTGATTTGTACCCCATATTTGTAGCCAGAACCAGACAAATCAACCTGTAACATTTATCGAATGCCTTAATTTTTGCGATGCAATGATATATCCATCAATAAGCCGATTCCTGAAGAATTGGTGCAACGTTGCCAGTTTCAGTCACTTCAAGCGAACGCTCGTTTTTGTCGCTTCGAAGACCTAAAACATACATGAGAAGTAAAATTGGAGAAGAAAGGCCCAATGGGTTCGCTCTTCTAGACGTTCACAGGGATGTGAAAGTGAACACGGAAGAAATTTTAAATGCTCTTGCCCGGAATAAAAAAAGACTAGAAATTATGATATAAAGAATATTTAATATACAAAAAATTGAAATAAATCTAAATGAAAAAACTAAAACCCCCACCACTAGTTATTGAACATAAGTCAGTAGGCTTTCGATATTTTAGCCGGATCCAGAGATTTCAGGAAAAAGGATATCATGGTAGAGAGTGCAAACTGGTGCATTCTTATTGTAAAATTAGAATTTTTATATAAATTTTGAAAATATCAGAAGATACAATGAAGATCAGTAAAGAACTAACTAAAACAAAACCTAATGAAAACGTTTTAAGACAGTTGAAAATTAAATTGAGTTTTAAGCTTTTTAAGCTAATTTGATTAGTAAATATGTTAATGGGTGGATATCTCGCTGTTGATCACCGTTATAGCATTTTCAAAATTCTTTAGACTGCTGAGTTCAATATTGAACACAAGCATATCACGCTGAGAGCCAAGCTTCAGTTGGCGTTGAGAGCTCGTAAACAAACTCACTCTCATTACCACATCAAGGGAAATCATTCACCATTCCATGGCGGACATCAATCATCCAACAGGAAGTTCATAACATTACAAAATGAAAAATAAATACTTATGTTAGAAATTATCAAGGACAGACAGTCTATCCTTCTCTGGCACGGACCAGGGGTTAACAATATAGCCATCGGCGATAACGGCATAAAGGATACATTTGTGTTTTGGTGAAAACTTGTTCCCTGAATAAGGGTTATTTCAGACACATGCTGCATTGTATTCGGCTATGGAAATCATTTGCTCTGATATGTTATCGAAAAGTCATTACGACTTCCTGACAGAGTGTCTTCTTGATGCTTCACTGCCAAGCGAAAGTAAGGGCTTTATGCATCTTAGCGATTTTGCAGCAGCTCTTTTCGCTGCAAAGCACTAAATTCCATTGTCACTTTGGAATATCTTTTGTGTTCAATTCATTGAGAAATAAAAACCATAATGATGCAAATCAGCAACACTTTTATGGATAGGAAAATAAAAAAGCTGCTAGCATTTAAGTATTATCAAATTAATGTTTACAAATTTACACATGTTACACATTTCAAACTTTAATATCTGCCTTTGAATTAAATGTAGTTTTTAAGTAGCACATTTGGTTGGGGTTTTAATAAAGAACGGCGTACCTGAACAACAACATATTTATCCATAATTGACATTTCAATGTTTAAAAAAAATGCATCGCAATAGTCCTCGCAATTACGATATTAAAGTTATCTAGAATTGCAAACGGTGCTGACGTTAATTTGACATTACCTTTGCATGCGCAAATCATATTCTGAATAGCAACAAGTTTATTTGGATCGAAATCCTTTGTGATTGTGATCCATATAAGGAACTTTTGGTAGTCAGCGTCAGCTGTGTGCCAAGTTAAACGGCAACAGCGCATTGTTAATAGCTTTTGCCATCCTGTCTTGAAGTTTACAGTTGCTGCCCATTTGGAAAGCGTTTTAATAAAGTAAATGTTTCACTTGTAGATGCATAGAAGAGACACTAACTTGTAGTAAATCTGCTCTTGATTGTTAATAAACAAACAGAATGAAATTTGAAATTTTATTTTATGAATGTTTAATTGTTTTGAAATGTTTCGGTGAACTTACAATTTTATTTAATTTCAATTGATTTGATCGTATCTCTTTGAAATTTCGGTCTAAATTTATGTAATAATTAAAAGTAGCTTGTGTAGGAATATTTTTTTAAGGCCGACAATTATTCTTTTGGTTAATAATATTACTTCATAAAATAAATAAATCAAGACAAAAATAATATCACAAAAAGTTAAAACATTGCCAAGCAATCAATTATCTCATAGCAATAGCATCAACTCATTTTTTTTCTAAGAATTCTTTGTTGTCAACAAATTGTTGAAGTTACTTTTGAAGCATTTCTAAGCTAACCTCATGTAACGCGTATTTTCGCTTCTCCAATTGTCCAAAACCTTGCTACATCAATTACCATCTAATTTGCATATTATTTTTTTTGAATTAAATTTTCATTATAAACCTGAAAGTTTTGTGAATTCCTTAAGAACATGAATCGACAAAGCTTTTGTGTGTCTCACTTAAAAAAAAAATTCTTTTGTTAACGCAATGTACAATATGTATTATTTAGGATCTGTCATTTTAAATCCGAACACACTTTTCTGTGATTAAATCTGTGATAAGCTTATCATTAGCTGTAAAAAGACCAATGGGACAGCTGTTTGTTCTATTAAATATCATTTAAAACATTAGATTATCTAAATAAGCAAAAAAAGTGGAAAATTTGTAGCTTCACAAATTTTCAACCTCACAGAAGTTTTGATCCGAACTTTAAATGCCAAAATGACATTTGTATGCAGACTTATACAAATCTATGTTCAGTTTTCCTAGAATAAAAAAAAGAGATCCCCATTATTAGAGACAACAAAAAATATTTTTTAAGTTTTTTTTTACCGTAAGGCAGTGGTGCACTTCAAAACAGTTTTGGTAGAACCAAAAGCATATTCGTCAGAAATAATCGAATACGAATATCTTGAGATGATTTTGACCGGTATATATTGATGAATTGTGTTCATTGGCGTCGGAAGCGGGGGGAAAGGTGGGCAGTTGCCCCCCCACTTTTTTTAGCTAGATAAACAATTTAAAAGGAAAAGTTATTCAAAATATCAGTTTTTTTACAACGATAATATTTTTGTATTATATATTTTCCTCTTCTTTCTCTCTTCTTCATGTTTCATGTGAAGAAATTTTGGTGAACTTTTTTTGCACCACCATTTGTACTGCCCCCCCATTTGTACTGCCCCCCCAGATGAAATTCGCTTCCGACGCTATTGATTGTGTTGTGCGTATTATTAAATGTATGAACACAAGTGAAAGAGAACTGAACCAACGAGTTTTATGCAGGCTCCACACGGCACCTGCTTTCAAGGAGCGTCCTATGGCAAGTTTTTTACTCTTTGATTTTTGCCATTGTCTGCTGAGACGTGATGGTCAAATGCAAATATAAATTAAACTGAAAACGTTCTGCCTCAGATGGGAATCGAACGCAGGATACCTCGGTTTTTTAGCATACGGCCCACAAACTCTAACCAGTATGTCACGGCTGCCGAGAATAAACTGTGCTTTTATATGGTATAAAATATAAGATTGTCGAATTGTGTTATACGAAAATTACTCAAAGTTTCGCAAGAATATGTAATTTTTTCGATATTGATCACCCTGTATTTAGCATTCGGAGTCTTACAAAATTGATTATTATTTTCTTATTATGCCTTAACAAAATAACATTAATATAAAAATTTTTTTGTAGATATATGCTTAGAATGTACAATATGAATTTACAAAAAAAAAAAAAAATTAACTGCATCAAATTTTTATATAGGTACATATTAAATTTTAATAATTTTCTATACACTTATATAATGTGGAGCGGGTTTCTTTCCGCATTTTCGCAAAATTCTTTTTTTTTTTTAAATTGCATTTTAAAGTTCTGTAAAAATTTGTATGAACTTAAGGACCTTGTAAATTGCAAATGACTCTCTTAAAAGTATCAAAATTCCACATGAATGAAGATATACGTCTTGTAATTATATTACTACTTATATAACAACGTAACTCTCTACGACATTTTCAAAAATGTTGTATATAATTAAATATATGTAGGTTATCTCTGTGTATTTGATGAGGGTGTTTTTTTATTTGATAGGGAAACATTATTTTTTTTAAATGTATACATTATTTTATTTTAGCTATTTACTGCAAGAAGCGTCTTGAAAAATTGAAGAAGAATATTTAGATATAGTTTTTTATGCCGTGAATGCTCTCCATTTATTTGGAGTGGATTTCTTAGTCAGTCAATACTATCTCAGAAGTTAAGATAAAAAGAACAATGTAATGCCTTACAACATGACATTTTGGGCAAATAAAAAAGCGACTTTTTTCTTAATGAAATGTCATGGAATGAGACTATGAATTAGCCTATATTCAATTAAATAAGTATTGACTTGGATCTATGCCAACGTTAATCTATACTACTATATAAAAGCCTTTGTGACACGTACGGATGTTCCTCAATCACACGAGAACCACTAAACCGACTTAGACAATAAAGGTACCAAAGGTTTTTTATTTTAACGAAATCGTGCTAGGCTATGTAAGATTTGCCACGCCTACTTTTCACGCCCACTATATGCAAAAAATGCTAAATTTTCAACGGTTTAGGTCGTATAAGACTTAAATTTGGTAATTTAATTTGTATAGCTACTGTCGGTAACTGTACTCAAAATGGTTTTCAACGCCCTGTTTTAACGCCACAAGTCAATGAAAATGCTACATTTCAGACAGTTTTGGTCGTATAAGACCAAAATTTGGAAATCTAGTTCATATGGTTACTTTTGGCAGCTGTACTGTACTAAGGATATGCGTGGAGTGAAGCAAAGTGCGGCAGTTATAAACCATATGATTCTGAAATTTGGGCAGTCGATTTGTTTTGAGTACTAGATGGTTAAGGAAGAAAAAGATCCCCCTTTTACCGCCCAAAAATCAATGAAAATGTTATATTTCAGACATTTTTAGTCTTATAAGACTTAAATTTTGTAATTAAGTTTGTAGAGTTTTTGTCGACAGCTGCACTGAAATTGGTTTCCACGCTTCTTTTACCGCCCACAAACGAATGAAAATGCTATATTTTACACAGTTTTGGTCATATAAGACTAACATTTGGTAATTTAGTTCGTATGGTTACTTTCGGCAGCTATACTAAAAATGGGCGTGGTCGCACTATGTTTATACTCCTTTTTATGGGATGATAGTGGAGTCTGATCACTGGATGATCTGAAATTTTTGGCAGCCGATTTTTTTTCGAGTATTTGATGGTTTAGAAAGAAAACAAATTTGCCACACCCCCTTTTATAGCCCACAAATCAATAAAAATGCAGAACAAATCTGTACTTTTCAAAATTTCAAAAACTCCTAAACCGCTCATATGATTGGAACGAAAATTTGTATAAATGGGCTTACAGTTACGGTAAATTTTTTAGTTCTATCTATTTTCAACGCCAGAGGGCACTGTAATACAAATATGAACTTAATGCAAATCTAAACGGCTGGACGAATTTCCCTCAAACTTATTACACTATTGTATGCATCCTAAATTAGTTTTTGAATCACTTTGTTTTGACCACGTTCTTTTCGCCTTTTTTCAACTAAAGGAAATTTTGTTATTTAAAAACGATTTACTGTTATAAATTTTAGCCAATTTAATTTTTACAAATTTCTATTATTTTGACATCAAAAACATTAACATATCTTTAAAATTGTAGAAATTTTTAATGCAATGACTGTTTCATAAAACATCGTTACCTTTGGTTTGAGTTTGTACTTCTGAGAAATCGATTTGTTTTCGTCTTTTCTTATAGCCTAACATCTGAAGATTATTGAAAGTCAAATAGAGCAAAACTATCGAAGTTGTTGAATAATTAGTGCCCTCTCCTCTAATAGTACAGCTTCGACAGCTTCAATTTTAAACTCGTTTTTCATAAAACCACTTTTTAAGACAGTGTTCGCAGCCATTTAAAAACGACATTACTTATTTACTTCAAACACAGCTTCTAAATATAAAACACCTTCCCTTATCGGTAAGTTTTAGATTTTTTTTTTAAATTAAGGGGTTTTCCACTTACGAAATTGCGGAATTTTTCGTGAAAAATAGGAATTTTCACTTAAAATGACCACCACAAATTTTAAAATTAAATAAATAATAATCAGAGAACGTTGGGGCCAAGATTTGATGATAGATACTTTGACTAAATTTTAATTTTTTTGATTTTATATAATTTCCAGCGGAGACACAGTGAACACCGTAAATCCTCTTTTTCCAAAGACGTTCTTGAAAAGGCAATGTCAAAGGTTGGTTTGCTGATTTTTTTGCATTAAATAATTACAGAATGTTATTAAACTGCTACCTTATAATGTACAAAACTTTTCAATGAAATTGCTCTTACCGTATTTCTAAAAAAATTCGCAAAAGAGTGTTTTTTACGCTGAAACCCTTACCACTTCCTTAATTCGGCGAACTACATCAAGCAGGAAAACTTCAATACTTTCATAATTTTTGTAATTCCACGAATTTTTGTGCACCTTTGCTTCCTATTGCTTTGTTGCTAAGTATATTTTTGCACCATCGATCGATTTTGTTTTTTTTTATGTTCAAAAACTTAAACTTCGTAGTTGCACTCTTCAAATAATTTCTCGTTTGACATCTTTGAGTACATATTTGCTATTTTAAAGAGAAGATAATATGCCACTTTTTTGAGTTTGTTGTAAAAAACTAATTCAATTGTTACTTAAGGGGGGGGGTAGGGGAAATTAAGTTTCTTCGGTAAAAAAGGCCTGTTTTCAAGACTTTAATAACATACAAGCTTCATTCCCATGATCCCTTCTAATTTCCCCTTCCAATTCAAAAGAGTACAATATCCTATCAGAATTGGTTTTGCAATGACCAATAATAAAGCTCAGGGTCAAACTTTTAAAATATTGGTGTTGACTTATGCGAAAACTGCTTCTCACATGACCAAATTCACGTCGCATTATCACGTAGTGGAAATGCTTCTAGCCAATTTATATTAAAAACCGATGATAATAACCACACAACAAATGTAGTGTATTAAGAAATATTATATTCTTAACTACTATATAAACATTTTTAACATATTTTCACTAATATCAATTTTTGTATTTTCTTTACAATTTTTTTTTAATGTTTTACTCATTAAGTATGTATCTAATCTATACTATTATATAAAAATGAAATTTTTAAGAAGTTAGTATGCTTGTGGCTGTCGGTAAACTCAAGAGCCGCTGAACGGATTTATGTGAAATTTTCACTATTCGAATCAGAATTGATCATAGATGGTTCAAGTATACTCAAAATGTTGATATACATATATAATAGCGAACAAGTTATTGACTGAGAAACTAGCTTCAATCTCAATTTTTCGGAAAATTCGGCACATTTTTCCATTTCCTGCCTAAACAGTAAATGTATACATATTTGAAAATGACTTATGAACATATGAAAGATCTTCCCGATTCCAACAAAAAAGTCTAAGGTGACATGCATCTACGATCAATGGCTTTGTCGTAAAATTGACATTTTATTAAAAAATTAAATCATTTTCTTGCAAGCAGTTCATCTGTTGATTGACTTTATTACTGTTACTGCTTGCAGCTTTGGTTTCATTGTTGTTGCGTGACAACAACAGCTGAGCGTTGGGATGAAAGGAGAACAACGTGTGAAGTTTTTATTGCATTAATTTAACCTTTCGTTGCATGGGATTGCACATACGCAATGTTGACTTCTAATGCCAGTGTTGCCAGGTGCCTTTCACCGTTTACCCCTGGATTGGATTTCAAATCCACCTAAAGTCCCCTAAAATTTCTTTTCGAAAAAAATACAAAAATTTCATAGGGGGCAACTGAAAAGTAGTGCAACTGCAATGCAAGCCTATGTATTTAAACAGCTATGTATTTAAGGACGCCATTAACAAGGGCAGGAAGCTGCATCATAGTTCTCAATTGTCCAATGTGAAATTGACCTAAAAATTAAGTCTTACTTTTGAAAGGAGTCTCCCACTTTTTGATATATTTTTGGGCATATCTTTTTTTCTCACACTTGCTTTGTTTTTTGTTTTTACACGGCATCAATCCATTGCAAGTAAAGCGCGAATCAAGTTTGAAGTAAAATGGGAAATCATGGGTAATTAATTTGAAATGCTGCCACTTCAGCCAAATATCTTCTTTTCTTAAATTTTTAGCATAATTTTTAGGAAAAGTAAGAAAGCATTATTTCCAAAGGTCAATTTTTAAAATACCCTTAAAAACCCCTAAAAAAATTAAATCTCACAAAAAAAAACCCTAAAGATTTATTACCCCTAAAATCCCTTAACACAGTTAAGAACCCCTAAATCTAGGTGGAAATCCCCTAACCTGGCAACACTGTCTCATGCGCACCTTCCACAGTCAGTCATTTGACTTCAATCAGGTATATGTGTTAGTAAATATTTGTTTGTGTGCATTACACAGACACGTTGATGGTTTGATTGATCAAAGTCTAAATTTTTAGATATTTTGCAATGCTGGTCAAGCGGCTGGATGTGTGTAAGGGCTTGATTGATCAAGCTTTCGTCATTTCGTTTGCTTTCGTCGTGCAGTAACTAATAAATTTAAGAGGACAGACACTTTTTGGCAGAGTTTATTAACTCTTTTTCCTTTTATTTTTACGCTTTTTAATGCATAGCTTACAATTACTTTATAAGCAAGTAATGCAATATGCGCGATAAAATCGTCCTTATAACTCATAGCACGTCGGTTCCATAAAAAAATAATGCAGAATGAAAATTTGTTGATATGATTGATGTGTGTAAGGGCTAGCATCAATCCACACGTACATTTCTTTATGAGTTGTAGTTTTCTTTTGTCAAATTGGTGATTTAGTTTGTCCGAAATATTGAGTCGAACAAAGTCTTTGTTATACGAAGACAAAATAAGTAAATATTTTTAATAATTATTCAATAAATATCAGGAAATCTTTCATATATAACTAATATTCTGGAATATAAGTTCATGTTCTTGAAGCGTAATAGTTTTTTTGTGCAATATAACTTGAATTACGTAAAATAAATGACTTAGTTGCAAATATGCAATATCATGTATTTAAGACATTTTGAAATTATATTACAGATATGAGGTTATACTGCAGATGTGCAATTCCATGCATTAAACTTTAATTAAAGCTTGAGACTTTTCGTAAGCTTTTGAAGGGTGCTTACTGACAATGCTATTCTAAAAATGTTTGATTCATGGGAATATAGCGAGGATGAATCAAGTGAAGATGATGACGTTGATCATAAAGATGATAACGTAGACGTCAGTATAAATCGAACAGAAAATTCTCCAACATCCCGAAGTTGAAGAAGACCTTTAAAATAACTTAACATTGAAAGAGAAATACTCGCTCACTGTTTGGAAATAACAAAATTTAATTCAACGTATAAAAAGCCAGACTAACCATTTAATACTGACGATTCAGATTTAACAAAATTTGTTGGCATATGCATTCGAATGTTAGTTACTCAATAACATTACCGTACCCAATAATCGTTATTGGACACCCATTAACTTAAATAAATAAATAAATAGAATAAATAAACAAATAAATAAATTGCAGGAAACACTTTAATACAGGAGACAATGTCAGTCAATCAATTAAAAAAAAAATTATCTTTGAAGTGTAATATAAAAACAAGGGATGATCCCAATTTGACCGGCTTTTCAAAATTCCATTTGACGAAGTAATTCAAGTCGATTTCATATGAAAATTGCCTTCCGTTGACGAACAGTCACGCTTCATGAATTATAAGTTATTATACAACACTAAGATAATTATTATACAGGACTAACACTAATGATTGAACTAACTTCATTGGGTACAATCCGTCGGAATATATTTCAAAACTCAAAACTACCGAGTGTTTTAATATTAACCCTCTACTGCACACGAAGTATGTATATGTATATGGGTGTTTCTCTGGTTATGCACGCGACATTTGTACGCGTTTTATTGTGTTTGAATATTAAAAAAATAGAAGTGGATTGGAATTTTGGAATGAATTCTAGAATCGTTACATTGTTTGTGATGAGTTCTTTCTAAAAAGTATATATAATGGTAAATTGAGCACTGGGTACCCAAATGCCATGCAATCAAAGTTGTCTTACTCACGTGACAAAAATAGAAGTGCCTTTTAGGACCGTAAGAAAAAGTGCGAAAGTAAGCGAATTGTAGGAGGTTTTTATTTCGGAAAAAATGTTTTTATAGAGGTTAGTAATGGGCCTTTATAATCATGTTTTGTTCAAAAGCAACTATGCATGGGTTGGCGAAGAAAAAAATAAATTGTAAATTATGCACGTGACATTACGCACGTGACACTTTTTACCTTCATACATATTTTAGTAATTTTACATATATTTTCAGAAGTTTTTTACAAAAAAATTAAACTTTTATTCAAAAATGAAAAATAAAAAATAAAAATATACTACAAAATTAATCCAACTTAATTTTTTCCTTGAGTGAGTATCCTGTTCGAGCAACATTTATGTATTCATTATCTTGTCACGGTGGACCATTTCAGAGAAATACCCATATGGCTTTTCATTTTCAAATTCGAATTTCCAACGGATATTAGAAGTTACAACAAAAAACAAAATTATCACTACCATTTAGTTCGATATTGCTTATTTATATAGAATCAAATAAACTTAAATACGCGTTTTATATATATTCAATTTTTAAATTCCGCTGAAAAGCCAATTAATGTGCTTAGTGGAAAACCCTCATTGCCAATAGGGGATATGTTTTTAGTATGTAGGTTAGGGCGGGTCAAATTCTGGCTCAGCGAAATTCGTAAAATACATGTAATTTCAAGACTTTTTCTCCACTACAGCATATACAAATTCTGAAAAAAGCTGTGCGGACTTTCGTAAATAGATTCATACACATACATTCATACATTCATATTTTATAATTGAGAACAAAATCTATTTACGAAAGTCCGCACAGCTTTTTTTCAGAATTTGTATATGCTGTAGTGGAGAAAAAGTCTTGAAATTACATGTATTTTACGAATTTCGCTGAGCCAGACCTCCAAAAAATTCGTCCATACAAATTGACCCGCCCTAATGTAGGTGCATTCTGTCTGTCCTGGCAGATCCGGGCAGGATCTAGAATGTAAATCGTGCATGCGTATAGTACGGGTATACATATCTTTGGAAGATTTCATACCACCGGGCGAATCAAAAAAAAATTAAAAAATGGTTTAGTAGACGCTTGTTAATGTGTGGTGAATGTTATTTTCTCTTTTTTACACAGATGCTAAGAAAATCTCAGTTAAGTTTGTCAGTGCGTGTGGTTTTTTATTTTCAATTCAGAAAAACAGAGAATTCAGAAAATAAAATTTTTTTTTTCTAAGTTACGTGTCAGTAAGTTTGCTTATATATTTTTTATATAGTTAATAGCCTACTGATTTACGTTTATGTGATTGTTTTACTATTGCACATGTAAAAATCATGAAATCACGCATTCCTTCGAACAGCTATAAATAACTTCTAACGGAAACGGAACTACTTTTTTTAAAAATTTTTGTTTTCTTATCTAATTATTCCATTTCAAATATAAATCCAACAAAAAAAAAAATTTATTTTTTCTATCTGGATCATAATGCATGCAGTAAAGGGTTAATGATGTCAAGGTACATATTGTGGTAAAAGTCCTGAGATCATAGCTTGACAAAAAATTTTGTAAGAACATATCCAAACGACAAAATAATGGGATAGTGGATTTGTTAGACTCATTTATTGGACTCTACAATATAAAAATACGCTCAAAAAAGTGGTGTATGAGATTTTTTATCATTTGATAGTCACCAAATTAGTAAATGCACGACTATTGTACAAGCGTACGAAGCAACAAAGCGGCAACCTTGGAAACATAACATTAGCCAATTTTCGTTTGCAAGTGGCAAACTTTGAAAGTCTTTGCAAAGTAGGAAAGCTATCCACAAAACGTGGAAGACCTTCCGAATTATAAAAAAACCTCAAACAAAAGATGAAACATCAAAGAAGTTTCCCACAGCCTCAAACAGAAGTTCGGTTAGGCCATTTTAATCACTGCCCACAACGGGACAGCAAGAGTTTTACATGCCAATTACCAGGGTGCAATGGATACAGTCATGTAAGCTGCTCAAAATTTCAGAATAGACTATGTTTAAATCAAGCAGTATCTAACTTTAAATGATTTAATAATGAATAATGTTTTATGTACCTAATAAATTGCAATCTTCAAATTGCATTCTTCAAATTTAGAAACAAAAATCCTTACAGATCAGTATGATATTTTATATATTTTTTTACTATCCTGTGTTTAATTTGTCTAAGTTATAGATGAAGGTGCATTTTAATTCTTTATTATTATTGAATATATAAAAAATTTGAAATTATATCTTAGTTTAAAATAAAAACTAATACTTAAACCATCATATAGTAAAGCAATTTTTACTGCTTTCCTGCATGAAATTGCAAATATGCAATGCTCCGTAACTTTGTTCCTGTACATCGAAGAGCATCCAAATTTCGTTTATACATTCGATAAATCACTCCGATCACATTACTTTTTTCACATAACACAAACATTTTTTATACACAGGAAGAAAAAGTCATGTAATGAAGGGTTAAAAAACCACGAAATAAAGCAATTATTGAGCAAAATAATAAGTGACACATTTTCATTGCAATATTTTGTTTGGAAAATACAATTTTAAGATTATTAAGAATTCGAAAACTTTCAGTAGAGTTTTTGGAGCAAAGCTTTTACGCTTCGTTTTGTGATTTACTCCAGTGAAATCTTAAAAACTACACTTTTTCTATACACCTTTTTCTTAGAAAATTAGGTTTAGTATTTACTAACGTAAATACAAAATTAGAAAACTAGATTTAGTATTTACTACCGTAAATTCAAAATTTGGTAGATGAATAACTAAAAGTTTTCTTTATTTGATCAAGGAGGTGATTGTTTGCTTTTGGGAGGGTTTGAAAAACTTTTTAGCCCCTAAACCCTCTAACTGAGCTCCTGATTGTTTTTTTACTGGTTGATTGGGCCAGTGGTGCCTAAACGATTTTACACTTTTGTTTTTTATTGCAGATTTTCATTTTCATTTCAGGTCCGAATTGTTTTTGTTAATTTGGTGCGATGACGCATGCACGTGATCATTTTTACGGCGAGGGTCCACGTGAACGGACACAAGGCCCCACCCCGCATCTCACCGAACTGCTAGCGATGCCAAGCCAGCACGTGTAGCCGTAAGAGTGAATGCCTTCCTTAACGAAGTTCAGTGGAATTTGACTGGTTCCGCTCTTGAAACACTCAAGGTTGTTTTCGATACATTGGGACCAAAATATCCTTACACCGGCTGAAAAGGACTACTTTTTATGCCAACTTGCGAGGAGAAGATGGTTTTAAAAATAGACAAAACATGTATTTTGAAATTTATTTTTTATATTATTTACGTACTTTGAAATTTTTTTTATATTATTTACGTAAAAAAAATTTATATTATTAAGTCTCTATGTATTGTTGTCTTTTCACAATAAATATCAACGCTAGTTGAATTCGTTGAACAAGTTTTTACGCCATAGCTTCTGAGCCCTTAAAGAATTAAAGTATTCGAACTTAAAAAATGTAAATAATGAAAATTAAAAAAATTATAGCGCCTTTTGTTGGCATAGTATTAAACTTTGAAATTAATAATGGGCAATGTAACTGCATTTTTTTCAAAAGTTTAATATTTGTACCTCAAAATAAAATTTCCAATAATACTCTATCTACGAAAATCGCATTTTAATTGACTGAACTACGTTTCTCACACTATACTCTATTTTGGCATTCGCATGGCTTTGGGTCCGCTCAAAAAACCTCAAAACCTCAAACACCAGATTTGGTGATGGGAAGTAAATGTGTCAAGACGTTAAGTGCATCAGTGGGGCATATCCCCTGTTATACCTATCCACACGGATCGCTGGATCCGAGCTAGTTTTGTTGTGTTGTATGCTTTGTTCAGTGCAGGCCATCATGCTACAAGATAGGACACATGACTGTATAGGACTATTACCACTGTATATAGCCATAAGAGCATTTTTGGTTGAAGACCCCATTTTCTACCGAAGGTCTTTTTGCAGGCGTAGAAGGCTTTGCAGGCCTTTTTAACCCTTTGTTAAGGTAAGCTTAGCTTAGAATCCAGCATAACGCCCAGATATTTTGCGCTGTTGGATAGAACTAGAGGTTGGTTGTTTAGCTTTGGAAGCACAAATTGTGGCGCTTTGGTTTTTGTGGTGAATAACATCAGTTCCGTCTTGCTAGGGTTGACTCCTATACCGCACCTGGCAGCGCAGACATTGAGTTTTCTCAAATCAACCTCCATTAGCTCACTAAGCGTAGAAGAGAATAGACCTGAAATCATTATAACCCCGTCATTCGCATAAGCCACCACTTTGACCCCATTGCAATGTAGTGCAATAAGGACTTCGTTGATGGTGATGAGCCAGAGTAGGGTAAATCACTACTGACAAATCTCGTGAGTTGTCAAATACCCAGGTCTGCCTGGATTATTCAGTTACTGAGCATTAAGACTATCTAGTTTCTCACCGGTGCTTGCACACCAACGTTGGTCAGAGAATCAAGAATGGCCCTAGTACGTATATTGTTAAAAGACCCTTCTATGTCTAAGAAAGAAGATGGCTCTTTTAATAGTAGTGATAACCTCGTGTAAGGCAGTATCTGTGTATCTGCCCTTGAGGTATGCATGCTGGGCGTTAGATATGTTAGCACCCTATAAAACGTCCCTGTGATGAATATCCAGTATACGCTCTAGGGTTTTCAGTACGAATGATGTGAGGCTTATCGGTCTGTAAGATCTTGGCTGACTTATGACCTCTCCTCCCAGCTTTGGGTATAAATATTACCTTAACTCTTCTCCAGCTCCTTGGAGTGTAGTTAAGACGGAGGCAATTTCTGAAGGTAGAGAGTAGGATAGGTGCAACTACATCTTGTAGTTGCTGCAACATTATTGGAAGAATGTCGTCGGGACCGGTAGATTTGTATGGGGAGAATCTGCTTAAGGCCCAGATAACCCTTTTTATTGAGATAAAGGAGCCAGTAGGAATCGCAGCAGTTGCCTCGAGTGATTCTAAACCTAAGGTCTCATTGCAGCTGCTCCTGCAGCCGGGAGAGTGTGTGTTGAGTATGTGTTCTAGGAATTTAATAGAAATTTTGAGTATGATAACATATATAATAGGATCATCTCATACATTTGACCCCTAAGGTCACACCGGGAAAACTCAACTTCCCATTTTTTTAATTTTTTAGGGGAAATTCGGAAGAAATGTTTAGGCTAAAAATAATGAAGCCAGCTTATATTAAGAATCATCTAAGGAGAGCGAATCTATAAACTGTTTTCGAAAATTTTCTTTATTTGGTGTGTTTTTTGTAGGAGGTCCTAATAGGCTAGCTGCTAGGGGGGAGGGAAATGTTTGGAAGAAATATTAGTAAGATTAATAATAGAACCATCGCATATATTTTACTCTCTTAGAGTTTAATTTAGGACTCTGTAGGACAAATTTTTACCAAGCGATTTATTAACCTGACAGATAAGGTAAGAATACTTTTAGATTGAATTTATTTGCATCGCAACAATTTAATCCAATGGATTCAATAATATTGCTTTTATATATGTACTATTTAGTTTTTAAATTAATTCAAATTGGCGTGAACGTTTTTCTTATTTGCAACATTTCTATATTTACAGCCGACTTATATTGAAAGTATATTACAATTTAATTATTGGTCCGGGCAGAACGGGTATGGATTGCTTCATTTGGCAAGTGCGCTTAACAATGAAATGTATGTCAAAACATTTCAAACTGGTTCATTCCCTAAAAGAAAAGGATACCTACAGGTGCACTTTTGCTGACGATTGCTCACAATACCTTTCCAGTTTTAGTAGCCTAGGCCGCGCACCGAATGTGGCAGCTTATAAATAACCAATTCTAGCAACTGCCAGACGAATCGCGAAATCCTGTCGTGCATATCTTAATTAAAATTATTAAAGGTAATTGAATTCGGATATTTATCGATTTTTTATGTAGCGCTAGTAATTCCATTTTCTTACTATATTTAAATCTAGACGCCAAGAAGTAACCCGTTGAAGAAATACAAAATCAAACAGAACCAAAAGCAGTGGCAATCAATATCAAAAGCGCAGCATGACTGCATAGCGAATAAATATTTAAATTGTATTTTAATAACTTCTCAATTAATATATGTGTAAATTTATAAATGATAAATGATATTAATAATTTACTGTTTTAGCAGATTGTTTATATTTTTTCATAAAATTAAACTCCTTTATACGGATCTTAAGTTGCAATTGTTTGTCTTTGCGATTATTTTAAAGGGTTTGTGTTTGTGGTTGCGGTCAAGTACACAAACTTCAACGCAACAAATAAATCAAAGAAGTGCTGCCAAATACGCTACACATAGTTAATGTTTTGTTTTCTCAAATCTACGCTACGATGTCATACTATACGTTACGTAAATGTTAATTTTCGTTCTCTGCTTTACAGACAGTTGGTCGAATTTCGAACGCAGGCGATACTAGTATGTATTAACACGAACCCTCAAATTCAGAGTATTGATACCTGATCTATCATTTTCTCTGATGAAATCACCACACATGTCATATTTTTCAAGGGTGTTCAGAACATCCTTTAAGTCCTTATTACAAATTTAAATTATACATTTTTTATTCTGTTCAAATATTTCGATTAACTTATTGGCACCTAACATCATAGCTAGGAATAAAAGTTTTGCTGCCTATTAATATATCACGAACTATTTAACGCTTGCGTATTGAGAGAAATACTTCTTCACATATTTTTTCTATGGACCCGATCTTCATTGCTGTGGTCAATCATTATTGTGTTTCATTGTTGTTTTTTTTTTAATCAAAAACCGCAAATCTATGAATTTGTAGAAAAATTTAAAAATGTTGTAGAAAAACACGACTTATTCTTGCTAGCTTACGAATTAAAAATAATTTTGATTGATTACTTTGGATTATCTTGTCATTTACCAACATCAAATATGATATTTATCAAAATCTGGAAACCGGTTGCAGAATACTGTGTGTTTCATTGTTTTTGTTTTCTGTTTTGGGTTTTCTTTCATTTCATGCGATAAAGGTAAAGATTTCGTATTAAGCGTTTTGTTAGATTAACAGGCAATGCTAAAATAATAGGTTTTGATGTACATACAAACATACATGCCGGAGTAGCGCACGTATTGATATCGATTGTTGACTGCAAAAGTTTGTATTTAAAATATCAAATGTTTTCACCATATCAATTCAAACTTATAAAACACACTCAGAACACGACTATAATAAAAATAATAATAATAATAAACGCTGAACACTGAAGCTGAGCCGAGTCTTTCCAATTACAACAGTTTGACCTTTTTCGAGTTATTACTGGATGATGGCAGGCAATGTTCGATTTGAAGTTTTTTCTATTTTTATTAATTACTTGAATACATCAGGTTTTTGTGTGCTTTGTTTATGTTGTATTCGTTTATGTGAGTGTTTGTATGGTGCTGAAATTTTTGATGGTCAATACTCCCGAAATTGAATATATTTAGATAGGTTCGCTTGAAATAATAGCAGAAAGCTATTCCCGCAAAGCAAAAAAAAAAAAACAATAAAATCAGCAGAACAAAATAGTTCTACACATTTCTGGGTACTTGATTCAAACTTTATCCACTTGTCAAAAATCAATTGCCATTAAAAGTACTTTGACTCGAAATTTAGGCATTAGTTGCTAAAGTACCAAAGCGAAAAAAGTAAATTTTTATTTTTTCCCCTCATCTTAAACTTGTCCAATCAGCTCCTAATATTCAACAGTCATTTCGGTCATTAGTTATTTTGGAATGTTTATAATGGTTAGTTTAGCACTTTTTTCTTCAATGAAAAGCTCCTCGATGCAAACTTCATAAGGAACAAAAACTTCATCTGGAAGCCAAAATCCAACAATTAGTATAATATTTGCTATTATTATTAGCTTTTATTTTATTGAAATAAAAAAGAAGCCATAACTTTATAGTTTTTTAAATAATCTTCAGAGTTATTTCTCTTGATACAAATCTCTAAATTCGCGTATTAGAAAAAAGGTTAAACGTAAAAACTTTTTGGAAATGAAATTCTTTAATCAAAATAAAATAAATTGAGCTACAAAAATAAATAAAGAAAACCAAAAAAGGAATCTTTAAAAAAGTTTATTCTGTTGCAAGAAACTAAATTTATTCTGAATCTACCAGTAAACAGCAAAACTATTTACTAGAATTTAACACGTGGGATATTTAAAAAACCTTATATCCAAAAACTAAAAAGCTTTTAAAAAATGTCAGCTTACGTTGGAAATTTTTGTTTATAAAAGCTTATAACAAAATATTTTTTAATAATTTTCTGCTGGCTTCCTCCCAAAAAAAGAACTACAGTTTATCAGTCGAAAAAAAGTTTTTTGTAAATTTTTCCATAAAATATTTTTTCGAACAAAAATAAAAGTTAAATCTTACTTTTACTTTTCCGATCAAAAATCTTACAATGCTTTTTCTTATTAACTATAATAATAGTTGAAATTTTTAAAAAAATTAATACAGCAGATTTTTTATTCACTTACGCCTGTATTGATAACATTTTTGAACAGAAAAAAATCATTGCTATCAATCTTCATATCGTTGCATTGCATCGCTTAGTTGCTTATTATTGTTTTTATTTATTACGCAAACGACTGGAACAGTGACTGCAAGCAGATGATATTGGCATTATATTATGATTTTTACTTTTGATCAAAAAAATAAAATTAAATGTTAACTTATATTTTTATAAGTTAGATAAAAGTAAGGGTTAATAGATTTTTCATCGAAAAAAATAAAAGTAAAGTTTTAACTGTTATTTTTGATCAAAAAAAAAATAAAAGTAAAATTTTAACTGTTATATTTGATCAAAAAATAAAAGTCAAATTTTAACTTATGTTTTTGATCGAAATAAAATTGGTCAAAAAATAACAATTATTTATTTACTTTTTTAAAAAAATCAGAAAAATTTAAATCATTAAAGATTAATATTCCTTAGCTAACGAGCATCACATTGCTTTATTCAAATATCGAATAGACTAATTCTTTCCATCCGACTTTTTGAATAAAAATTTCGAAAATAACAGTTATTCTCGGTCCCTGATATAAATATATAGATTGGAGCTTGAACAGTATTAACAGAATAAACAGATGAAAATAACAAAAATGGTGGACATTTGAATTTTAAGTAGAGTTTTCTTAACGTTTTTCGCTCTTAAGAGTTCTCTAAAAAAACCGGCAAATATCATTTAAATTTTGGTTTTGGATGCAATAAATATTATCTTCTTTAAAAAAAATCCAAGTCAATAGAGTAGTTCTTGAGATATCGTGGAGACCAGTTTGTAAGACACGATTTTTCAGAAAACGCGTTTTAAGATTTGATTAACGATTGTTTCGAGTGCGTTAATGAAAATATGGGTTCCTTTCGTATGCGATTTTTATCGGCCAAACCGCTTTAGGAACATATACTACACATCATAAGCTACACATTCATAAGCTAACCGGAAAACCAATATTAAGTAAACAAACTAGCACAAAAGTTAGAGCAAAGATGGATTAAAAAATTGTAAACAAGTGCAGCAACGAGCTGATTTCTTTGTTTACCTTTCGTTACTGCAACTGATCTACTTGATTCGTTTTCTCATGCATAACTTAAATTCTCAATTCCACAAAAAAATTCTTAACTCAAGAAAATTAATAATCAAATAAAGTAATTATAAGCTGAATGTAAAAATCAAATACTCATACTAAGAATTTTTTCAAATACATTGCTTATAATGCTTGGTTCAAGTAAATTCGGACAGATTTGACATAATCTAGAATCAAGCAAAAGATTTTCTCGATACAAGACAATTATTTCCTTCAGTGTTGATTGCATACAATGCATAAACTTTTAAATAAATAATTTTATGTAGCTTTTTATTATTGAAGTGAAACTTCTTAGGCGGTGATTGGGAGTAAAATTTTTAGAGTCTCGGCACGAAAAATTTTCGTCATGAAAAATAATTGGTATCTTGTCACGTTTTTGTGTATATGAGCAATATTTTCTATTTTGTTGGTGTAGGCACACCCTAGAAGGGTGGAAGATAAGGTGTAGGTGTGCTTAGAAGAATGTTTAAAGAGAAAAATTAATAGGACCAGCTCATACATTTGATACCTTTATGGGTCATAGATGCTTTAATATGAAATATAATAGACATTTTTTTCTATTTTTTATGTTTTTTGTATGGAGACCACCAGAAGGGTGGCGAGTAGAGTGTAAGTGTGTTAAAAATAAATTTTGAGGAGGAAAAATTAACAGGGCCAGTTCATACATTTGTCCGCTCTAAAGGTCATTAATTTTTTTGATATGAACTACAATAGACATTTTTTCTCTTTTTTGTAATGTTTGTATTGGGACACTCCAGACTGGTGGAAGATAGAGTGTAAATGTGTTTAAAAAAATGCAGAGGGAAAAAAATTCATTTGTCACCCATTCATTTGGGTTATATATTTGTTTGATATGAAGTCATTTATAGAATTTTTTTTATATTTTTTGTTTGTTTTTATATAGATAGATCCGTACAATAGATGTAACTTTTTTAAAATCACGAAAATAGCAAATCACGGACATAGTGTATATCATATTTCAGTTATAATCAGCCAACTCGTTTCAATTAAATTCCCCAATTCTAGTGATAATTTTCCCCCATTTTGCAACCGATTCACCCCCCCCCCTCCAAATATATTTCCTTCAAAACTGTCTTTATCTAGCTCATATGCAAACATCCACTAAAAATTTCACAAACATTTTTTAAAAAATAACATAAAAACATATCAAAAAATAGTCCATTTCAAATTAATGTATAAACATGTTTTAAAATGTTTTACTATTTCTTAAAGCATTTCAAGCATTTTTGTATTATTGACTTTTTTATAGTTATATATATACTAAGTTAATTTTTTTGGAATTAAAAGAGATTTTTCCATTTTGGTAAAGTCACTTTGTATGGGAGTTAGGCGTGATTTTCATCAGATTTTGACATATTTTTAATATGTGATGAGTATTTCACGCCAAACCATGTGTTCAAAATTTCAAATAAATATATTAATTTTTGTGGCATTTAAAGATATCATTTTTGCTAAAATCACAATTTTTCATCCGATTTTGCTCATTCTCCCGAGAAACAATTTGTGTCCGTACCAAACTACTCAGGCACAAAAGTCCAGCGTATCGGACTCAATTTTATTTTTAAAAGCTGCGAGTAATAACGAAAAACTGCGAAGTTTATGAAAAAAAAAATAATCGCACATTGATATTAAGCCTAATGGAAACGAGCGTCAGTGAACAGGACCCGAGAAAAAAAAATTGATATATTCTGTCAATAAAGTAGCTAATATGTATCGAAACTGGCCTGAGTCTTAACTATAATGTACTCGAAACATGCCCAACAAGTGCCTTGAAAGGCACCTGAAAAAGTACCGTAGTACGTCTGCATTATGTCAATAAAGAGTTAAAAAACGAGCTACTATTTTCGGACACAATCAACTGGCGAGTGCCCGTATCGGTCTTCGTTCGTACTATGTGCCTGCCCAAGGTGTTCCAGAACTAGCACTTCTTTCGGTGCAAAGGTCGGATATTTACAGACGTGGGCACCGTACATATATCAGATACTTTATTGGCACAAAATATGAAATTGTTTCTCTGGTCTCGAACTTGATTTTAGTTTTTTTAATATAAAAAAATGATTTGAATTTTATTCAAAATTGCGGCTGTAACCGTGTCGACAGACAGACAGACGGACGTGGCTAAGTCGAGTCAAAATTCCACCCAAATATGTAATATATAATTCCACCCTGGTTATAATAAACCAATAAAATCAATATTACCAATTGAAGCACAAACCAATGACAGTGTAAATATTGAATAAACAGAATATTTTTTATGCAAATTTTGTATTGAGAAGCTCTCTCTCTTTCTCTCTGTCTATTTCAAAAAAATCTCTCTTATTCTTAATTTTAAGAAGTTTTACGTCTGTACTGTATACACGCTATTAAAATAAAAAATAAAATAAACTGGCCATCTCAGCCCTTGGAATGACTTTGACCTAGCTTCTATTGATCAATTGTGTTGTGCGTGTTATTAAATGTTTGATCACAAATGATCGAGAACTGGACCTACGAGTTTTATGCCGATTCCGAACGGCTTATGGTCTCAGAGAGAAATTTTTACTCTCTGAGTATGCCATTGTCTGCAGAGAGGTGACGGCCGAACAGAAATATTAACTCAATTGAAAAACTTTCTGTCTGCGCTTGGGTTTGAACCGGGGCTACATGGTACCTTAGCTTAGAGGCCACGCACTCTACCAACAAGGCTGCGGCGGTCACTGTATGATACACGCTATACTGTATTTTTTTATTTATTAAATTATTTCTTATTATAATAGCTGCCTTCCTTTCGCCTTAATATAATCGCGATAACAAATTTTCTCAAAGGAACGGCAAGAAAAACGACAAGTAGAGGGCACTACCGTTGCAGTCAAAATTAAATTCAAGCAAGCAATCATGATACAATAGCTATTAGGTGTCATGAGAACGTGT
The DNA here is from genome assembly GCA_963920525.1 of Dichetophora obliterata. Classification (NCBI taxonomy): domain Eukaryota; kingdom Metazoa; phylum Arthropoda; class Insecta; order Diptera; family Sciomyzidae; genus Dichetophora; species Dichetophora obliterata. The sequence continues at coordinate 61,503,814 of OY986438.1, read as the reverse complement.
GTCGTTCAAAACTATTGTGAACTGTTATGGTAGCGATACCTTAGTGAACGGTGTTTTTCTCTGAATGTGTTTTACTCTAAACGTCAGAAAATTTGTAAATTATTTAATTTATTTATTAATATTATGCAATTATATAAATAATTTAAGTGCAATTGTTGGCTCCGCTGAATGCGTCCGATGTGTGTGACACACGCAGTTTGTTTTGTTTTCTTTTAATTAGTTTTTATGATCTATTGAATAATTACATGAATTAAGATTGTGAGCTTTAGATGAAGTAAGTTTTCAAGAAGGTAACAACAACAACAACAACTCTGTATAGAGTCAATCACTTAGCTGACTAGACAGTCTGTTTCGGAAATCGCTACATTTTCCTCTTCAGTAGTCTTTGAGTGATTAAGCTGTGATCAACTCACTGCTTAAACTAGCATATGAATGTGCAGATTTTGGAATTCATTCTTATGAATTGTATGGCTGCTAATCATATGACATTTCAAAGCAGTAGGCTATTTATAGATCACCGCCATCAACTCTATCAAGGATTGCCATCTGTTCTAGTTGCTTCTTCATTTAATTCAATATTCATTGGTGTTCGATAGTTTGTCGAAATGCACCATAGAAATGAAACGAGTTTTTGCTTCGCCAGAAGCTAGTGTTCTTACTGAAAGGTGGCTATTTTCACAACCAAATGTTCAATTACACATGACTTTGACCGAAAAATCGATCAATTATTAGATTATTTAATTAATTTGACATTAATTAAACTTATTTGGCCGTGCTTTCGTCAAACCAATAGGATAAAGTATTAAAACATAGGATTTTTCATTGGATTTTTGCTCAAAATATGGCAATATTGATTTTTTTTAAATTTTGACATTGCTACGGTGCCGATTTGATAGATGTCACCTACTTCTGCCACCTTCATAAATACATCTTGAGGTGCGGCACCTGTGTTTCAAATTTTTTAAAGGCTATATCACAATTTTATATGGATAGCAAAAATAATCCTATTTGTTATAGGATTATTATTTTTGTTTTTGCTTTGCATTTAAAAAAAATAATCTGGATTATTTTGAAGCGAATAGAACGCAGCTAATATTTATTCATTTATAATTTATAATATTATTTGTATAAAATTGCATTATTAATTTAAGAAACCATCATTTCTTTGAAAAACCACATAAAACTATCAGAGGATCGATCAAAACATTAAATTGAGCCATACAACTGAAATTTAAATTAACCAATCTTCCATGGCTTGTGAAGACTCTGTAAAACGAAATACATTTTTAAAGTTGTGATTCTATATTTGTTCTTTCTTTATACTTGTACATAATAGAATACAATTTTATACACAGGGCCTTAAGTTGAGAAATAAATGAGCTCACGTGCATTGTCTGTATTCTGACCGTGTTATGAGCCATTTAATGATATCACATTAAAGTTTTTATAGAAACTTTAATATGACAGATATGTAAATAACTTAATATTAAAGATTAAAGAACGTGTGAATTTATGAACTCTTTAAAAGCCTACTAAACATTTTATTATAAATAAAAAATTTATTTGTTCAAGTTGTACAACTTGAACAAATAAATATTATACTGAGGTCGCCAAACTGACTCAATAAATAAATAAAAAATAGTAAAAATATTTAAAGTTAAAACAATTTAGGAATTGGGTTTGCTGGGATGAGATGCCAACGCATCAAACATAACTACCGCAAATTTGGCGCCAAGGCACTTGGAAGTATTTTCCTATTCAGAGTGTCAATGTTAATGATACGGTTCGTCTTCGTAGCTACTACAGCCCATTCAGCTTATCAATAAAGCGTGGCGCAGCCATTAGCGATGCTCTGTCGATGTACTTTGAAGTTTAATAGTTTTACAGCGCCACACAAACGATGGCACACGCCATGCTTCAGCATCATTGTTCCACTGTAAATGGTAGCAACGCCTAATTATACACTGATTTATGTGCGTTACTGGCACATACAGCATACGAGTCAACGAATGCAGCATACTCTTAAATGATTGATAAAAACAAAAAACTCAAGCTTGCCAGCGAAGCAACTGAACTTATTCAAAGCTTCATGAACTAAGTGAGTCACTTAGTCACTGCTGTTTTGTAAACAGGTTAAACAGTTTGTAAGAACAATAATATTTGTTTGAATAATCTCATTAATTTATCGTTGTTGCATATATGTTGTATCTACTATAAGTCAAATAATTGAAGTGAAGCCTTCTCGGGATCTTCTTTTTGCCAACAGAAGAGAAAGAAGCATTTTACGCATGCCAAAATATTATCATTTTTTTGTCACATCGAACAATTATATTGCATGAACGTCTATTTGCTCAAATGATTTTTATTCGATTTTGCTTGAACGATTCAAACGAAAGACTTAAGGCACGAACTTGATTCTTTGTGTTTTCTTGAGTATCAGCTAAAAAGATGTGAAATGTACATAAGAGATGGCGCTGTATCAGCATCTCAGAAACGAACCGTTTAGTTCTGTGATAAGTCGTATAGTATTGCATTTTCGCTAAAATCGTCAAATTCTATTGTTTATTTTACACAAGTACTAAAAAACAACAACAAAAAATAAGAGGATTGAGTTTCATTTAAAAAATTTATAAAAAAGTTGTTGCAGCGGAATCGCGGAAAAGTTAACCGGAATGTCCCAAGGGTAATTAACTTTTCAAAGCGGTTTTCTAAATTAAGAAACATACTATAATAAAAATAGATTTTTCGAAAACAACACACTAAATTGATTTCAATGACTTCGCTTACATCATCATCACCGTAACTCTTCAATATCCTCCGCGACAAAAAGATAGCACATTTGAATTTTTTAAATATTATTGAAAGCGAGTAAATTAAAAATTTGTATTTACTACAAAGTAATTAGATTTGAAAACAAAATGAAAATATATAGAAATTGTATTTAAAAATCGAACTTGTTGTACGACAAAAAGATAGCACAATATTTTTCAAAACCAAAAATTTCTAAGAAATCAATTTTTAATTCTTATAATATAAGTATTTAGTAAAGAGTGGAGCCTCCATTTGCTTTTGCTTCAGTACCGCAATTTGGTAGTGATTAAAAAAGCTTTTTGATGTATTTTTTCGATATCCCTTCTCAATTCGAAATTTTGCTACTTTTAAGTTCCTGAATGGTATTGGGAGCATTCCACGGTCACGTACAGACAAATTTAACTATTTTTTGGGTTTATTGTGCAGCCAATTCTAAATTTTCACATTAGAAGTGAAGTTATCTTTTCATCTAATTAAATAGACTGCATTCTGTTTCTTCATTGTACGTTCAAACATTCTTGAAATTTTATTAAATGCAAGAGAACAAAATAAGTCATCTACTGCCACTTGCCGGCGGGTCCAGTCAACCAACGTTGCAAATCGTTGTGTTCGATTACAAATTTTAGCAACAGTGACTAACATAGGGAAGAGGTATTTGAAAGCGAAATGTTTATTGCTCATAAACATGATTTCGGCGTAAAAAGTTTTAAATAAAAGTTTTTAAAATTATATTTACACGTTGGAGACAAATCACGTCACATGCCTGACAGACTGACAATGTTGTAGTTTAATTGGGTATTTAAATAAGTAGGTAGTTCAGTAATTATATAATTTAGTAATTAGAAAACAAATTTAATATATTTTTCTTTCATTGCCTCAACCACTTTTTCATAATCTTGAGCCAATGCCTTCCTTTTTACTTAAACAAAACATTTACGAAAAAGAAAAAACTACATTATTGAAACAGTGCAGACGATTTGATCATCATGGTAAATGAATTTATACATAACTTGCTTGAACTAATAAAATTAAAATATTTATCTTAGATAATATCATAAAATAAGTTTTTAATAAGTTTTAGTTTTTTGGTCACTTCCACTTTTCCGTGGAATGCTCCATTATATTGCCTATTATCGGCATAAACTTTCCTTGCAAGGTAACACCAACAGTTTTCAATAATGTGCAAGTCAGGCGATCGTCCGATCCACTCCAATATTTCAATATACAGTTCTCGAAAGAAGTTTTTACTATTCTTGCTGTATGCACTTGCAGCATTTTTTTGTTGAAATGTTAATGAAGTATTAGCTAAATGTGGCCCACGATTAACTATTTCATTATCAATTAAATTAACATAATCTTGGCGATTCATTCTTCTGTTGACGACGACTTAGGATACGCTTTTTCTTCCTCATATCGTGGTAATAAAAAAACAAACCACGCAGACCGTCGAGATAAAATCTTTTGCGTCAGTGATTAATACGCTGCGCCATCCTTTTTTCCACTTAAAGTGATCTTCATCAAGCTTCAATCTTGCTGCTCGATGTTTTGCTGTGGAGTGGCGGTTTCCATTGTAATTTTAGAGTTTAATTGTAGTTGATTTTTTTAAATCCTTTGCACGTTGTGGACATGTGTTTTCACTCCAGCTGTTTCAGCAATTTTTTTCGCAGTGAGGATAGAATTTGAAGCTACCCGCAAAATAACGCACTCATCCAATTTTTAAGACTTTACCATAATTTTGTAGGTTTTTAATAAATTTGTAATACTTTGACGACTTTTGTTTAATTTTTTTACGATATCACTGATTTTCAAGTTTTTAAATGAAGATTTAAAGCAACTCGCATTTACGCGCACTGTTAAGCCATTTTCCACATGCCATTTTAATTTAATTTAAGTTTTACTTATTAAACGTGGAAACTTTACTTTAAGAATTAAAATTGTTTTTTGATCGGACTATCAACACTTACCGAACTCAATCCATCATAATGTGCAATCATTTTGTCGCAGCAGTTTTCATATTTTGTAAACTAACGGTATTTCTCTCAGAATGTTTAATCGTTGTGTACTTAAAATACCTAAAGAGCACAACCAAAGAGTATATATATCAAGAGGAGCAGAAACTCAAAGTTCTCTTTTCGTTATTTTTTTAAAACTGTAAGTATTGAGTTCTGCCGGAGCGCTGCTAATGTTGTTCTGCCAACGTTTTTGGAGACTGTTAGGAGCAGAGGTATTTTTAAAATTATGTGTGCACAAGCGAGCTGGGAGTATGTTTCTTCCTATTAGGATTGCGATCGTTTTGAATATTTTATTGAAATTAGGAAATTGCAACAAAATTGTCTAAAAATTTAAATGTACTCTTATTATTTTATATAATAAACAAAACTAAACTGAGATCTTATTACATAATGTAATATGCTTAAGACTAAAATTTACTCTTATTATACAGTGACACATATTCGTATAAACGCACTCTTAATTTTAAATTTGCTACCTTCTCTCTCTTTTATTAATGCATTACTCAAAACAAATTCCAACTCATATTGTTTACTAAACTAACGGAAATTTGTACTGAGTGCAAAAACCTGTTTTCGTTGTTGTTGTTTTATATAAATCATTTCAGTTTAAATATTTTACTTAAAACAAGTATATATTCGTTTAAACGCATCAACTTCATTTTCAATAGGAATGGGTATTTATTTAATTTTAAATAATTAATTGGTCCACCATTTTTATTTATAACTTCAAATATACGATTCGGCATCGACTTCACTAAATTTTCCAGCAACTGACGATCTAAATCTTCCCAAGTTTCCTTAATGGCCAACTTGAGCTCTAGCACGGTTTTGTAAAGGTGTCCTTGGGCTTTTTGTCCATAGATTTTGCGTGATATGCATTCCCAAAGATTCTGCACCGGATTCAAATCGGGACTGCATGTAGGCCATTTCATAAGTGGGATGTTGTGCTCTTCAAACCACTTTAATGCCTCTTTAGAAACGTGAATGGCAGCATTATCTTGTTGAAAAATACTGTCTTCATCCATTTTATCATCCAAAAATGAAATGAGAGCATCATCCAACAATTCCGTGTATTTTTTAGAATTCATTTTGGGCGGCACAAAGCAGATATTTGCTTTACCTCTAGATGAAAATGCCGCCTACACCATAACGCTGCCACCACCAAAGTTTCTTTTTGACATACGTACGTCATTGTTTCGCAAATCATGCCAATAACAGCTGTAAGAGTCTGGGCCATCTAAGTTAAATTTTTTTTCGTCGCAAAACACAACATTGTCCCACTCAGTTGACCATTGCATGTGTTTTTGGGCGAAGTCTAAGCGCGCCTTTTTGTGATGCGGCTTCAATACAGGCTTGCTCACCGGTTTTTTCCATTTAACGTTATCTGAGTTACGTAAAATGTGTGCAATGTGCCTCGTTGTCACTGGAAGATCTAATTTTTCTTTTATTTGAGTTGAGTTCAAAAAACTTGTGGTGGCTTCCTTCCTAATTTGATTAACTTGGCGAATACTCAGTTTTCGATTGCCTTTCGTGGATTTTTTTACTCCATAATTAACACCGTTTTTTAAAAAAGAGCGGACGACAGCTTCTGATCTTCCTAGTCTCCGCCCAATTTCCCGATTTGAATAACCCTGTTTATGTTACAGGTTGATTTGGACTTTTTCTGTGTCATTGATGTATTTTCCCTTTGGCATTTTGATAAAATCTTAAAAACATATCATTAAGAAAATATTTTTACATTTAAATTAAACAAAACTTACCAATTGTTAATTAAATACAAGCAAATACTTATTTCTTTAAACCACTAATATATTTTCGACCTCCTTATTCAGGTGCGTTTAAAGGAATGTGTACTTGTTTTTAGTAAAATATTTAAACTGAACTGATTTATATAAAACAACGAAAACAGCTTTTTGCACTCAGTACAAATTTCCGTTAGTTTAGTGAACAATATGAGTTTGAATTTGTTTTGAATAATGCATTAATAAAAGAGAGAGAAGGTAGTAAATTTAAAATTAAGAGTGCGTTTATACGAATATGCGTCAATGTATAATATAAAATAATACAATAAATATATCACTCGTTTTCCTCCATAACGTCATAATTCCAACAAACGGTTATTATAAAAAAAGAGAACATTAGAATATCTGCAAATTGGTAAATTCAAGGAAATGTTGCTCTGCTTAATTTCATTCATATTTCCTTAAATATACCAAATGATCGCAATTCTAATAGGAAGAAAAAGGTAAAAAGAACGCTCGTTTTTGCACAGAAATCTTTCTTTTAGAAATGTAGAACAAAAAAATGTAAGCAAAGCTCAGCCAAAACAAAGCTGACAATTTTTTTGCAATTTTCTATTTTAAATAAAATATTCAAAACGATCGCAAATTCAATAGGAAGCAAAGGCCAAATCATTCTAAAAAGAACAAACATGTTCCCAGCTCGCTTGTGCATACATTATTTTAAAAATACCTCTGCCCGTAACAGTCTGCAAGAACGTCGGCAGAAAAACGTTCATAGCGCGCCGGCAGAACTCAATTCTTACAGTTTTGAACATGGTAGAAGAATACAAGTAGATGCACCACATGAGAGCATACTGTCGGAAATGTCAAAACGAAGCAACAATTTTTATTTATTTTCTTTTATTTCCATTCGCCACACAGCTAAATTTGACAGACATGACAGTATGGAAAGAGAGCTCAGTCAGCGCTAGTAATGGGCACTATCGAATGATTTCAACCATCGATAGTTTACTATCGAATGATTTCAACTATCGAACAATTCGTTTGAATATTTCGTTCATGCATTTACTTTAAAAAATAGTAAATAGTGCACGAAACTATCGAATAAATTGAACTATCGAATAATTCACTCATTCATTCGAATTAAAAAGATAGTAACTAGTACAAAGAACTATCGTACGATTTTTACTATCGAATAAATTATATATTCATTCGAATTGTAAAATAGTACAAAGCAAATGATTTTAATAAAAAAAAAAATATTAATCTGTTCGATTTAAAAACCTCTAAGTAGTTTATAACTGGTGCGATATCATTATAATTTTCATTTAAACACAAATCAATCAGTTAAACGTACTTTTTAGTTAAATTTTCAGTACTCACGATTCGTTCAATCAGTTGAAGGAAAGCAAACGAAGTGCAAATGAAAAAACTATCGAATAAAAAACTATCGAATGAATGAATGATTTTGAACTATCGAATAATTCGAATATTTTTATTCGATAGTTCCCATCACTAGTCAGCGCTGCAGCTAACTCTATCCTTATACCATGGTTTTGAAAAAATATCGAAGAGAGAACTTTGAGTTTCTGCTCCGCTTGATATATATACTCTTTGCATCGTTACTGTAGCAGACAAGAGAAAGAAGAGAGTGACTCAGAACACTTCAACAGAGCTGTTGCATTGTTGTTGTTGTTGCTGTTTCTTAATTACTCTCTCGAACTGATAACCTGAACAGAATGAATTAATTTCATTCAATGAACCCAGTGGTAAGTAGACGCATGACATAACTATTTATTTCTTTTATACCTGTAGAGACAATAATTGAGATTTTGTACTAAAAACTTCTTCAGGCGCGTTTAGTTATTTTGTGCAGAGGAAAATCTTTACTTTAACGAAACCGTTACTCATGACACGACATCCACAAATTAAGAGAAATGCCATTTTTCATACAGTTTTAGTCGTATTAGCCAAAAATGTATCAAATGTAATAAACTTGGTAAGTTAGTGCTATTTAAAAAAAAAGTTGCCATGACTACCTCCAGCGACTGTTAAATGACAACACTGTTTATTTGTTTGTTTGTTTGTCTTTTATCCTTTTCAGACCTGACGCTAAGCCACAGAGAATTTTTTTTTATGAACTTAAAAGTAAATGGATTTTATATGCTCTGAAAATATATTCAAAGCCAAAACTTTGATATTTTCATGTTTTTCAAGGATTTTCAAGAACCAAAAGTTTGTTTGCTAAAATCAATTTAAATTTTAAAATATATTATTTTATTTGTTAAATGTGTCCACTTCACTAAAACTATTTTTTAAAAAAATAAGTGTGATGCGAGAATTCCGTGAAAATTTAAAAAAACGGCAAAATTAACATCGAAACAATATGAGACGCAAACATAAACAATAATCAGCGTAATCGATACATGAAAATTGGTTTTACATTCTGATTCTGATAACAGTTAGTACAGAGTACATAAAATGAGTTGTTAATACGTATTAGCCAAAACTATTTATCAATGTTATGTCTTTTTACCATGCTAAATATTTTTCAATAAAAATTAAAAAAAAAAACAAAACACAAATCGATTTTGATATAGTCGAACTTCGACCACAGGCGATACTAGTTATTATTATTTCTCTTAAATATAGCTTTTTTTTCTTATATATTAGAGAAAAACTCATCACCAAGACTACTTAAATTTTTTTATCGAATTTAGAGGAAGGTGTTTTATATTTTGTTTATATTTTCATGTGTAATGATTTAAATTGTAAATTATTTCATTTTGTATTGAAAAACTTTAATGTAAGAAATTATTTAAATATGTTTTCAAATCTTTTAACACAAATTTATAATCTTGATGAAATCTTTACAAATACATATTTCGACCTCTTTAAACAATTCCGCACAATCTTCGTTTTTTGCTGAATTTAGAAGTAAACTCGTATTATCTTGAAATCAAAATTTAATCAAGTTAAAATGTCTCTTTCTATAAATCTAAAAAAAAATTAAGTGGATACAAGGCACTGTGCGTCGTCTCTGATTTGTTTTTTCTGTTCTTTCTTTACATTGGGCTTGCTTCAAATGAAAGACTTAAGGCACGAACCTAATTCATTGTGTTTTTATTGCGCATCAACTAGAACGATAGGATAAATGTTCATAAAAGATGGCGCTGTAACAGCTACCAGTATCCGAGAATTGAACCGCTTAGTTTTTTAATGTGACGAATAAGATTACACTGTCGCTAAAATCGTCAAATTCTATCCCTTTACGAACTCAACAAAAATAAAATTTAAGAGGAATTTTTAATTTCAATAAATTCGAAAAAAATTATAATAAAATCTAAAGATTGTAAATTAAGACTATTTAATGGAATATAACAGGTATTGACTACTTAATACGAATGAAGCAATTCCAAAGTAAAATTAACTTGCCTCAGTAAAGCAAGTAGTAGAGTGCTTGTCAGCCACCCAGGGATTCTAAGATATAGATCTAGCCAAGCCATGTTCCAATGATTTCACCTCTCTTCATTTATTTCCTAATTAAAAGTAAACTTATACTCAAATACATCAATGTATAAGACTAACTATGTGTAGTTGTTAGTGGTGTAGTTCGTAGAGAGGATCGCTTGTAGTAATTTGAATTTTAGGCTTTCAAAAATTGTCGTAAAGAAGGCAAGCACAGAGCGTTTTATTTATCAAACGCATTTTAGATAGCAGCAAAGATTGTCCGGAATTACTCGAGTTAAATCCTTTCTAAGCTCCGATTCAACCATTGAGGGAGAGAGTTCTTTGTTCTGCGTTCCATTTCATAGAACTAATTATGGGATGAATGAGCCAATATCTAAATGTTTAGTAAATTGTAACTTAATTTCTTATAATACTTATAATTGCACTAATTGATTTAAGTGATAATTTTATTGTGTTTAAGAGGAATATTTTTCGCTGTTTTTATATAATAATAATGTAAGGTATCTCTTATTATTGGTGGATATTTTTTTTTGAAATTATGAAATAGTCTGTAAGATCTTGTATCAGTGGACTGAATTAAATAAATAAATTGACTGCAATATAACTGCAATATATTTTCATTGGGGAAGTCAATCCCGGCATCCCGAATGACTAAAGCCACTTATATTCCGGGATTTTCTTTCCGAAAATTTTAAATAAAAAAATGTCTATTACAAATATTCATAAATATAGAAATAGAAAAAACTTTATTGGGGCTGAAAATTATTGTTAGGACAATGAGGATCACTATAGCAAAGACTTTGCAAAGTTTTAGAAGAATTTGCAACATCGGGAAGTCAGCTATGTATTTAAAAATTGTCAGATATTTTGACTTCGGAAATAGTTTTTTTTTTATGGTGAAGGCAATCGTGATCTAAACTTACAAATTGCTTACGATTATCGTACAACTCTTTCTCCAACTAGCATAGAATCACAACGGTGCTTCTCATCAGCGGGTTATATTTGTAATAATATCCGAACAAAACTCTCTTATGAAAAATAAAACGCGTAGATCAGCTTAATTTGTTACTTTAAAAATAATTAAAACAAACAATTTCATTTTGAAAAGTCTTCTCAACCCTTTAGATCTTTGTTTTAAACCCTCTTAATATTCTTATTCTTAAAGCCATAAAAAGATAAAAAAACATAAATTTGATCTTTGTCCGGTTGATTTTTTCTTATAAAATAGGCAAACAAAATTTTGTTTTGCTTTTTTTCGCCTCGAAAATCCAACTGACTTGAATATCAAATATATCTCTAAATTTATTTTTGTCATGTTGGTTCATCTTTTTTTCATAGAACTAAACGATTTGATTTAAAAAAAAAAGCTTTGCAAATTAAATACATATAAAAATTACTTTCTGACGTGTCCAATATATTGGGAAAATCCACTGAAGGGGTTAAATTAATACAAAGTGCTAGTCAATAATATTATTTAAGTACTTTGTTTTTTAACAATAAGGGTATTCACAATTGTGTGGTATAGTAATATTGTTTTTTTTTGCCATAGTTGAAAATCACAATTATGAGCACCCTTTAAAATAGAATTTTTGGTTGGGAACCTCCCACTATAGTAATAGATTTTTTTTAGAGGTTTATTATTATAAAAATATAAATATTTTGTTCTCTTTTCCTTTATTCCACACATACAGAATTCATTCGGAAGTTTATTTATCATTTTTGGCTTCAATGCCTATAAAAGTTTAATATTTTTTGCAAAAGAGATGATAGAATCGAAAATGATAGTATCGAACGCATAAAATTACATAAAATTTTTTGCAAAAGAGATGATAGAATCGAAAATGATAGTGTCGAATGCATGAAATTACATACAATTTTTTGCGTTAACTCGAGAAATCAAATTATAGACGAATTAATAATTTGTGTTTTGTACAATGCCTTGTAAATATTTTTATATTTGAATTAAATGACTGATGCAAGAAATTTTTAGTAAAAGTTTCGTCTAGTTTCGATTATTCGGCCATATTGAGGCTGAATAGCCGAAACTGGCCGAAACTGACAAAAAGGGCCGAAACTGGCCTTAACCGAAACCGAAACTGAATATTCAGTTGGACACTACTTAGCATACACAGTGATCACACAATAACAGAGACGGACGTGTTTGTAGAATTTGCAAAAAAGAAGACTTAATTTTTGAAATTTTTTTATAAAATTTTCATTTAAAAACTTTCAACATTCAAATAACCTAATTTTATTTTTTTTTTAATTTCTTACAAAATTTTTTCAGAAGGTGTTTATTTTATAATTAAAATTTTTGCTTTAATATGTACACTGTCGTTCAAAAGCTTGGAAACCCTGAACAAAAAAGAAACTTTTTATGCTTGCCGCCGTTTTTATCCGACTAAACGTATTTTTTCGGTATTTCTGTATACACCAATGGCGTTTTCGTTTCTCGAAAAATTGTGCTTTTTTCTGCCCTCTTTCTGCCATCTTTAAGAAATCAGAATTTTTTTCTTCTTTTGAGGTCAACATTTTCGCGAAAAGAATACGATTAAATTTTAGAGGTCACTATTTTTATTCTCAAGAAGGTAGAATTTAAAAAAAAGGGCAGAAAAAATGTTACATTTTTTCGAGAAACGAAAACGCCATAAGTGCAATTTGGATATCTTCTAAACGACTTACATTACTTTTGTAAAAATATGATACATTTTATAGACCACTTGTATGATTAGTTCTAACAAAGATGATTTTTGTGGATTTGAACTCACAAAATATTGCATGTTTTGTGTCTATTCACATTTGTCATAGATGTTACTGTAGTTGTAATGGCGTTTACTTGTGTGAATGAATGAGAATGAGAACAAGCAGTTGGTTTGTAATGGAAATTCAGCCATTTGACACATGTTTCGAAATTGTTTTTTCCTATTTCATAACGTGTTAGATATTGTACATTCAACGACATTTTATATGACGATTGCGAGAAAAAGGATTGTTCGGGAGAGTGGCTGCGAAAAAACCACTTCTGCGAACACAAAACAAGAAGAAAAGACTGGAATTATAGCATTCACATTAATCGTTTGGAGCGCATACAAAAGAAGTTTCTTAATTATGCTTTACGCTGTCTTGTTTTTACTGAGCCTATTCCTTACACTTCTCGGTGTTTGCTAATAGGTCTCGAAAATCTTGAAAAGAGACGGTCGATTCAAGGTATGATGTTTAATTTTGATATCAATAATAGTAATATTGATTTCCCATTGCTTCTTGAGCTCATAACCTTTAATATTCCGTCAAGATCTTTACGCTCATCTGACTATTTCTATATTAAATGTCACAGAACAAACTATGCCATCAATGAGGCCATTAAAAGGACTCTTATAATTTTGAACAAGATTTATATCCTTATAGTTCAATCGATTTTTGTATGTCCAAAGCTAATTTTAAGTCTACACTGATGAGACTTTTGTATTAATTTGTTAACTAATTTACTTTAAGTTATTTAAGGTCCCTTTACTTTAAGTAATATTATATTAGTCTGTAAGGATATATTCCAAAGAATATAAATAAATAAATAACTAAATTCGCCATGCAACATAAAGACTGGACTATTGAACAATGGATATCGGTGTTATGGTCAGATGAATCAAAATTTGAAATTTTAGGATCGCATCGTAGACAATATGTGTGCCGTAAAATGAATGAAAAATACAAGTCGAAGTGCATTACACCTACGGTCAAGAATGACGGCGGCTCGGTGAATGTATGGGGGTATTTCAGTGACGAGGGAGTTGGTGAACTCGTTTTACTTGATGGCATAATTGAAAAGGAAGACTTTCATCGTATACTACCAGGGATGGGAAATGACTTTTTCGAAATTGTACCAAACCGAAAAAATATTGTACTTTTTGGCATCAAATTGTTCTATTTTTTCTTCATCAATTATGAAACTTTGAATTTATATAATTTTTTATTTAAAATAAAAAAATGTTAACAAAAATGGGCAAACAATTCAAAATAGCTAAATAAATATACATAGTATAGTATACTCAGTTTTTAAAATTAAATCAAAAAATATGCGTCTTCCTTTTCTTCAATAGAAATATTTTCAATACATAGCATTTTTAATATTTATGTTATAGCTACATTGCCCAGTGGCTTTTAACAATTTTTTTTTAATTAAAGAAGAATCTGAATCAACATGCAGATGATTTCTACGCATTGTTTTGAATTAATTTTGAATCGAAAATATTCTTTCAACATTTGCTAAACAATGCAAAATTGATAAAATCCCCAGTAAAATTCTGTAAATGTTGAAAAAAAAAAATTGTTCATTGAACTAATTTTTAATAGATTTCACTTTTTTTCCAAAATTCACATGTAGAAAAAGCTATGGATTTTTAAAAAATCAAGTCGATATGATGAAGATCAAGTGTATGAAAATATACTAAATATGTCTTCGTGGTACTTACGTACTTTTTTTAATAAAATTATACTGAAAAAGTACAATCGTGCTGAAAAATCCCACCCTGTATATTACAGTTTAGTGCAATACCATCTGGTTATGGATTATCGGTTATGGATTCAGCTATCTACAAGACAATGACCCCAAGCGTACTTCAAAGTTGTGTCCTACATTTTTGGAATGAAAAGAAGAAGAAGGTGTGCTGCAAAAAATGGTTTATCCTCCGCAATCTCCAGATGCAAATTCTATCGAATTGCTGTGGGAAGAAATGGACCGTCTAGTGAGAGATTTGAAACCATCCAGCCAAATTTCCATATGGAACTATTTGAACGAGGTTTGGAACAACTTTCAAATATAAAAACTTTAAAATCTTGTCAATAGTTTGCCTAGAATCTGTGCTGCTATAATAAAAGCGAAAGGTGATTATTTCGAAGTAAAGAAGCTGCTCTGATTTCATTGAATTTTATAACTATAAAATATATCATATTTTTACAAAATTAATGTAAACCGTTCAGAAGATATCCAAATTACACGTTGTGTATATATAAATACCGAAAAAATAAATGTAGTCTGCTAAAAATGGCGACTAATATAAGAAGTTTATTTTTTATTAAGGGTTTCCAAACTTTTGACCGGCAGTGTATAAGTTTTAGAAATTCTGGCCATGAATGCAAGCACTCAAAACCTTCCCAACGATATCTTGAAAGTGACGTTCGCATTAAAAATAATGAAAATATTTCAATTTTGGTGAAAATATATTAAAATAAATTTAAAAAGCACGAAAACAGCATTATATTTAATACTTTTGCAAAACTTTAAAATTTTTTGACCCAGATTTTCCGGTCTTTATTATTTGAAATTGTTTTTACAAGTAAATATATTTACGATGTTTCTTTGGAAAAAAATTCGTTAGAGCAATTAATTGTTCTAACCTGACCTAAAAAGCTTAATTAACGATTTTAAACTATCAAACAACTAGAATTTGTAGTTAAAATCAAGAATGATTTAAACTATCGAACATTTAAAATTTATATTTAAATCATAAAAAATTAACATAATAATAAAGAATAAGTCATAAAGAAAACTTTCAATTGTAATCAAATGGAAACAGTCTAAAAAACAACTTCAGTAACTATGCTTTGTTTGTGGTGAATTTCGACAAATAATTGGACTCCATAATAACATAAGCATAAAAAAACTAACGTAAGCAAAAAAAAAAAAAAAAAACAGAAAGAACAGCAACGAAAAAGGTATGAAAGGGAGAAAAACTGAGAAATTGACACTCACTGAAATCTCATCGCCTCTGTGGTACAGTGTGATCAAGAACAATATAAAGAAGATCACGCCTTAAGTCTACGTCATAAGTGAAAATACATCCAAACAAAAATATCACATAAACAACAAACGAAACTAAGCAAATGAATCTGATTGGCTGATTGGGAAACAAACGAAATATACACAAAGAAACAGTCAAACTGCTCTCAAAATAAATCGAGCAACATAGCTATCATAACAAGATATAAAATTTTTATCAAAGATAGTAATGAAAAATATTAATATTTTTTCCGTACAAGCGTCGTTTTTTGATTTAAAATTATTTCTTTTACAAAACCAAGATTTTATAAGAAAATGAGGAGATTTTTAAATCGAATACCCCTATTAAAATTTTTTTACTAAGTTTTTTTCAGTCAGTTTGACTCTCTTTTCTCTTGCACTTCTGACGTCACATGCACTTCTGACGTCACATGCACGTGCTCACAAGGAGAGCGGACATGCGCAAGGCGGAATCTTGAATATATAATTCTTGCAGTGTGCTAATGAGCCGGCACTGCGTACCACGCCCGGGTTCAATCCCAGGTCGTGGCATCACAAAGATTTCTGATGAATCCTGTAGCAGGGCCATATTTTCATATTGAAAATGTTGTTGTTTCTTTGGAAAAAATTCGTTAGAGCAATTAATTGTTCTAACCTGACCTAAAAAGCATAATAAACTTTTTTAAAGTATCAAACAACTAGATTTTCTGTATAAAATCAAGAATGATTTGAACAATCAAACATTTAGAATTTTTTTTAAAATTATAGAAAATCAACATAATAAAGAATAGGTCATATATAAAACTTTCAAAAAATGCAAATTTTATTTTTTTAATTGTGAATAAAATAATGTTCATTGAAACTTCCCCTCCTGCCGTGTCTCGCGCTACGTTCAGCCTTCGTTTCGTTTACATAAAGATGCAGCAAATGTCTAATTTAAACTTTTGTTAATATACATGGATGAACAAACAATTATACTTTGTTTTATTAGACAACAAAGTGTTCGTGGTCGCACAGACCAACATCAGTATTTATGTATTTTTTTTTCACAACAGCTCTTAAGGGTTACAGTCTGAAATACGACATTTTTCTTAATTTTCGGGCGGTGAAAGGTGGTGTGACAACCTTTTTTTTCCAAACCATCTCGTACTCAAAAAAAAAAAACTACAATCGGCGTAGTAATCCATTCGAATAATTTCTGAAAAGTGAGCTTAGATATAGTTCAACCACGCCCATTTTTAGTACCAACAGTATTTTTTGCCAACAGTAACCACACAAACTAAACTACCAATTTCTATTACGAATAAAACTGTTTGAAATATGGTATTTTTCTTAATTTGTGGGTGTCGTGTCGTGAATAAGAGTGTAGTGAAAGCAAAGATTTTCCTCTACCGAAAATCACTCAATGCGCCTAAAGAAGTTTTCACTTTAAAATTTCTTTAATATCAATTTCTACAATCTCAAGATAGCAAAATTCTACACAATTTCAAATAATGGTCTGTCGGACCAGCAGCGGACTTAAGAACAGTCTAACAGTTTTTAACAACAAATTTTTTAACAGTTGTTTGTTAACACTGTACTTTACTTGAATTTGATATTCCAGTTTAAAATTATTTAAATAATTATACACTTATTAAAATAAATATTTTGTCTTTTTGTTATGCGATCAAAGATGTTATGTCCAATGTAAAATTTGATCCAATTCTACACGCCAACAGACATTGTAATTATAATCTTTGTATTAAAAAATATCAAGGGCCCAACAAAAACACATAAATAGGATTCTTGCGCAATTAATTTAGAAGAGCTCGAAGAAGCATTCCAGCAAATATTTCCAGCACGTATCTGAGTCAGCAGGTAGTCAACAGGCAGCACGTACCTCGGGAGCAATCTACAACATGGCTTTAATGGTAGAGCTTAATACCATTAGGCCAATTCATTCAATAGCAACAACTGCATATTATACAACAACATTTTGGGCTTCTGTTTAAATGCTTGTGTTCATGAGTCATTTATGTGAAGTGCGTTGTGTCAATTACAGCGCAGAGAATTCCACTAGAATAACAAATATTAAAAAAAAAATAACAAAGTTTTATTAAAAAAAAAGAAAAAAGTAATTAGATTTAGAAAAGTAAAAGAGAAGAAGAGACAATTCGTTCAACTTTCGAAATCGAATACAAAGCCTAATTCGTCAAAAATGATACATTTTTAGCTCCATATTGATCCATAAGAAAACTTTAATGGTCAGTCTTTTTATTTATACGGTCCTTTTATTTATCTGCTTACAAAATTTTTCAAAATATACATTTTCTTATAAGGATATTTTAATGATTGAAAATGTTTAATTTGGACTAAATTGTATTAGAAAGATTATGATTTCTTAGAAACACTGAGGTTGTCAAATTTGCAAATAAAAAAAACTATTTCGATATAATAAAATAATCTGGGAAAACACATTTTTGTCTTTGAAATGACACAAAAACAGAAAAGCTTTGTGCAAACTAAATAAGCAATTTTGAATTCTCAATCTTATTGATCTACTTAGTTGCCGATAAAAACCGAACGTAGGTTTTTGTTCAGTGATGTTAATTTTGTTAAGCATATTTTTGATATGTTACTTGTTTAATTTTAAACACAAGAACGTTTTCTTAGAAAAAAACATAACTTAAACCTGACTGTACTGCAATCACAAGGAAGAGTGCGGCATCTACATATTTTAAAATTCTGCGATAAACGACTTTCAGTATTTTATCAAAAATTCACTGCTTAGGGTTTGGATGGTTATAAACAGGCCTCGGATTTTGATAACTTAAAAAACTGCAAAAAAATACATAAAAAATGACAAAAATTATCAAAAACTGACAAAAGTGACCTAAAAAACGCAAACAATTACTTAAAAAATAAACAAAAAAAAAGCTTTTAAAATTAAACATTAATTAACTTAAAATTGATTTTATATAATTTTTATACATAGCTTTACAGCAGGGCTGGGCACTCTAACACAGTCACATTTTATTTTGTCTTGTTAGTATTGGTGCACTCTCGAATAGCGCTCACTAAGCGAAATAGTGGTCACAATTATCTAGATTTACAAGTTTGTATGTAAATGTGTAACCTCTACACATACTGTAATATGTGTTTATTTTGTAATTTTAGTTATTGGTATTGTTCACTATTTCCTCTGTCATTATTGCTCAGCATTTTCTTCTAAGTAAATAAATTATATTAGTTTGCTTGCAGTGGCAAATTACAAATTCTGTTTCGCAGGAAAGGTTTTCTGCAGAACAAAAATCGCATTGCGATTCAGAGTCAAACATTGTTTTTCAGGTATTGTGTTTTGTTTTTGTTTTAATATTATTAAATCCTAATATATACGAACCATTAAAATTATAATCAACACCTCAAAAATTAAGTATAAAAAAATTAATGATAATGATGAATGACAAATAATACGAAAAAAATAATGCAAAGAATCTTAATAGGAAATATGTATGAATTATATTAAACCTTAATAAAATACAAAAATATACACATAAGAATTATGAATCTACATACCAAAAAGTTGGTTTTTTAAGAGTGTACATAAAATTTGCGACATAGATTTTCACAGCATCACCGTCAGCGTACGACTGAAGTATATTCTCTTCTGTTGTGAGTTTTGTGTACATGTGAAAAGTTACGCTCAGAGAGCGCTCAGTGAGCTATGGGCAGTGTGACCAGAAGATTTTTGAAAAAATAAGCTTTTTGTTAAAAAAAAATATGCTAAATATTCCACTTTCAATTTTTATATTCCACAAAAATATTCACTTTCAATTTCAAAGATATATATCTAAATAAGTCTAAATTTGCATATAAAAAAAACACAGAAGCAAGTTTAAAAACATTTATTTATTTGATTACTATCGCACTTAAATTTATTTTCTTCTCCTATAAAAAATTATAAACATTGTTATGGTTTTTTTAATTTTAAGTAACGATATACAATATACAAAACTAAAATTCAGGCACATCTTCGAGGTCAATTCTTAAATTGTTGCTTGTATTATTATCATAGAAATTCGCATTTCTAAATTTTTTTATTAAGCTATCTGGTTTTATTTAAGAGTTTTTCTTGCATTCTATTTCGAATTTTCGTTTAAATAAGAAAGATTCATATAACTAAAAATGTTCTCAACCTCAGCATTGCTGAATGGTAAGCTAAGCGAGAAAAGCACAAATTTTGATAAATCTTCAGATTCCGAACTTTTATCAATAACTTTTTTTTCTGCTTTATTGTTTTGAATCCACATTTTAAAATAGTTAAAATAAATAGCTATTGTTAGCAGTAATAGTAATATTCACGATGTGGTGCATTTGCGATAAATTTTTGCAAAATTTACAATACTTACAACTTATTGTGATCGAACCTTCAGTAAAGTACATATTGTATTTTTAAAATCAATTATATTAATTTTTATTAAATAAACTTACAGCGTAGCCTTTAGCTTGCTCCATGCTGAGTAGAAATGCTTGTACAATCAGCTGATCTAATACACAACTTGTATATTTTCCACAGGGTTGTATTTTTAAAACTGAATTTTGTTTTTGTTATATTAAAAAATTTACTACAAATATCAAATTTATCAAAAAAAACACAATACAAGGGAAAATACAACACATCGTGAATACCCCTAATGTTTTCTTAAGTAAATTACTTACTGCTGTAACATAGTACATAAAAAAATATAACCAAACAAACATATAAGCAAATTTGCTTCACTTATTAAGCTGCGTGAAGTTATTACATGAATTGAAATAAAATTGACAACGAAGAAGTTAACCACAAAATGAATTCCTTATATTGCGTTTTACAAGGTGGTTCAGAGATAAAAAAAAAAATGTCGATAGCCAAAAAACCCATTTAGTAACCAAATAGACATTTTTTTATTACAATTTTTGTGAATTTTGAAAAATATAATCATACGAAAAATATTCCACTTTTTATGCTGCATATTTTTATAAAAAAAAATATGCTTCCCGAAGCTAAAATATGCCAAAGTGGAATATAATATTCCACTCTGGTCACACTGGCTATGGGGTGCCCAGCGCTGCTCTACAGGCGTTGAAGCTCTCGCAGCTACATTGTAGGTGTACAAGATATAATTAGTTACGTCATGTGTCTATTTACCACTGAGTTCATTGAATGAAATTACTTCATTCTATTCAGGTTATTAGTTCGAGAGAGCAACTAGGCAACAAAAATAATCACAGTTGCCACTTTGGTACAGTTGTACCAAAATTGGTACATATATTTTAACTTGGTACCTTGGTACATTATTTTCCGAGTTGGTACATTTTGTAAAAGATTTAAAGTTTCACAACCTGTTACAAAAGTGAAATATGGTAGCACTGGAGAAATGTTTAGACAGTTTAGTGGAACTTGCATTAAGTTCTGAAAGTTGAAAGTTGACATGCTTTTCCTGTCATATACAGTAGTGGTCACGAATTTAGCACACTTAAAAAAGTAGAGTGAATACTTAAATTTTCCATTTATTCGTTGCAAATTTTTAATGAACTTTTTTTTAGTGTATATATTATATCTTCTTATTTCTTATATACATTTTTTTATTTTAAAACTTTTTTTTATAGAACTTAAATCAAATAAAAATAAAAAATAAGCATTTTGACTTGGTCATGAATTTAGCACACGAGCGAAAGAATGTCTAGGATGAAAAATATAATCAAAATTTATTGCATAAAATTTAATATTTCGTAGGAAATCCCTTTTTCTTAATTACTGCATCACATATCCTTGGTAAACTTTCGAGCAAAGCCTCACAACGGTGCTTTGGAATACTAAACCGAATCTTTTGGATTTCCCTCCACAAAACTGGCAAATTTTTGGGTTTTACTGTTAGTATTTGCTGCTTGACATCACTCCACAGATTCTCAATCGGGTTTAGGTCCGGTGAATGCGATGGCTACTTCAAAATATCAACATGGTTGTCTTCCAAGCAACTCTTAACTATGTGAGCACTGTGCTTTGGATCATTATCCTGCATAAAACGTCATTAAAGTGGCAAATTATCCTCTTGAAACGGTATCATGGCATTGACAAGTACGTTTTTGTAAACGTGCTGATCCATTTTTTGGTAAATTTTAACAATCGGACCAACTCCGTTTCAAGAAAGCGCTGACCATACCATAAAATTTCAGCCACCCTATTTAATAGTCTTGATGTTTTGAGGACGCCACACATATTGTTTGCTATCAGATGCGAACCGGCAAAACTTTGATTTATCCTCCAAAGCACATTTCCAAAAATTCGTTGACTTTTTAAGTATTCTTTTGCAAACGCAAGACTTCATTTAATATTTTTTTGCGACACATGTGGTGTATGTTGGGCTATAAAGCTACGGAAATTGTTTTAATTTAAGCGTCTTCTTTTGCCTTTTGAGGACACATTTATGCCATATTTTGATGAAATTTAATTTTTCATTTTATTTGAGATCTTAAAAGGGATCACTAAGTGAAGCTCTTTAAATCAAATGATTCTCTCTTGCTATTGTTTTTCGCGCTCTAGGTCGCTTTTTCATATTTTTAATGCTCTAATACTGCTCTACATGTTGTAATGCGTTATATAATAACTTTCAGGAACATCTAAGAAGCAGAGCAATCTCTGAAACTGTGATTCCACAATTTTTCATTTGCTGAATCAGCTGCCGCTGAGCCTCTGAAAATCAGTAGCCTTTCGCCATACTTTTCTGCAATTTTTTGTTAGAACTCAAATAGAAACTTAATAAATTTAGTATATCTTACTAGTAAAGTTTAATTAACCAAAATAAAATAAGATATGGAACAGTAATTTTAACCTGTGCTAAATTCGTGTCCAGCATTTAAACCACATTGATTGATACTACTTGGAATATGTCAGAAAATTTAAGAATAACTAAGAAACCAACTGACGGTACATAGAGTTAATTACATAAACAATAAACTAATAAGATGTAAAAAATTTCAAATTATTGTTACTAACACAGTGTGTGCTAAATTCGTGACCACCACTGTATATTAAAAATCACATTTTTTAAGACAGGCCTGTAGCCGGGGTGGGGCATTGCCGCCTACTACAACCGTTTGCCCCCCTGGCCAAATCAGACAATGAAAACTTTAAATGAATAATTGATATGCATTTTGTAGATATATTTGTTTATTGCTTTAAAATTAGTTCAGTTTAAAATAACAAAAAATAAACACATTCACCTTATTCATGACTTGAATATGTATATGAAATTTGTTTAACAAAACATTTCAGACAAATTGTTACAATTTTCAAATTTCTACTGGGCCGCCAACGGCCCAGTTTATTAAGTTTAAAATAAGAAAAACTGCAAATCTTAATTCTATTAAAAATTTAAAGAAGCAAAAGATTAAAATAAAAACATGCATGTTTGTTCTTAAATATAAATGAATAAAAAATTTGCATCAATTTGATGCAAACGACGGATGCGGGATAGTTCAATTTTTTTTTGTTTTACTTAAAAAAATGTCTTCATTTCATTATAAAGTCCTGAATTAATTTTTATATTATTTTTTATGTATTAATCTCATGTATAAAAAGATCTACATATCCTTGTAAATATTATAACATTAACTGTTTTTTAATAACTATGTGTAATGTATTCATTTCACACGTTAAAAAATGGTTTTTCTTATTTAAATGAAAAAACAAAGAAATTGCCCCCAAGATTCACGCCTGCCCCCTCTGTCTTCTTGGTCTGGCTACAGGCCTGTTTTGAGACATTTTTTGAGACTTGAGGATATTTTTGTGAGAATTGCCACTAAAGCAGAAAAATATCTGAGTTTGAGGTTTTGAGATTTTTTTCGCAGACCCATAGCCATGCGAATGCCAAAATAGTGTCTATTTTTAGACAACGAAGTTCAGTCAATTTAAATGCGATTTTCGTAAATAGGGTATCATTGGAAATTTCATTTTGAGGGAAAAATATTAAACTTTTGAAAAAATTGTGAACATGACCCATTATTAATATCAAAGTTTAAAACCAGCACCAAGCGCTAAAAACTTTTTTCATTTTCATTGTTTTCATTTTTTTACGTTCCATTACCTTTCCAAAGATATGAAATTAAAGTATGTCTTTTAAGGGCTCAGAAGTTATGCCGTAAAAACTTTTTCAACGAATTCACTACCGTTGATACTTATTGTGAAATGACTTCAATACATACAGATTTACAACTTTTTTTACGTAAATAATATAAAAAATTTTTTTGTTTGTTTTTAAGCGCGTCTTCTCCTCGCTAGGTGGCATAAAAAAGAAGTCCTTTTCAGCCGGTGTCAAGATATTTTGGTCCCAATTTATCGGAAACAAAAAAATCAAAGTGCATACTAATAAGATTACGACAACTTTGACTACGATGATAAGGTTTGGTTACAATTTTCACCCGCTACAGGGATCAAAAACTTTGAAAATGACATCATTTTTTAAAAAGTCACGCTAAATTTTTACTATTGGGCCAAACTTAATAGTATAAGTAAAGGTTGTAGCTGCAAGAACCCCTATTAAAATGCAGTTTGATTATTTTGTTTCTGATAAATTGGGATCAAAATATCTTGACAACGGCTGAAAAGGACTGCATTTTTTATGCCACCTATCTTTTATTTTATTTAAAAGTTATTTTGGAATATTTTGCTTATATTATTTACACTGAGAATAAAAAAAACTTTAGAATTCAACAAAAAATTTTAAAATAGAAATTTAACGCTTTTGTGTTTTTACAAAAAAAAAATTTTAAATGAGCGTATTAAATTTTCTTTGAAAGTATTTTTTAAATTGGTTTTACAAATAATGAACATTTGATGAAATAGAAACTAATTTATTATTTAAATATTTAAAGTATTTCAATATTTTAAGCCGCAATAAAACGCAAACTTCATCGAATGGAGTTAAAATTTTGTATTCGAAGGGTTCCAGGGGTCGCTAATTACGAATTTGACGTCGAAAACTCGAAAAAAATAAAAAATGGCATCAAAAAAATGGCGGTTTCATTTATTGTTTTTCAATTAAGAGCAATATTTTTAAATTATGTTTAAAAATAGTTGTTTTCAATACTAAAGATTTTGTTTTCAATTTTTTTTTAAACAAATGTTTTTAAACTGTTAATATTTACTATAAAAGTATATTTAAAACATTTTTTTTGAGTTAAACTTAAATAAAATTGTTTCAAGCTCTATTTCAAAAACAAATTCATTTAATATGAACACAGTTTCATTAAATTTTAAAACATATTACCATAGTGTACTCAAAAAAAATTCAAGTCTATATATTATAGTCTTTTCACAATAAATGTTTATATTGAGTCTTTTTATTTTTAATCTGCTTTGATCAAGATCTTTGCCGTGTTCATAAACCCACAACGGCTGCCATTTAAGCTGAGTTTTTCTCTCAAAATTTGTTCATTTCGGGGGGAAGGCGGGTTGAACCCCCAAGACCTTCCCTGCGTACGTGACTGTTAAGAACAGACGTTGTCTATTCCTCAATCGCTAGTTGTTTGAATGCTATAGAATACTTTGAACCATTTTAAAAGTAGAACTCCAGCGTATTGCTACATCCGTCGATTGAGAATTAAATTATTCGTATCATATGTTCAACCCTTTTGATCTAAATTTCTGATCGAAAAAATATCGATCAATGATTGATTTTCATTTTTCATAAAAAAAATATCGATCAATGATTGATTTCTTTTTCTGATCGAAAAAATAACGATCAAAATTAAATTGGTATAATTTGATTTATATTATAAATATCATAATTGGTTCGATTCTTGGTTTTTTTTATGTGGAAGTATTTCAAAGTATCGTTAGAATTAAAGATTTGAATCTCAGTACTCTTTATTAGACTTTATCGAAATAATTTCTCATACTTCTTACAACTTACTTGTTCTGATTAAAACTCTTAAAAACTTCTTTGAACTTATTTTTCATAATAAAGTAAGTCGAGCAGACAAATTAAACAATCCATTTAAGCCAAAACTGTATTCTAACTCTCACTTCTTTACTAGCTGGTTTTATCGTTTAGTATTGTTTCTTCGCAAATTAAACGATTTTTTTCAATTCAATTTAAATCAAATGTTGGCATATGCGATGCTGTTTGTACGACGTGTGCTCGTGTGTGAGAGTGTGTTATGCTGCTGTAAAGTTATTATCAGTTGCTGTTTAAATTGAAACCGTAAATGGAAAAAACAAAAACTAATCAGTTTTCGAAAAAATTACTTCCGACGGAATTAATTTCAGCACCCACTCGCCAGCTTTGAATGGATATTGGAAGGCATCTCTGACTGCAACTCTGACCACGTCCACCACACGCACCGCACTTTCGCCACTGCTCACTGTAGGCCCATCGCGAGGCAGTCGCACGGATGCCATATCCGATTTGAATATGCAGATCATTCAGTGCCAGCTGAAAATGAAGATGAGGCTAAGGCCAAGAATGAAAAAGATGCTGCTGCTGCTGAAACGAAGAAGTCTAAAAACTTCAAGTGCTTTCGCGGCTATAAATTAAACAAGGCCAAAACAAGCTCAAGCTCAGCACTGCTCAAGAATCCAAATACCATATTCTTAATAAAGAAAATAACACAAGAACGATAATCGATTTCTGTTTATTATGATCTGTTCTGCCTGTCTCTTGTCTTCCTGCGATGCCTCTGCTGCACGAGTATATTTTTAATGAAGTAGTAAAACTCATTCATAAACGTATTCAATGCACTCTGGCCGTCTGCACCTTCATCCGTTTGCGCTTAACACGACTCTGTGCATAGAAAGCATGAGACTGAGCAACGCAAACCATCACTTGGCATGGCTACGTCAGTACCTTTTGTGCCTTTGCCCAACTCCAACTTTCAACTCGTAATCAAAAGAAATCAGTATTGTAATAAACGTGTCCGGGAACCTTTTAGGCTCAGAGCATTGGATTTATGCTGGGCACGAGCCGAACACACGTTCTATTTAGCTGTATAAAATTTAAATTTGCAGTCAGAATTCGACAATGTTAAAAAATTAGCTCTTCGTAGTAGTAAAGGGCATTCATTACATTCCTTTAATTAATATTTAAAATAATTTTTAAAAATAATATTACATTTTCGAAAAACGAATTTGAAAAAATTATTTATTGCCGTTTTTAAGCCGTCCTGAACTGTGTATCTAAGGTACGAGTATGATAGGATACCTACTCCAAAGCGGTGCAGTTTATTTCAATCAGTTAAAAATTCATCGAGTTTTTTATTTTTTAACCATTCCTAATTCTTTACAAAATTGCGGACATAACAAAATTTTTCTTATTTTTTCAGGGTAGTTTATTACAGAATTCCGAATGCCTTTAATACAATAACTCAAAATAACTCAAAGATTTTACAGCCGATTTTATTAAAAAATAATTTCTTATATTTGAAAAAAGCAAAGGCTTGTCTCATTCAGGGGCGTACCGAGGCGTACCGGGGGGTGTATCAATGTATTTCGGCCGACTGGATATCCTTAAGTCCCGACTTTTTTTAAATACAACTTAGTTGAATTATTAAAGTTACTCGTCCGTTCGATCAATATAAATAAATCTTAAGGGGTCTTTTTCATTTGAACGGCTAAGAAAAATACTTTGTAATTATTTTCACTAAAAACTTTTTTAATGATAAAAAAAAAAACTTGTTTACATCAAAATAAATATTTTCCTTTCTTTTACGTCAAGCTTTCATTTCCGATAGGACTTTGAACAGCAACACAGCATTTTGTTAAGCAATAAAATGGCCAAAACAAAAGTGGAAAAGAGAAACAAATCTGCCATCAATGAGGTAGTCACACGCGAGTGTACCATTCATCTGGCCAAGCGAGTGCACAACATTGGCTTCAAGAAGAGGGCACCGCGCGCCATCAAGGAGATTAGAAAATTTGCCGAGAAGGAAATGGGCACCACCGATGTGAGGATCGACACACGCTTGAATAAGCACATCTGGTCCAAGGGTATTAGGAGTACACCATTTCGAGTGCGTGTGCGTCTTGCCCGTAGGAGAAACGACGATGAGGATTCACCCAACAAATTGTACACATTGGTCACTTATGTGCCAGTTGGAACTTTCAAGAACCTCCAAACTGAAAATGTTGAATCCAGCGATGATTAGATTTTTTGCTTAAACAAATGAGCAATTATTTTTTGTTATTGATCATCCGTGTGTGTGATATCAACAACGTCGTCCGGGTTTAGGATTTTATTGAAAGTAACAAACAAACAGTTAAAAACAATATAATTAGGTATGCTTTCTTTTTTTTTGTTTGGCCTTTTATCTGCTCTCTTAAGCTTTTCGCAAATTGGACATCATTTTTCGAATCCAAAAAGGTGGCAACGATTTCTCAGCTTTTACAACAGGTAACTGAAAATTTTTTTAGTTCATCTAAACGATAATACTTGAAACTATAAGATAACGTATAATCAGCCAACTAAGCCTCATACCTGTTTTTGGCGCCATTTTCAAAACAAAAATTTAAGAAACACCCTATTTTTTACATTTGTAATGCTTTAAAAATTCGAGTTTTAAGTTTTAATAAATGATTGTAGGTAATAATCTTGAGATCTTACAATAATAAATATAATGCAAAACAGTTTTAGCTCAAACGGTTTTTTTCGTTAATCTTTGGTACCGTTTCAAGTAAAGAAGATCCTTTAAAAGCAGTTTTCATATCGTTCCCTCTATCAAAGAAAATAAAATAAAAGTATTTCAACATTGTCGAATCAGCATTTAAAAATTTATTTTCGGTTTTGTTTTAAAAATTCATAGTTTATATGTGTTAAAAAATAAACAGGACTTTCAATTTCTTTTACATTCTTTCTTTTCATTTTTTAAATTGTAAAGAATTGCTTTTAGTGCTAATAATTAATGTGGTTTTAAGGTTATAATAACTGTCCGGGTATGACAGCTTTGGCGTCTGTACCCGTTCTCGTTATTGGCTTATATATTATATATATATTAGCCACAAGAGACAAAATATTGTAAGCTTGCGTCTTAATATATTTGATATATATAAACCCATAACGAGGACGGGTACAGACGCCAAAGCTGTCATACCCGGACCGTTATTATAACCTTAAAACCACATTAATTATTAGCACTAAAAGCAATTCTTTACAATTGGCGCCCAACTAAAAAACCTGCGAAACAGAAATAAACATATTTAATTGCAAATATAATATTGAAGAACCGCTTTATCACCGCTATATTTCGTTTGAGCTGTTGTTGCAGTTGTCGAATTTAGCACTGTTGCTGTGGCGAAGAATAGTCGTTGTTGTTGTTGCAGTTGCCGAATTTAACACTGTTGCTGTGGCGAAGAATAGTTGTTGTTGTTGTGCTTGAGGGATTTGGCATACTTGCATAAAATCAAACAAGAAGTTCTGATTATTGCAATTTGCATATCATAACTAGCTGAAACTATTTTTTTTGTCTTAATCGCAAAATGCGTAGAAGCCCACGAAGTACACCGACGAATGGTAATACTGGTGTTTCAAACGAAGCAAATATGCCAAATAGTCAGTAAAACCAAAATGCTGCTGCTCAAAGTAATGGCTCAGTTAATATAAATTTAACAGAACAACAATTTAGGGAGTTGATAGGAGGTCTTAGCATTAGACGGGAAAGTATATCGACGTTTAGCACGTGTACTGCGCGTTTCAGTGGTGGCAGTTATAGTACAAATATTAAAGATTTTTTAGCAACCATTTTAGTATACAAAGAAGCTGAAAGCATTTCCGACACTCACGCCTTATCTAGCTTCCCACTGCTCTCACAGTGCACTCTAAACAAGTGCGCGTTGCGCTGCATACCCGAGCGCCACGCAATTTTATTTTACGCTTAACCTAAACAAGTGCGCTGCGAAAAGAACTGCTGCTCTCGAACCAGCTCAGTCTGATGGTTTAAAAATCTTAAAAAACTTTTTGTATTGTGTAAAAATCTGTTAATATTGGAAATACTTCCATTTGCAATTGAGATTAATTAATTAATAGCAGCTGATTGCTCTTTGTTCTAATACTTTGGTTTTATGCAGCCAACTTCACATCCGCACGCACTGTCAAAATTGGAAATTCGATTCATGTTGCGGTAGTCCGGTGCGTGTTTCGGTAGGCTTCATACAAAATGTATGTGCATGAGCAGATTTTGACAGTTAAACCACGCACGCACACTTGTTTAGGGTGGACTGTTTGAAGGTTACTCATCATCATGGTGGCAAGGGGTTAAACATGAAGCAAAATCGTTCGATGAGGCAAAGGATCTTTTAAAATAAGCTTTTGCTCCACCTGCCAGATTGGCGCATATTTAGCGAGATCTGTCAGGAAGAACAAAACTTTTTTGAAACAACTGACAGTTTTATATGCAAAAAGAGAAGATTGTTTGCACAGTTATCAGAAAAATTGTCGGAAAATACTATGATCAATATCATTTTTTCACAACTGCAGCTTAAGATAAGAGAAAAAGTCTCCAGGGATAGCATTAGCACGTTTCAGGATCTTTTAGCTAAAGCCAGGGAAATTGAGATGTTGGTAAATGAAAATAAAGCGCATGGTAGGAATAATGCTGAAAACGACAATTCAAAAATTTCTGATAAAACCGAAAAGTCAACCAAACGTTGTACCTACTGTAGAAAAAAAAACCATGTAGCTGAAAACTGTTTTAATAAAATTGAAGCGGATAGAAAAAACAAAGCGAATGTTTAGGAAACCAACATTAATTGTTATGGATGTGGTGCAGCAGGATACTACCGATCTAACTGTCCACAATGTAATCACACCAACCAAAAAAATAGCCCAGCGCTGCTAGATTTTAATGCGATACAGACGACTGTTGTTGGACGAAATGTACCCACGGTTGACATAAACGTTAACGGTTTAAAAGGCGAGACATATTTTGATACCGCGGCAAGGACAAGTGTCGCAGGGTTTTACTTGCATGAAAAATTAAAAAAAAATTAACGTTGAGTTCCAAAGGGTATTTGCTGAAATAATATTAGCGGACGGAATTCCACGCAAAGAAATTGTATACGCCACCATTGCTGACATAGTTATAGGAAGTAGATATTAACGCATTCGTTTTAAGTGTCTGCCAAATGCCAAGGACAATAGAACCTTGCTCGGCATTGACTTTCTGGAACAATGTGGAATCGTTATGGATCTAGCTCATAGAAACTGGCATTTTAAAGATGATCCTTTTAAGCATTTTGAATTTAAAATACATCAACACAATGCCAACAGTGTGACTATTACCCAAGCAAATATAATTAAGCATGACAATAATTTAAATACAAACTCAAAGGATATCAATGAATTATTAGATTGGTTTGAGAAATCAAATTCACAAAAATAAAGTCCTCAAACTTCAACACACCTAAAGTTCAGTAACTACGATAATTCACCTGGCAACATTAATAAAATTTTTGAAAACTCAGTTCCTCTTAATTTTCATCCCAAAGTTAATAAGAAATATGAAAACCTTTTTCCTCCTATGAAAAAGATGAAAGCTAATGAAGCACCTGAAAGTTTAATTTGTCATGGCATAAATTTAAATTCTATTGAAATAAAGTTACGTCTAGATGAAGGACCACATGTAAGGACAAAAGAGAAAAATCAATTGGAAAATCTTCTAGAACAAGAGAAAGACATTTTTGAGGATATCACAAACCCGATTCCTCACATTGAACATTATATAAAAACGGGGTCATATGAACCTATTGCTATAAATCTATACATAATTTCTCCTAAAATGAAGCAAAGCTTGAAGACTGAAATCGATGACATGCTTAATAAAGGTATTATTTCTGAAAAAAAAAATCTTCCTGGGTATTCCCTGTTGTATTGATTCCGAAATAAAACGGAAACATAAGAGTGTGCGTGGATTATCGCCGATTAAATGCCATAACCGAAACCGATACGTATCCACTTCCAAGGATAGATGACCTCCTGCATGCAGCTAAAACAACGCTTTATATGTCCACGTTGGATTTGAAATCTGGCTACTGGCAAATAAAGAATGCAGAAAGGGTCAAACTAAAAACCGCATTTACTACTCCATTCGGCATATATGTTTTCAACCGAATGCCTTTTGGCTTAAAAAATGCGCCAGCAACTTTTCAGCGGTTAATAGACAAATTTCGCTCTGGACTACCAAATATCTTAATACTAGCATATTTGGATGATATATAATAATTTGTTCGAAAGATATTGTTACTCATATTTCAGAACTACAGCAAACGTTCAGGCGATTAAGAGAATTTGGTTTTCACTTAAACAGAGAAAAATGCTACTTTTGTCGGCCAGAAGTTAAATATTTGGGCCACATTTTTACAGTCAATGGCCTTAAAATTGACCCAGAAAAAAACGGATGCCATTTTAAAACGTCCAAGTCCAAAAAATTTGAAGCAACTTATTTCATTTCTCCAAACATGCTCGTGGTATCGTCGTTTCATGCCAAACTTTGCCGAAATATCTAATATCTAAGTTTGGAAATGGTCAACGGAAGAACAAGCATCCTTTGATATGTTAAAACAGCTGTTAACGTCACCACCAATATTGCAACAGGTTAATGAAGATCAACAATTTTTTTTAAAAACAGATGCAAGCAATTATGCTATCAGTGCAGTTCTACTGCAGGGGGAGAAGGGTCAGGAGCACCCTATCGAATATGCCAGGCGATTACTGCTCCCTGCAGAAAGAAATTATTTCACCACGGAACGTAAAGCATTAGCGGTAGTTTAGGCCGTGCAAAAATTTCGCGGTTATATAGAAGGCTCCGAGATATCTGTCCTCACAGATCACCAACCTTTGAAGTGGCTATTTAGCCTAAAATCGCATACAGGACGTCTCGCTAGATGGGCACTTCAACTGCAGATGTACAACATCCAGTTTGGCTACATACCTGGACGACGAAATGTCGTGGCTGATACCCTTTCCCGACCACCATGTTCAATTGAAAATCATGACGAAGAAAGCTGTGAATGTATGTTTATTGAAATTGACTTTCCACGAAAAGAGACGAAAGCATCAGAAATGCTCAACTATAAGATCCTGATCTTAAAAATATAATTATGTCTTTTGAAAACAACGACGAAAACGTATTGCGGAACACAAGTCGAGGATATATAATGGTAGATGGTGTTCTTTACCGATTCTGCTCCAACGAAGAGTCTGAAAATAGGCAGCTTGTAGTACCGAAATCAATGCGCACCAAGATTTTTTTTTAACTATCATGATGATCCAACTGCTGGTCACTATGGCATCGATAGAACCATAAGTCGAATTTCACCACTTTATTACTGGCCAGGGTTGAGAGTAGATATAGCAAATCACATCAAGTCATGTATTGAATGCAAAAGCTATAATCCGACGAACCTGAAACCAGCTGGTTTGCTTCAAACAGTATCGAGCAGCCAAAGATTTGAGAATATTGCAGTCGATTTATTTGGTCCACTTCCGCGCGCAACAGAAGGCCACCAATGGATTTTAATTGTGGAAGACATTTGCAGCCGCTGGGTTGAGCTGTTTGCCATGAAAAATGGCAAACCCGGTAGAAAGAAAAAACAGAGACCTCAAAACTCAGCTTTCCATATGTGTTGGCCAAGAGCATACGAAGTGGAGTTTAAAATTACCTGCCATTCGTTTTGCAATGAACACTTCAAAATGTGCAAGCACTGGCTATTCTGCAGCATATCTGACTTTCGGTCGAAATTTAAGGACCCCAACAGAAGTCCAACACGATTTTAAGGCCAAAGTTAAATCAGAAAACTTCTTGCCATAAATAAACCCACATTTACTGCAACTTGCAGACACACTTAAACAGGCAAAAGAAGCAGAAGAAAGAATTCAAGATAAGAATAAAATGTATGTAGACAACGAAAGGAGACCTCAGCCCATTATTAACGTTGGTGATAGAGTTCTAGTGAAAGCACATATTTTAAGTAAAGGTGCTCAAGGGTTGGCATCAAAGTTTTTACCTCGTCGAGATGGGCCATACACAGTAATGGGCAAAAAAGGTTCAGCATGTTTCACCATTGCATCAGAAGATGATCCAAATACGCCACATTCAACACATCGCGTATCGGATTTAACACTTTAAAGAGGGGTTCAAGATTCACCAGTTTATTCTATCAGGCGCCGCGGTCGCCCAAAAAAATCCAATTCCACCATCAAGCTTAGATACAACACCACATAACACAAACGTTCCAGATACACATCAAGCTACAGCACAGCAAAACAACACAACATCAGATAGAATACTCAGACCTAGAATTCCTGTCAAGCAAATCTAGAAGCCTGCCGCATCATCGGGACGATTTCTGCAGCAGAGGGGGAGATTGTAGCGGATGTTTTATTCAAGTTTTTATACATTTTAAATTACAATACTTATAAATGAAGTTAAATTTCATATGATTTAGTTTTTCTAAGTTTCAATTAAATTGCCACTTCTGTATGTATTGCGTTGAATATAGTTTATTTTTATATATATTTAAACATCTCTTTAAACCGCTCTTTCTTATTGTTTGAGTAAAAGAGCGC
Organism: Dichetophora obliterata; assembly: GCA_963920525.1. Classification (NCBI taxonomy): domain Eukaryota; kingdom Metazoa; phylum Arthropoda; class Insecta; order Diptera; family Sciomyzidae; genus Dichetophora; species Dichetophora obliterata. The sequence goes on along the minus strand of OY986438.1, from coordinate 61,469,430 downwards.
GCTAACGTTCGCTAACTAAAACGTTCTCTTGAGTGAAGCCTGTTTAAAATTATATGCTTAGGTATACACATTTTCGTTATGCTCAAAGTTTAATTATATGTTTAATCTTTCCTTAATATGTTCACGCTCAAATTAATTGTTAAGTATTGAACGCACAAAATTTTTGTGATCATTCGCATCGAAACGTCAACTAATAAAGGTCTCTGCTATGCAACTAAGGAAACTGCTGACTTCGTTTTATTTCAATATTTTGATAAAAAATTATCAAATATATTAAGACGCAAGCTGACAATATTTTGTCTCTTGTGGCTAATATATATATATAATATATAAACCCATAACGAGGACGGGTACAGACGCCAAAGCTAGTGTTTTTTCATAAAAAATACAAACTTAATTTTTAAGTATAACATTTTAATATTAATTCTTTTTTTTTTAAGGTAGCCCATTGCTGCACAATATTATCATAGTTAATGAGATCAACTATGTCCTTTTCCGATGAAAGTATTAATAAGTCATAAAGACGTGAGTCACTTTGCGTGGTTCTTAAAAAATTTTTAACTAATTTTAAATTGCTGAACATTCTCTCATTTCCTGTAACAGTAACAAGCACTGTGCACGGCAAACGCGACATTTTGTTAACTGCTGGAAAAGATTTTTTATTGCAATCTGAAACTTGAGCTGTACCCGATAGAATTTCTGCGCCTTCGTATAGATCATAGAATACTTCAAATTCCGCTTTCAATTGAAGTGAATCCAACGAACAATTTTTTCATAACAATGTTATTGATTCTAAAATTCGCTTTTGGGTCAAGTTAGTAGAAGATTGATTTGGATTGAAGAGTTCATACAGAGGCTTTATTGTTTCTAAGCAACTGCTTAATTTATCTCGCATCAGTGAGGCTATCTTATCCAATACAAGTTTAAATTCTCTTCTATAAAAACAGTTCATCGAAAAATAAGCCGCGTTGGCGTTGTTATCATCCAAACGTTTTGGCGCAAGACGACGGCGATGGCGAACTGAGAATTCCTTTAACATTAAAAGATTTTAACAATGCAACAGCACTACTAATTAAGTTATCCGTACCTTTAGAGTCCGAGTTTATTTTTTTTTAATGATTTAAGGGCACAAGAAATAAATTTCATAGCATTTAAAATATTCAGTTCAACGGCTTCAAGAGATTCAGCCAGGAGTTTCATATTTACTTGCACATTTTTCATAAAAACAAGACTTATAATAAAGTCCACAGAAATGAGTTGGTTTGATAGCGAATATGCAGCATTTCGAGTCCAGTTGTCAATTTTCTTATAGATTTGGAAAATTTCGTTTAAAACATCAACAATGACATAAAGCAATGCTTTTATAATAAATGAATTTTGAATGCAGATTTAAAAATGGTGTTCTTTGTGCCATCATCTGGAGTTTAAAAGTTAAAATGGACCTTTTTTCAATAGTTTCACTAAATTATTTAAATTTATTGTTTATGTATTTATTATAATTGTATTTAAATTAAGATGTTAAGTCTATGAAATTAAAGATTTTACATCAGAGTTCTTGAGCTAAGAAAATTTCTTTAAATATGTTGGCCGATTTCGATCATTTTTTTTTTTAACAGATGTTGGGTACTTCTGGATAAAAATTCAAATCTCAGAAGTTCTACAAAAATGTATTAATTAGGTTTTAAAAAGGGGAACATGTGTGGCGACTGAGTAAACCTTTGTTCGTTTAGGCTTGTTTTAATCCACTTATTTGTTCAACTTTTTGACAAGTTATTTGTATCAGGGACTGTTATCATTAAGCTATATCCAAAAACTTAAGCATTAATCATTATTTTATGATTTTCAAGTTTTTGCTCAGATATAAAAATAGTAATCTGATTTAATCTTTTAAATCTTTAATAAAAATCATTGATATTTTTTTGGTCAAACAAAAATATCATTTTCGGTTTTAATTTTTGGTCCAATTGTAAAACACGGTTGCAAAATTGGATTTAAAATGGTAAATTTTTTCCATTTGGTCCGCTGCTCTCTTTTACATTACTATGCTTTACTATTTCCGTACTTTTTTAACAAAATGTATACTACTTTTCTGAACTTTTGAAAACACTGGATGCGTTTACAACAATTCAACGCTGATACGACTTAAAATGAGTTGGCCGACTGAAGTTTGTTTAAGGTACGACTGAAAGTGAGTTGTCCTAATGAAGTTTGTTTATGATTCGACTTAAAATGAGTTGGCCGACTGAAGTTCGTTTAAGGTACGACTGAAAGTGAGTTAGCCGAGTGAAGTTTGTTTAAGGTACGACTATAGTATGAATTAAAATGAAATAGCAGACTAAAGATGGTTTTTGTTATCAAAATGGCAATAAAAGGTACGACTGGCTTTGATGCGTTCATAATTATTGTTTATAAAAATCAATATTTTAAAAAATTTTAGTAAAAAAAACAATTAGGACGACTCTAAAAAAGTAAGGAGGGTAAGGGGTAAATACCCCTGATAGTTACGCTCCTGGACTCATTAAAATTTTTAGTTATTTTTCCCTATAACTTAGGAACAGTGGTTGAGAAGTGGAAATAAGAACCAAAATTCATGGGCACTTTGATGAATTTTTATCTTTACTTTGAATAGTCTAATTAGCATAAAAACTTCAACTCATAGATTTTGCATTGTCTTTAAGAAACAAAAGTTTTATTTTTTCGCCATTTTTTTAATTTAATTACTAAAACTCTGCATAATACTCTCCGCTGAATCTTGTTCTTTTTCCAAACGCATACCATAAAACTGACTGAACGGTTACAAATCTTGTACTAAAATTGTAACTTTTCTGAACTACATATAAGTCAACATCAGCTTTGGTTTAAAATTTAGTCCAAGCTTGGATTAAAATATAAAAAAAACAAACACCGCGAGATTTTAATGCGTGACATTCAGTTATATAGACAGTATGGTGTTTTAAATACTCCGTTTTAGGAGAAGTACGTTAATTTCAAGTTTTTCTTGATGACGAATTGCAGAATCAATTCGAAATATTGAAAATAAAAATTAACAACAAAATTATATATAAAACAATTCTTTATTTTATATTTTCAAGACCTAAAGCCAGTCAAAACAACTCTTGATAAGTATAGTATACACATTTGAAAAAGCAATATGAAAAATCACAATAAGTTTCCAAAATAGACATGTTTTGGCTTTAAGTTTAAATTTTTTGCCTTTCGAAGAATGCTTTTGCTGATCGAATCTCCCATGCTTCCGGCAGTTCGAATGGTTTTAAAACTAGTTTCAATGATGTAAAGTCAAATTTTTCAACAGAAGATACCGCGATCAAAATATCATTTTTTTTGTAAAGCGTGCTTTCATCTCATTGATAACATAGTCAAAGCACTTATTGAACAATGATAACAGTGAATCTTCTTCACGGACTATCATGGTAGAAGATTACAGGTAGATGCACCAGATGAGAGCATACTGCCGGAAAAGTCAAAACGAACCAAAACTTTTAATTTATTTTCTTTTGTTTCTATTCGCCACACAGCTGAATTTGGAAGACATGGCAGTATGGAAAGAGAGCACAGTCAGCGCTGCAGCTACCTCTATCTTTATACTATGCGGACTATTGCTGGCCGTCCTCTACGCACAAGTTCTCTGTCATTGTCGAGAGTATGAGTTGAAAGCTTTCGTCAGTTTTGACCCTTTCGCCCCGAAGTTTTATTTCAAAAACAGGCAAAGATATGTAAGATTTGGCTTCAGTTATCGGTAAAGAACAAATATATTAGATGTTTGGCATACTTGAGAATTCTCTAATCCCTTATTTATCCTGGGGTATATTCTGTCCTCTAGAGGGCGCCATATTAAATTTAATGTGACGTCATATAGTCTATAACCAGAAACGATTAAAACGCTTCCAACGATACCTCAATTGTCCAACTATGATTAGTATTAAAAAGTGAGGTGGAACAAATAATTGCGAGTTGCACTCAAAAATGACGGTATCTATAGTAATAAAACTAATTTTCTGTTTATTTGTTTGATTGTTTGTTTGGCCTTTATACAAATCTAAATGGCTCAACGGATTTCGCTCAAACTAGGTACACATATCAAGTGCATCCTATTTTAAATTGGCACATACCTAGTTTTTGCCACGCCCCCTCCACAATTCTTCAACTAACAGTAATTTTATTATTACAATACTTTTTACCATCGGGGTTTTTTGCGTATTTAAGAAATTTGGGTTATTTTGACATCAAAAACACTCATATATATTCAAAATTGTAGAAATTTTTAGTACAACGACTTTTTCATAAAACCTAGAATGAGAAAAAAACGACATAAAAATCAATGTTTAGTCTTTCGATGCAAATATCTCCGCTGTCCATTAATATATTTCATTAAAACTTGTTTTTCAAAAGTTCAATAAAAGCACTTTACGAAAATAGTTTGAACTGTACCTTTTGGATAATGTACATATGTTTTATGGTTTTTTTCAGAAAAGGTTTAAAGTATTGACTTTTTGCTCAAAAATGGCTCAAAAATTCTTTTTGTTGTAAAAATAAAATCAAGTTAAAATTGCTCATCTGATAAAATTTCATAAGCATTTATTTGCTTTCAGTTAAGCGCAAAAATTATTTTACTGTTTATTTTATCATCAAAACAACATTTTTTCGCGAATTTTTTTTGTCCGAAATGTTGTTTTTATATTTTATACAGAAAGACAAGCCTAAAAAATAATTTATGTGAATAAATTACCCCAATATCTGTTTCTAATCAAAAGCTTTGCCTAAAAATCTACTTTTTCATAGCCGTGAATAGAATGATGTAAAAGTTAATATTTTCATGTAATCAGTTTCAGCTAGGTGACGATAGATAAAACAGAGAAAACGTATGCGCTTCTGTTTAGCACAATTATTTCATTGTTTTTACCCAATAAACATTTACCTTGGAGATCGGCTTGACCTCAAGTTGAGCTCCAGTTCGTTTCTCCAATCTCCAGTGCTATATGAACTTGACCTCCACTTGAGATCCAAACCATTCCCCTGGGAAATGGACCTTCGATCTCCAGTTGAGATAAGGCTGGATCTCTACTTGATCTCCAAGGTCTTTCTCTAACCGATCTCCAACCCAAAATGAAAAAAGAAATAGTTTTTTAAGAGAAAGCTTTTCCAATTATTTTTTTATTGCAATCAGTGAAAATAGTTTTAAACCTAATAAAACTAATATTACACATTTTCATAAAATTATTTAAAATAAATTATATTATTATTCAAATACTAAATTGCAGAGTTTTTGTTGCGTTCATTACTTATGTTCTTTAAAACTTTAAAAGAAGACTTGTTTACACATTTTTAAAAATTAATGAAAATATTTAAAAATAATATAAAATAAATAAATCTATTCCAGTTCTACTCCTTCTTTCCGCTGAATGAAGCCATTGTTTATTTTCGACTTTATTCTACAAATTTCATATTTGGCACTGAATATTGAAACTTTCGCGAATTTTATCGCCTAAGCCATTCGAGGCCGATATTTTGTTTTTGCATTTTTGGACTAATCAGTTAAAAACACGTTTAATAAAAATTAGAAAAAAATTATTTAAGAGTGGGCCATAAACTGCACTTATGCCTTTAATTTTTGCATTTTTGGACTAAGGAGTGCAAAATACGTTTAATGAAAATAAGAAAAAAAAATTATTTAAGCGCGGCCCGCAAACTGTACTAATGCCTAATTTGTTGTAGTTTCTACCTTCTTTATTCACTATACTTTTATTATTTTGCTGCAATTCACAAATCCACTTTTCTACAAATTTCAACAAGAAACACATTAACAAAAACAAAACAAAAACAAATTATTTTGTTGACACTTGCCAACAGTATTGCCATTTCGAAAACTAATACATATCAAGCCAATTTCCAGGTCAACTCTAAGATGTTAGAGTTGACTTGGAGAAATGAGTTGGAGATCAAGTGGAGGTTGAAGACTTTTTTCAGGCTTGGAGAAAAATATTTTTCTTGCTTATGTTCTAAATTCACAGATAGATGGCGCCGTAATAGTAAGTACTGTGCGTACAAACTATACACCCTGCAGTAAAAAGCCGAATGATGCGTACCACATGTTTCTTCAAATTTAACTTCATTTAGCTGGCTCGATATATATTTTAGTACAACGAGTTTTTCATAAAACATCGATACCTAAAATTGAGAAAAATTTATATGAAAATCAAAGTTTTGACATTCAATACAAAAATATCTTCGCTGTTTTTAAATATATGTCAATCAAATTTTTTTTGTTCAAAAGTTCAATATACTTTTTTATGCTTGCTGTTGTTTGGTACCGATGCTTGCTGTTGTTTGATATCAATGCTTGCTGTTGTTTGGTGTCAATGCTTGTTGTTGTTTGGTGTCGATGCTTCTTGCTGTTGTTTGGTATCAGCGCTTGCTGTCGTTTGGTATCGATGCTTGTTGTTGTTTGGTATCAATGCTTGCTGTTGTTTGGTATCGATGCTTGCTGTTGTTTGGTATCGATGCTTGCTGTTGTTTGGTATCGATGCTTGCTGTTGTTTGGTATCGATGCTTGCTGTTGTTTGGTATCGATGTTTGCTGTTGTTTGGAAGAAGAAGAAGCAAGAAGCATCGACACCAAACAACAACAAGCATTGACACCAAACAACAGCAAGCATTGATATCAAACAACAGCAAGCATCGGTACCAAACAACAGCAAGCATTGATACCAAACAACAGCAAGCATCGATAACTAACATCAGCAAGAATTAAAAACATTATAATTTGATTATAAACTGAACGATATGTTAATTTATGGAATGATAATAAACATAGTTGTATGAAGTCTCAATGATTTTTCAATAATCAAGGAACTCTTATAACCAATAAAAATTCCAGTGATGAACCCAGAACCTCAAGAAATCTTTCAGGTAGAGCTCAGGTAGAGCTTCAGGTCGATCCTTTTATTTAGTCTGATGATCGATAGAAGTTCAATTAATACACTTAAAACCTACAAAAATGCCAATGAAGTACGAAACCTTGATCAAAAAGGAATTTTTGGGACCAAGATCACCTCTTTCAGCAATGAAAACACTAACCTTCACCTGGAAATAACTTAGCCTGGCTTCATTGCAATATTTTTTCAACTTTGGAGTCATTTATGCTTTTTTAGTGACCATACAAAGGCAAACTACCGTATCTATGCGAGATACAAAGGCATAATACCGTATTTGCTTCAAATACAGAAGTTTGCCTGAGAAAACGGCATTTACAATACAATAGTTTGCCTTAGCTCAGAGCTGATTAATGATAGAAAAAGGGTGGTTAAATTAAAAAATGTGACCAATTTTTGATGCAGAATTATACGGGACCATCACATTGGTAGATTGGCATACTTAACTTAATTTTTTTTTAAATACGATAGTCTGCCTTAGCACGGCATTATACGAATTGGAAATACGCGTGCATCTGCCACATAAGAAATACTAACTTCTTTGCACAACATAGATGGCGCCTTAATGCCTTGGAAATGAAGAAAACTAATTTTTATCAAAAGTGCTCTTATCACAGTAGCACTAAGCATCGACATCGACTCTTGAAAATTTCGGTAGGTAAATATCCAAGCGATGGCATATATTGTAAATAAAATCACTCTAGCAAACCCATTTTTTAACTGCAATACATTATTCCAGTAATTCGTTCATGTGTAGTAATTATAACTAGCAGGCCACTGTTGTCCGCGGCTTCGTCACGGACGTTTTTTTATCAATCTCCTTAACGCCTTAAAGATGGGTCAATTTTTAAACACATGTGCTAATTTTTACCTAATTTTGATTTTGACTAATTTTTATGTGATACGCTTAGTTTTGCGACATCCGACTTAGTGATGCATTACGGCATCATCGTCATTATTAGGTTTTGTTTTGTTTTGTTTTGGAGCGCCGCTCTGCATTTATATGTATGTCACTTTTCGTTTTGCTCGAGGCCAGCGTTGCCGCTTTGGTAGAATTCTACCAAATGTGGTAGAATTCTACCAAATGTGGTAGTTTTTTTTCTTGAAATCGAATTTTGGTTATTTGGTATTTTTTTTTTCAATTTGGTAGATTTTTTAATTTTGTACACATTTAAAATTTTTTTTCAAATAAAACTCTTAAAAATTAAATACAAATAGAAATTATGGCGTTTGGTTCGCCTCATTAAAAAAATGCACATTTTGCAAATCTTCCCAAGTACCATATTTATTAACGTTTTCAAATTTAGTTCTTTTGTTCGACTGTCAGAATTGCCCGCCATTTTTCACATAATTACCCCATAGTTCTGCAGCAGCAGAGAAAGTTTTCTGACTTAACATTGAATTAAGAAATTAGAGTATATAACAATTATATAATTGTATATATAATGTATATATAAAAAAATATATAATGCTGGCTAAGGAATTGACCAAAAATAATACTGACATTTACTACGTTTGGCCAGCTAAAACTGATTTTTAAGTTTAATATGGAAAAACATTTTTTTTTTTTGTTATGTCCCTTTAAAAGTTTGTATAGTTTTATTATAATTTTCTAGTCATATGAATAAAGACTCTGTATGAATAAACAGACATTTTTACAGCGTTCCGAAAAGAGTTAAAGCTCTATTTTGCTTTGGTAGTTTTTTGCTTCATTTGGTAAATTGTTAAGATGAGATTATTAGTTAAAATTATATTTGAGTGGCAAATAAATGGAGTTTATTGAAACTCACGCAACACAAACGCGTCAAAAGACAACGAATAAGCAATGCGTGGCAGCTGGGATGATTTATTAAAAAACTTAATACCTTAATTATTATTAAAATTTCGAAAGAAAAATACCCTTAAAAAAAACTTTAGCACAAATATGATATTTACAAATTTTTTTCATAAAAATCGGCCCAGTACTTTTGGAGTAAAGTCATAACTTTAAATTTTCACTTCAATTTTGTATAATAGTATAGATATAGCAATTAGCCAATATGACAATCTTACAACCCTACATAAAAATCTTTTGTGCGCCTGTCTGTTAACTCTTAACTATGTGTATTTATTCTATTATATAATATATTTTTTTTGCATCCGGATTTCTTATAGATATGTTAAGATCCGATACAGGAAACATAAGAGAGTGGTATAGAACAAGATTTTGAAAAAAATATCAAAAAAATTTTAACCCAAAGAGATACTTAAGCAAAATGTAAGAAGACAATAATTTTCTCTGTTATTTTCTCTCATTCTTAAGATTTATGTAAAATTTAAACAAACTAGTCTAAGAAAACAAAAATATATTTGAATTAGTAAACTTCATTGAATATTGTGTGGGAAGCGGGCGATGGGCGTGGCTTATTTGAATAAAATAGTTATATGATAATTAAGTGAAACAAGTTAAAAAAAGTTAGATTTTTTCTTATACTTTTTATAACTCGAGACGTTGCACTTTTATTCTTCATTTTGTATGGGAGGTGGGCGAAGGGCGTGAAAGATCTTGATGAAATTTTTATATAATAATTGTGTGAATCCTTTTAAAAAAAAAATTAACTAATTTCGTTTCTTATGCTTTTTATAACTCGAGATGCTGCATTTTTATTCTTCATTTTGTATGGGAATGGGGCAAAGGGCGTGGCAGATATTGATAAAGTTTTTGTTGATAATTATGTGAATCTAGAAAATAATAACTAGTTAATTTCGTTTCTAATACTTCTTACTACTCGATATGTTGCACTTTTATCATGCAACATTTTCTTTACATTTTGTATGGGGGGAAGGTGAAGGGCGTGGCAGATATTGATGAAATTTTTATCTAGTTAATAATAATAATAAAAAATCAGTTAATTTTGTTTCTTTAAGTTTCTACAACTGGAGATATTGCACTTTTATAATTAATTTTGTATGGGAGGTAGGCGAAGGGCGTAGTAGATCTTGGTTTGTGTGGCGTGATGGGAGCATGCAACTTTTTGAGGCACGATCACGACAACTATTTGCACGCACTAACACGAAATTGATTTTTCGTACTTGCTCGAAAACGCTCGAACACGCAAGACAAATCACGAACACGCACAAAAAAGCACGGTTTAGAACTTTGCAAAGTAGCTAGTAACTTAAAAATATTAGAATTATTGTAACACTAGAATGTGTTTTTTTATTTTTATTAGTTTTTTAAATAGTTGCTAAATTGAAATAAGTAAAATTGTTGTATACGAACACGGAAAATCACTACTTTGCTTTTATTAAGTACGGGCATGCATGAAGCTATTTTAAGGCACGGAAAAAGCACGGCTCGCGACCATCTCTACCATGGACCTCGCAACACTGTGAGCCATGACCTTGCCTGCAAATGGACTTTGACTTCTTTGATGCATATTCTTCCTGTTTCTTTTGTTGTTTTGAGTATTTCTTCGTCTCAGATGAGTCCTTTTTATCTACTATTGTGAATGAACGAAATATATCCATTTTATTGCTGTGAAACATCGCCAAAAACTCGATCGAAACATAGTTATGAATCTGTTTTTGTTCTGTAGTAAATAATTATTTACAATTATAATTGTGCCACCTAGAAAAATTATTTAATTATTGCAAAAATTGGAAGAATTGTATCCGAACAATCACAAATTATTCTAAAAAATTAAGAATATCATAATCAATAGGTTAGGTTAGGTTGAGACGGCAGCCGCTGTAAGTGCTCAAACCATACACACGAACCACGGCTCACTTAGACCTATAAGGTCCATTGTGATACCGCTGCACACTTGGCCTTTAGTTCGAGTGGAACCACATTGAGCTCTTAATAAAGCTTGTAAGACGTTTGACGCTTGTCTTTGTCGGGTCGTAAAGCTCAGAGAAGAAGAATGACCCCAGATATTTATGCCTTCTTCTAGCAAGCGCGGGAAGGTGGGAGATGGTTCTTCCTCCTCCTCGTCCCTGCAGCTTTTGCAGAAGTCATTTGTGATGACTCCCAGTCTGGAGGCATGTCTGCCTATCAAGCAGTGCCCTCCTCGTCCCTGCAGCTTCTGCAGAAGTCATTTGTGATGACTCCCAGTCTGGTGGCATGTCTGCCTATCAAGCAATGCCCTGTGGTAACGGCCACTAGCGTCTCTGGTCTTCCCAACTAGAAGGGCTCTCGATCGCTTTGGGCTTAGAATCGGCCAGATAAGCCTTGTTGTTCTGCATGTTGAGAGTTCAGCCCATCTTGAGTTGGCTTTAGATGTGGTGTACTCATTAAGCAGCATTTTGACAGTTGCCATCGGAATGCTCGGTGAGTTGCAAACCATTGAAGTCACCGATGTACCTTTCCTAGCAAGCTCGTCTGCTTTTTCATTTCCACGTATGCTCTTATGCCGGGTACCCATATTAAGCTTGTGTCAAAAAACTTTGACATTTCGCCTAATGCAGCACGGCACTCTTTGGCTACTTTAGAGTTGATGAATACTGGCTCAATAAATGCATCTCAATAAATTCCTTACAAGAAAAAATATTGAAGAACTGTATAGTATAGTAAAGCCATTGAAGGTCTCAAAGGCCAATTCATAGCAGAAAAGCAGTATAACAACAAAAAAATAACAGTAGAACGCAATACAATACATCGTAATGCTGAGAATATACTAGGGCTATTCACAATCCAGTGCAAATAGTCTTGCACCATATCATTTGCAAAATGGTAAAATATATATTTACTCTACACTAAGAAAATAAAAAGGAATACAGTTACTACGCTATTGCATTTATACAACACTAAAATCCATAGCTAAGATTTACTATACATTGCAATACTAAATTGCAAACTGACTGCTGTTTATAAAAAAATAAAGGCGAAAAAAACTGATATGGAAGAAAGTGATTAAAAAACCAATTAATTGTGCTTAAAGATTTTTTCGACATGAAATTGAGTTAAGCAAAATTTCCAGAGAAAAATAATTTTGCTTTTTATCAATAAGCTGTGAATTTCATGTTTTGCAACAACTATAGCAAATTATATCAAAAAGACCGTTCACAATTGATAGAAAATTTTTAAAATTTTTTACAAAAGCACAAATTTCCAAAATACACGAGATTGTGAATTGCCCTACTCAAAAACAAGCACAAGTCTGTGCTTTTGTTCAATTGTTGTTGTTTTGAAAATTATCAATATCAGATCAAAAGCATAAAATCCGTGGTCACAAGGAAGAATGACTAAACTTAAGCTATCGTAAAAAAGCGATACGCCATTTTCTTTGTTGCCAATCTTCGGAAGGATGCAGGAAAAAACTTTTTGCACATAATAGAGTATCACTTATTTATGTCTGCACATATTTTGTTTGTAACGGTTCATATATTTCGGGAAAAAGGTCGGATTTAGTGCAATAAAAATATCGTTTTTTCCGATACTTTCAGGTTTAGTCATTATTCCATGTGACCATAGAAATAGTCATTTAAATAATTGCACATTACAAAAATAAAGTTGAATGTCTTGCAATTAAAGCTAATATAACTTTTACATACCTACTTTTGTAGCTACGTTTAATTATAATAAAATTGAATTTTTTTCGAAAAAATTCACTGTGCAGTTGTGTTGTTTTTTTGAAAAATGCCCTATCATATATCTTTGAATTATACATCAAAACTATTGCCGTAATATTCCTCAAAATACGAAATTCACATAGTCAAAAATTTCTCCTTCATGCTCTTGTAACGTGGGGTAATGCGAGTTGAAGTTATCAAATTTTCAAAAAAATTTTAATCATGAATTCACTTTGCAGAGTTTTTTAAAAAAATGTACTCAACAAAATGCAATGTTTCTTATAGCATAAGATGGAAATTCTATTAGCTTTTAAATAAGTTTAAATTGATAAAAATGGTTTCATAGTTATATGCAAAATACTGAAGAAGAAATTTCTTGTTTTTTCGTATAAATGAATTTTTAGCCAAAAAAGCATTTAAGCCGTTTGCGCGACTATTTACCGTTAGTTAATATTAAATTGTTATATACCAAAATTCATGTTTTTAAGAGTAGAATCAGAAATCAACGTGTCCCGAAAACTTTAAGAAAAAGTTAAAAAAATGGAGAGGTCTAATATACATAGGTTGGTACTTAATTATCAAAAAGTAACTCACCCTTTTCGTTGGTATTCGTGCTGTCCCAAACGGTGCTGTGTGCGTTTGCTTCGGCCGATATAATGACCCCTCGCTGCATGTCACGTGCATCGTCCACCAATTTCCTGATATTATCCGGAGGCGGGATTTCATCATGCGAGAAGTAAGCTGCAACCAACCAAAACGTACATTATTAGCTACCAGCGTCTTGTAACCCTCCGTCCTCAATCCACAAACCTTGCCACCACATACCCAGGGTTCCTGAATGTAGGTGGACTAGGAGATCCGCCGAGGCGAGCTTCTTTGGACGCCTCTTCAGCTAAGATATCATCCTTGCAATAGAGGCCTGACACACCGGTGAGGCCAACCGACATGCCCCCGTCCAGGTCTGAATCTGACGTACTGCTTGGGGTCTTTACTACTTCCGCTACAGCCTGGCTTGACTGCGCTTCTCTTGTAGGGCCCTGGACTGCTTGTCCTTGCTGTACACCTTCAAAAAGACCCTAAGAAGGAAGGTGAAGGACACTAATGACCACTTTGTATAGCACGGCAGACCTGTTGTCGTCACAGAAGATTAGTTCTACATGGTCCGAGTTGAGCCACCCAGCGTCTCGACACCGAGGGGAGGACCAGGGTTCTCCTCCAGGACCTGGAAGTAGGTGCAGACTAATGCGGCCTCCACCCACTTCCCTTTGACCCGGGGAAGTGCCCCGTCCTACCTTTGTGTGTCTTATATGCGAGAGCAGATTCGGCCTTTTGAGGAGACCCCGCAATCTCTGTCTGGCCTTTTTTTTGCTTTGGCATATTTGTCGTACCAGGCCTGTTTTGATGGGCGAACCCGTTTGCTCTTTCCGGTTGAGCCTGGAAGACGATCAGCTGCCAATCTTGGACCGTGTACAGTTTGGGCCTTCACACCCGACGAGCCACTGCCTGAACTAATTCTGGCCTTGGCTTGTGCCGAAGTGCTCGGATCATCGCCCACTGCTCCAGAAGCTGCCTTAATGGTCGGTTTTCTAGCTCTCGGTGTGCTGGTCTGTTTTATTGGCGGTACAGAATACACCTTATTTGCGCCGTAGCTTGACGCCTTGGCTTGTCATAATCAATTGTCTTATCATAACAAATAATTAATCATTAACTTTTCTAGTAATGAAACTATTATTTATTATAGCATTCATAATCAAAACTGAACTTCTTCCACCGCATTGCTCTATTTTCACAGTCCAAGCTCTGGCTCTTAAATTTGCCAAATACTTTGCTGGTTTAACTAAAGGTAAATACATTCTCTCTACTGATAGCAAATCTAATTTTAAAGCAGTTCGGAACATAAGCAATAACAACAGCCAACTAATTTCATCTATCGGAAACTCGGAAGCAAAACATTCATTCGACCTCGGATTTGGCATACACAATTTTCACACGATCACTTGCAGTCTGGTAAGAGAGCTGCCAACTGTCAAATTTGCAACAGTCCAACATCCGTTGTACATATCCTCGACGTGTGCAATAAGTTTACTTACAACAGAAGTTCAATATTTGGCAACACCAAACTTATTAGACTACTTTATAACATTACATTAGATAATATACTAAAGATATATGAATTTACAAAAATTTGTAATTCAACGCATTTTATATAAATTCTTTCTAGTATTACTAAAATTTTTTAAGCAATCAATAACCTTTCTTTACAATAGAGTTGAATTAACCAGAGCCGAAAGTCCTGGAATGTAGTTGCTCGAAATATCTTAGTTGTAATAATTTATTACTATAATTTACTTTTCTAAATAAATAAAATGTTATAGCATCATAATGAAAAAAAAAGAATATATAGTAGGCAGAACAAAAACAAACAGTGTCCAGGGCGTCCGCAGGATTTGTTCTAGGGGGAAGGGGCAAAGGCATGAAGGAGTCTAGAATGCACATAAAGAAAATGTAACCTATATAATTCTATTTTCTGAGATTTTTGGTACTAAATTTGTTTTCATGATACACCGGTTGACACACGCTTGTATATATAAGTAAATTATATAAGTTAAAAATTGAAACAGTTTTTTAAATTTTTAATAAATTTTATTATAAAATGTTTCCAGTTCGGAGTTTTAATTCTTTCTGAAAATCGTTATAAAAATTTTTCTTTCTTGAAGTTCAAAATCAAAAAATTGATTTTAAAAAACAAACAAATTTGAAATAATTTAAACAAGTAGAACAAAGTTCAAGTGGGTGTAACATTAAACAAAAAACAAACACGATATTTTGGCTTGCAAAGCTGTTTCCTTAACTACTCCCCCCTTTAAAGAGGAGTCGTCCCGACTTCTTTAAGAATGTTGAAGTGAAGATATGACCAATTTTTTAAGTTCACTTTTGGTACGTATTTTGTTTGCTATAATGAATTCCATGTTTTTTGATATTTCTGTTTCGATAATTCTGTTCATCATGTTTCGAATTATTTCTTAATGATTGTTTCATGCATACTTATTTGTTGTTTACATGTTGTAACTGAGAAAATTTCGTTGCATTCAGCCAATGGGTAATAACATTTTTGAATTGTGTTGCTCTCTTTGTTTATAAATTATCAGTAATGTTGTATGAGTTAATGGTAGATATGTAAAAACTTACAGAAAAAGTTATAAATTAAGATTACATAAGATTTTAAAAGATTTTGATTTAAACATAAATTGAAAATTATTAATAATAAAAAAGATAGAATATAATACTTAGTACTAAAGAAATTGTTCGAAATTAACTGTGCACTCTAAATTATAGTAATTTGATTAATTACAGTTTGATTTGTATGCCGTGGTTGCTTGTGTTTACTAATTTAGAAATTGTACGGTACTAGTTAAGATTTTCGCGAATGAATTCAACGAGAAAATGTTACATCGCCATGAGTTACAGTTTATAATTTATGTGGAAGTATTAACAAATTTCTTAAATTAATGCAAAAAAAACGAGGAATAAAAGAAGTTTTATCGGAGATTTTCTTTATGAATTTTTTTCCCATCTATTAATACCGTTGTTCCTAAGTCTCTTTCGATAATTTTTCAATATAAATCCTATCAAACTTATTTCCTAATCTTTTATTTCGCCGTAAGAAAACTATCTCTACAGGCTCATAAGTTTTTGTGGTCCTGTTTTCATTAAGTCTACCTAATGATTTTTCTTGAGTCAAAATTAACATCTCTTTTATTTCATTAATTTTTTCAGGTGAACAGTTTTGTAGCACATCGATCGGTTTGGCATTAATGACTGAGTGGATGCTGTTATTATACTTGTGTGTTGCTAACTGTATTAAATCCTTAGTTTCATTTATCTCTTGCTGTATTTTAATACATCGGGCTATTTCTAGAAGAGTCGAATGAAACCTTTCAATTTGGCCATTGCTTTCACTGTGAAGAGTGGGTATAAAAAATTGTTCTATGGCAAAATTATCTCTTAGCATGGTTTTTATAAAATTAGAATGAAAGGCTTTTTCATTGTCTGTAACGATTAATTTCGGGTTTCTAAACTGTCCTAATATTTCTAACAAGGCATCTTTTATATCAATTGTAGACCTTGACGAAATTGGCTTAACTATGGCAAATTTTGAAAACTTGTCAATGCAAGTCAAAAATTGTTGCTTAGCTGTAATCAATATGTCAATATGTAGTATTTCGCCTGGAAGATTGGGGATTGGAGTTTTTCCAACCGCAGGAGTAGGGGGTTTTCTTTGATATTTATTTTCTAAGCAGATTTTACAATTTGCAATCATTGTTTTTAACATTTTTCTAATGGACGGAAAATAATATTCCCCTATAATTTGCTGAAAATTTTCCTTTAAAGATCGGTGAGCTCGATTATGTTCTGTTGCTATAGCTTCCAGTTGGTCATTTTTGTTTAACAAATCTATTACTAATTTTTCAGTATGAATAAATTTAGTTCCAGGGAATGTTTTTACTATGTCATCTTGAATCTGCGACAATGTTTGAAGATCACAATGGATTGCATTTGTAACGGATCTATGTTTTCTTTTAAGTATTTCACTAAATTGTCCATTGTATCGTAATTTATTGAATGCCGATAAAGTTTTTGAAATAAAATTTTTGTATTTTTACTAAAATAATTTGCTTTTGTTAATATAAATTGTTTTTTGAATTGATTAACTGGGTAATTTATTGTCCGGATAATATTAGTTAGGGATGCTTCACTATGTCTAGTCAGTCCTGATTCAGTCATATTATTAACGTATTGTCTTGAAAGCGCATCGGCTACCTTGTTTTCCCTAGCGAGAACTCTTCAATGAAGGCGCGCCATCTTTTAATTTTTGTATTGGGATTTTTATTTGAAATAGCGAATGTTAATGGTTGATGATCAGTAAATATATGGACATCTTTTATGCCATACAAATAATTACGGAGTGCTTTTAACGACCAAACAATAGCTAGTAGTTCACGCTCATTCGTGGCATAATTTTCCTCCGTCTTTGACAGAGTTCGAGAGAGCATTGTTATTGGTCTTCCTTTTTGTGAAAGCACAGCGCCAAGAGCGCTAGAGGAAGCATCCGTTGTCAATTCAAACGGCTTATTGTAATCGGGATAATATAACAAGACGTCCTCTGAGGACAATATTTTCTTAATCTTTTCAAAAGCATTTATCGCTTCCAAGTCAAAGCTTATTTTAATACATGAATTAAGATTATGAGCTTTAGATCAAGTGAGTTTTCAAGAAGGCAACAACAACAACAACAACTCTGTATAGAGTCAATCACTCAGCTGACTAGACAGTCTGTTTCGGAAATCGCTACATATTCCTCATCAGTAGTCTTTGAGTGATTAAGCTGTGATCAACTCACTGTTTAAACTAGCATATGAATGTGTAGATCCTCTAATTCATTCTCATTAATTGTATGGCTACTAATCATATGACACTTCAAAGCAGTAAGCCATTTTAGATCACCGCCATCAACTCTATCAAGGGTTGCCATCTGTTCTAGTTGCTTCTTCATTTATTTCAATATTCATTGGTGTTCGATTGTTTGTCGAAATGCACCATAGAAATGAAACGAGTTTTTGCTTCGCCAGAAGCTAGTTTTCTAACTGAAAGGTGGCTATTTTCACAACCAAATGTTCAATTACACATGACTTTGACCGAAAAATCGATCAATTATTAGATTATTTAATTAATTTGACATTAATTAAACTTGTTTGGCCGTGCTCTGCCATAGTTAAGTTAATTAGTTTTTATGATCTATTGAATAATTACATGAATTAATATTATGAGCTTTAGATCAAGTGAGTTTTCAAGAAGGCAACAACAACAACAACAACTCTGTATAGAGTCAATCACTCAGCTGACTAGACAGTCTGTTTCGGAAATCGCTACATATTCCTCATCAGTAGTCTTTGAGTGATTAAGCTGTAACCAACTCACTGTTCAAACTAGCTATGGCAGAGCACGGCCAAATAAGTTTAATTAATGTCAAATTAATTAAATAATCTAATAATTGATCGATTTTTCGGTCAAAGTCATGTGTAATTGAACATTTGGTTGTGAAAATAGCCACCTTTCAGTTAGAAAACTAGCTTCTGGCGAAGCAAAAACTCGTTTCATTTCTATGGTGCATTTCGACAAACAATCGAACACCAATGAATATTGAAATAAATGAAGAAGCAACTAGAACAGATGGCAACCCTTGATAGAGTTGATGGCGGTGATCTAAAATGGCTTACTGCTTTGAAGTGTCATATGATTAGCAGCCATACAATTCATGAGAATGAATTAGAGGATCTACACATTCATATGCTAGTTTAAACAGTGAGTTGATCACAGCTTAATCACTCAAAGACTACTAATGAGGAATATGTAGCGATTTCCGAAACAGACTGTCTAGTCAACTGAGTGATTGACTCTATACAGAGTTGTTGTTGTTGTTGTTGCCTTCTTGAAAACTCACTTGATCTAAAGCTCATAATCTTAATTCATGTAATTATTCAATAGATCATAAAAACTAATTAACTTATTTTAATATTTTTTGAGCTTCTAGCTGATACATGGCCGTTCTCACCGCGAAGGTATTTTGTCAAAGGTTTTGTTATTGCAGCGTAGTCCTTAACGAACCTACGATAATACCCTGATAAGCCCAGAAATGAGCGTAGTGCTCGTAGGGTTTGAGGTGTTTTATATCCAAGTATGTCAGCGACTTTATTACTGCATGTTTTTATGCCTTTCTGTGAAACATTGAAACCAAGAAATTCTACATCTGTCTTAAAAAACTTTGACTTTTCTGATGACACTCTCATTCCTGCATTCTGCAATTTTTTTAATATATTTTCAATATCTCGCAAATGCGATTTCTCATCAGGTGAATAGATAATAATATCATCTATGTAAACATGACATATCTTACCTATATCCTCTCGAAGCACATCATCAATCGCCCGCTGAAAAATGCTGGGTGCATTTTTTAAGCCAAAAGGAAGCCGACAAAATTCATATTTGCCATTATTGACACTAAAGGCTGTCTTTTCCCTGTCGTTTTCAGCTAATAGAATTTGGTGAAATCCTGATTTGAGATCAATGGTGGTAAAGTATTGTGACTTACCCAAATTAGCTAGAATAACGGAAATATCTGGAATCGGGTATCGATCGGAGACAGTTATTTCATTTAGTTTTCTAAAGTCAATAACCAGACGTAGTTTTTGGTTTCCCTTTTCGTCTAAGCCTTTTTTGTTTACTACATGGACGGGTGAGTTATAAGATGAGCAGGATGCTCGAATTATTCCGTCCTTAAGTAAAGTTTTAATTTCGTCATTTATGAATCTTGCTACTGAAATAGGGTATGGGTAGCTTTTCGTATAAATTGGTTCTTCATTTATAGTGCAAATTGTACCCTTTACAGCTGTATTGTAAGGTAATGCAATATTTGGTTCTGCAAACGCTTCAATATTTCTAGCTATCATTTCATCAAAATCAATTTTAATGTGAGCAGGGACTGAGTCCTTTTCTAATGACATAGAATTTACTTGCTCACAGGAATAGTGTTTGATTTTTTCTTTACCATTTTTATAAAATAAATGACCGCTCTTTGTGTCAATTTTTGCCTCAATTATTTTCAAAAAATCATATCCTATTATGCCATCAAACGTGGTTAGGTTTGGCAGCAGATAAAAAATAGATGTATGACTTAGAAGATTGACTTTGCATTTTTTGTTTATTATATTAATGCCATTTAGGGATTTAACTTTAAATGGCTTATCAACATTTATGATTCCTTTTAAAGAGCAAAGATCTTTTATATAATTTTTTGAAGTTCCTGTATCAATTAGAATTTTGAGCTCCTTACCGTTTTTAAAGGTTTTTGTAATAAATGGTAGGAGTGACTTTAGTCTAAAAAATTAATTTCGTTGTCGTAAGGGCTAGTAATTATATCATCTTGATAACAATCTTCTTGAAAACCTTTACCATTTTCCTCACTGAAGCCTGGTTGCTGCACTTGTTGCATATTATTAACTCTTTGCATTTTTTGTTGTGGTGAACGAGCAGAGTCAACATATTCACGTGTGCGTTTAAGGAACATGTTATCAACATTCTGCCGAGGTACCCTAAAATCATTTTGATCAAAGGTTTTTGTCTGGAAAGGTTTTTCTTTATTGGTCGTATGTTTGAATGCAGATGATCCACGGTCGACATCCATTGGAATTGGAACATCCCTAAAGGCTTGGGTTTGCGAGTTTGAATTGTTTTTATATCGTTGCTGGTATTGTGGTCTGTTAGTTTTAACTAAGTTTCCTACAGCAAACGTACGGGCGAAATCATACCGCCTATGATTTGTTTCAAGTTCCTGAGCAACTGCTAAAGCAGTTGGAAGATCTTTGGGTCTACATGAAAATAATGTGTCACACAATGGACGTCTAAGGCCAGAAATAAAAACTCTCAACGCATTTTCTCTAGCTCGTTGGTTAAGAGCAAAAGTTAATTCACCATTATCACTGTAAGTCATTATATTTTTGTTAATAATAAGGGTAAGTTTCTTGTCTACTGTGTCATAATACTCAGAAATAGTTAAGTTATCCTGACGAAGGATACTTAATTCATTTTCCAATACGTGAATTGGCCTTCTGTCCGAATACGTTTGATCAAGTCTGGCTATGATTGCGTTGAAATTCAAAACTGTACTAAATGCAGATAGTGTGGCATTAGCAGAACCTGTAATTCTATTCCTAAATATACCCATGGCGATGTAATATTTTTCAGACCCCTCCGAATAATATTTCATTGCAAATTCTGCAGCAGATCGCCATGCAGGATAAGCAGATGAATCGCCATTAAACTCGGGCAGAGACTTAACGAGATCGAGACTAGAATTGTCCACTTCAGACCTTGTGATTGAAACTGGTAAATAAGAAAATGAATTCACGACTATTTTTATTATAATTGTATTTGTGTTTTAATAATGTGTTTTAGATAATTATTAGAATCAGAAATGTAATTTTTTTAGTGTTTTTAAGTGCAAAATCAATTTCGAACTTACAGTTTTATAAATAGAATTCAGTAACTTAATCCTACGTAATCTTCTTCTTTAGATTGTTGTTTAGATCTGTTTAGAAGTTGGTGGATGATTCTTCGTATCTGGATTTGTTTTTTTGGATTGGCTACTGTTGTTTTTGGTTGATTGGTAACTGATTGGCAGTGTTTTGCGCTGGTAGCTGTTGTTTAGATGGTTCTAGATCTGTTGAAAAGTTAGTAGATGATCCTTTGTATCTGCATATTTTGTTATGTGGATTCGAACACTGGTAGCTTGCTGATATTTTTCAATGCTGGTACTCTTTCTTATACGAAAATTTATATTTTCTTCTTAAATTCCTTTTTTAACTTTACAAGTTATTTAAGAAAAAGGTTTAGCGATGATCCAACGATGATTTTATTTAGCAAGCCCCACGTTGGGCGCCAGTTAAAAATTGAAACAGTTTTTTAAATTTTTAATAAATTTTATTATAAAATGTTTCCAGTTCGGAGTTTCAATTCTTTCTGAAAATCGTTATAAAAATTTTTCTTTTTTGAAGTTCAAAATCAAAAAATTGATTTTAAAAAACAAACAAACTTGAAATAATTTAAACAAGTAGAACAAAGTTCAAGTGGGTGTAACATTAAACAAAAAACAAACACGATATTTTGGCTTGCAAAGCTGTTTCCTTAACTTATATATTTCACAGAGGGGTAAAAATCTTTCTCGTATCATTCCCGAAACATTTTCAAATTTAATTTTTTTTTCATGTAATTTCAAAAACTTTTTTCTCAACGAATGTTCTTAGTAATTTAGTAAATTAAATAATGTGATGTTTCCTTTAGCCTTAAATAAAACCACATTAATTACTATGTAGCCCCAAAGTTTTCCTCTTTTCAAATAAGAATACAAAAATTTCCCAATGTTTCTTTTTTAAAAATGAATAAAACCAGTAAGATTTCCAGACCATTTTTTCCAATTTTGGAGGCTCATTATAACTAATTGCGAGCGGCCTGAAATTTATTAGATTTTGATTTAGGAGGTAAAAATCTATATAATCCGCAAATATTAAGAATAAGAGTTGTCGCTATTCTTGAAATGTTCAACTCATGGACATCAACTGACTTATTTCTTTTTTCAATATGAATCAGTTCCAGCAGCATGAAAGTTACTAAAATCTAGTTTGGAAACATACCTATTATATGAATTATTTAAAAAACAAATTTTTTTTTTTGTAATTCAAAACGTATGAATAAATATATAAAGAGGTTTTACATAGGTTTTGGGCTCCGTTAATTTTCTAAATATTTTTGAGAACCTCCCTGCAAGGCTTGATTCTGAATCCTTTATGTAATATAAGCACGTGACGTGAAAAAATCCAGAAAATTCTCAAAATGGGTCTGTTAAAAAACGTGAATTTGAAGAAGTATAAAATAAATGTTTCAAATCGAGTTTCCTATTTAAATTTTCTTAACAAGAATTTTCCATAAGATTTTCTTAAAAAAAGTGCTTGATCTAAAATAAGCCTATTCAGAATTTCCCAATTTTTTTGCTTTTAATTAGAAGCTTTTTTAATTAGAAAAATTAAAAATTATCCAAATTGGATCATCTTTATGACAAAAAACCGATTTTTTTTAGCTGACTTTTGGGAAAACATTAAGTTTTGAAAATTTATTTTACTATGTTTTCTTCTTGCGTTTAATTACTTTAAAACATAAATTTGCTTATCGCCCAAGTATATATACGATATTGGTTGAAATGCCTCTTACCATCTGTTGCCCTGAAGAATGATCTTCGACTAATAGGGATATCATACCTTATCATTCCTAAATTTCTCGTATGAATAACTTCGTAATTTCTTCCATTACATTTGTACAATAGTATTTACTAATGGCTTCTTACTATTTAGTATTAGTTGAGTTTAAAAAAAATTTACAACCGAAATCTTTCAGCCTGGTTTGTTAACAACTACCGAATATAAGGAAATGTATAATTGCAAGGTGACCGTAGTCTACTGAAAGAGTACGTGGCTCGTGAGCTAAAATACTGTGGTTCAAACCCCAGCTCAGATAGAATGCTTTGTTTTTCGTTATTAGTTAATGTAACAAATGTATTCTTATAATATACATTTGTTTTTGTATGAATACGAATAAAATATTTGTAATATATACTAAACTACGCCCAATTTACGAATCATTTTAGTGACTGAAAACTACGAATAATATTCGTAGAATGAACGCAGTTTTTATTAATATTTACACACAAAATTGTTTGAGTGTAAGAATACTTATTGAAAAGTTCCTGTGAAACAAGGGTTAATGAAATGGTATCGTAACTTATCACTGCGACTGGTACAACATACCATTTAGAAATGCATGCATGGTTTAGCTCAGCTTTATTTATAAATATACCTTCAAAAAAGTATTTTTTAGTTCAAGTATTTTTGAAAGCCGTAAGTTACAATAAACTCAAAGTCAACTTTTTTTATGGATTATTGAGGAACCGTACCAAAATACATTCTCCTGCTAAATTTTACACTCCTACAACTAAAAACAACGTTTTTATAAAAAGTTCTAAAATTCCTAAGTTTGAGCGCAACTTACAATTACAATTACAAATTAGAAAGTTTTTGACTCTCCCGTAAAGTTTTGTAAGTGTAGCTTACAGATTTTTGATTTAATATGAAGATATTTTAAAACTTGTGACTGCCTAGGGAGGAAAGCACCCCCTTTCCACCCCTGCGGACGCCCATGAACAGTGTGCTATAAAAATTGTTTTAGCTTTTTTTAAAATTCACAATGTTATAGAAAATGCAAGACCATATTGTACATCTATAGAATAAAATCTTTACTTTAAAAAATTCTTTTAGCTTTTTTTTAAATTCACAATGTTATAGAAAATGCAAGACCATATTGTACATCTATAGAATAAAATCTTTACATTGTCATACCATTTTTAAAGATAGCATTTAGATGTATAGATTTGATGGTCATCACAAAAAGTTTGCTTACGTAACATTTACTTGCCAAATATTTTACCAAACTCTTTTTAATAAACATTTTTATAAAAATACTTATATGTGTAAGACTTATCTAAGGAAATATTTAAACATTTTTAACTAGTTAAATTTGTTAAACTTTTCAAACTACAAAAAGTTGCAGATATCCCTTAAAGTCAATTTATCTTTAAAAACAATCTCCTAAAACATATTCAGCCTTATAAAATAGATTCTCTTAAACAAACGTTGAACACTTGTTCAGTTACGCACTCTTCAACGCTTTAAGCATCCTCTTCGCAACCTTGCTGAAACTAATATTCATAACCACTTTTTTATTCATTGCTTAATTTTGTAAGGTTTGTGTCTAAACAATCGAAACTCGTTTACAAAAACGAAGAATTGTTGTACATTTACGAATCTTTTACTGAAAAAAAGTCTTAAAAGGTCGCATATGGAGGCTGTCTATGATATAAATATCATACACATCAACCGTAATCGAAAAGACGACAAAAAGTTAAGGCTACATTTACGCAGCCTTTAAACGCAAATTTCGGCGTTTAAGTTACGCAAATCTTACACAAGCCGGAAAAACATTTATGAATAACGATGTGCTGTTTAAAGCTGGTTTAAAGTTACGCAGCCTTTAAAATGAGATTATGAATAAGGCTGACTGTAAATAATTTTTCTGAAACGCACCTAGGTTTGTCTAAGCCCGAATCAGTGCGCTAGTCTAATACATTTTTTTTATCTTACATTTTATCTGTGTTTTTTAGGAGCAAGTTTTTGATCTTCATTGTCGGATTGAGCAATGTTTATGGCACGATTTAGTGCAACATTTTTTGAACTTTGTTGTATTATAAATGCCGAGAGGTAGCCACACGTTGATAACCTGCTCCAAAATCAAATCTGTATCAATCTCCACCCTCATTCAATTAGCCAAATTATACCCTTTAGTGGAATTCTTCTCAGAAATACTGCCCAATATTCCCATAAATCCCAAAACGTTTATTTAAGAATTCTCACAACTTGCTCAACAACAACGAACAGAAATAGAAAACACTGACCATTTCGCAAAGTCGTCGCCCACAAAATCATCACGCACACCGTAGTTGATACGAAAAAAAAAAAACAAAAATTCATTTAAAAGTCATCGAATCACTCGCGTGATGCGTTGCCAAAATAATTTATAAGAATTAACCTCAGAAGTTTTGCGTGCAGTGTCGTTATGAACAAAAACAAGATTATGAAATGCAAAAAAAAAAATAAAAATAAAACGACGATCACCAAAAAAGGTGCATTCCCACCAATAGTACAGAATACAAAAACACAACAAAAAAGAATAAAACAAAAAACGAGTTATAGTGCTTCCGAGGACGAATGGTATTTAACAAGTTCATCAGGTTAGCTTACTATGGGAGCTAAATTGGCAAATAAACTCAGAATAGTGTACAATTATTTGCATACACGTCGTTTCGAGTTAAATAATTCCATATAGCGTACAGTTTTTGTTGCGAGTCTCATTTACATTGGCAGCCTTTCCAAAATAATTTTATTTCTTTACTGTGTCAAAGAGCATTAAAATTATTTAACACTCATGTAAGTGGTATATCCTAGTAGTTATGTGGTGTTAAGGAAGGTTTTAGGCAAAAGCTGTTGAAATTAAGGCATATTTTAGAAGATATTTTCTAAAAAAGTACCTTTATTATATAGACAAAAAATTTAATTTCGATGTTGATTTAACACCACCAGTTTAAATACAAATTTTTTTATATAAAAAAGATGGCGCTGAAGTTGGTGTGCTTAAAAAAGGTGAAAATCATAGCTCGGCTCCAGATCGTCTGAAAAAAACCAAAAAATGCATTCGAATGGTTACCTTTGAATATAGTTCATTTACCAAAATGGCATTTAAATATGGAAAATTTAGAAAATTATGAAGTATGAAAGACAAAATAAAAAATGTACGTTATTTTTGATCATATTGTTGCGTGTAAGAACTAGACAAATTTTCCACAGATGCAAAGTTTGGTAAATGGTTAAATTACATTACAATTAATAAAAAAGTATGCTTCAAGACGGCAAAAAATAAAAAAACAGATGCGTCGCTGGACATACGAGAGAAGCGAAGCTTTTTCGCAGTTTCATAAGTTTGATAATTTAATGGTTTTTTAATAAAAAAATTTTTAAATTAAAAAATTTTAAATATCATAATGTTAACTAAAAGCAATAATATTCCCAACAGTAAATGTTATTACCTTACATTATTATTTTACATAAACTTTGAATTATTTTTGTAAATGTTAATGAAATTATTGGTTTTTAATATCTAAAATATCAAACGTATATTGATGCCATCATATAATGCCATTGATATTTCTAGCAAATATTACATCAATAGTTGTTTTAATCCTGTTGGGCAAATATTTGGATCGCTTATCATTCGCAAATTGTATTTATCAGCATTTGCGTAGCATTGTATTTATAGCATTGTTTAAGGCCTAGAATTTGTATGACACTGATATTTTTTTTTTATATTTCAATAGCAAAGTATTTCTGACGTTGTTTTCACTTCTACAGCCGTATTAGTAGGTGTCCAGCCACAGTGTTTCGTCTAGATTCATTCTTTTTGTACTCATTCTCTTGAAAGTACTTTTTTCGTCATGGTGTTGTAGAAAAAACAAAAACTATTCAGTCGAATCATATGAAATTTAAATATGCTATTCAGGACATCAGTGGCTATCGCTGGAACTAGAGTTAAAGTTTCATTTAAAAAACATCGTATCACTTAATCACTTAATAACCGATAGAAAAAAGACACAGTTTCGATAGTATTGTAAGTGCAGACGTAGAATTCTTATTTATACAATAATAGAGAAAAATTCTTGTTTTTTATTTTTATTTTTCAAAACTATTTTAAAACATTTCATCTTCTAAATAAAAATTATTCAAAAACGAATTTAATGTTGTTGTTGTTGCCTTCTTCAAACTAACTTGATCTAAAAAGATCTCAATTAAATTCATAATAAAACTTTTCGACTTTTTAGATCAAGTAAGTTTAAAGAAGGCAACAAAAACAACAAATTTGTTTTTGAATAATTTTTATTTAGAAGATGAAATGTTTTTAAATAGTTTTTAAAAATATGAATGAAAAAAACAGAATTTTTCTCTATTACTATATAAAAAGGAATTCTACGTCTATACTTACGATACTATCGAAACTGTGCCTTTTTTAAAACGCGTGGTATTTGTGTGGTAATTTTTAATGATCGTTAGATTTTTTTTTTTTGATATTTTTTTATTGCGGCAGAAACTTTTTTGTTTTTCTTTACAATGGTAATTTTTGTTGTATTTAATTTATGTTATTGTTAAAAAAGTAATTTTTTGTCGGATTTTTTTAAATTTTAACTGGCAACCTTGGCTAGTAGTAGTACATTTTTTGTAGCCACATACTGGCTCTCTTGCTACATGCATCTGTATTCTCTATTGCATTACAACCCAACAAGCCATGAATGCTACTGTACCAGCTAAACGGTACTTAAAACGGCAGCGTCTGATTTGCTGGTATGAAAATGACAAGTTTTTGTACCTTTAAACTGTTTTCTATATAATTGTAAAGTCCTTTTTTATATTTATCAAGAATCGAATTGAAATTTATGTCATATTCGCTTGATGTGTCGTTTGTTCTTGTCTTTTTTCCCTTTTTTTCACCCTTGTATTGAAATCAAGGTAGTGCAGTTGAGTTACCGTTTATTGTTTACTTTATTGTTGCAACTTAATAAAAACTTTTTTAAGAAAAGGTTACAACTGTTTAATAACAAATAAAATCAATATACAACTTAAAGTTTTCTAAATGACCTTGTTATTTTTTGTGTTGATTTTCTATAATTTTAATATAAACTCTAATTGTTTAATAGATTAAATCATTCTTGATTTTAAATACAAATTCTAGTTGTTTGATAGTTTAAAATCGTTTATTGAACTTTAGGTCAGGTTTCATATTGAAAGTGTTGTTGCTGTTGTTTCTTTGAAAAAAATTCGTTAGAGAAATTAATTGTTCTAACTTGACCTAAACGATTTTAAACTATCAAACAACTAGATTTTGTATTTAAAATCAAGAATGATTTAAACTATCAAACATTTAGAATTTGTATTTAAATCATAGAAAATCAACATTAATATACAACTTAATAAATGGCACGCTTATATGAAACACACAATGCATAGTTTGCTGACAACGAAACGGTCCGCTTCAGTGCTTTTAAAAGTGCACACCGTTTTCAACCAAGCCGATTGGCTATCTGGAAAAAAAGCAACTCATGTGTATTTATAAATGTATGTTTTACATACATATTAATAAAAACAACAACAACAAAAGCAGCACAACAACGAACGACGTAATAACGAACCACACAAGCAAACACAACAACAACAACAACCTTAAAAACAGCATAAGCAGCTACTGCAGCTAAGCAGCTTGTGCATTACTCATACGAATATATGAATTTTTCATCTTCTTAGATTTTGCTATTTTATTAGATATTCGTTTTATTCCCACTTAAACTGATATTTTGGCATTTTTTTTTCTTTGTACGATGAATATTAATGGCTGTAGGTATACCCCAAAGTGTCAAATATCACTTTAAAAAAATTCGTGAAAATGACCCCCATACAAACCGTGCTGTAAGACGTAATTCTACGTCAAAAAAGCTGTTTTAAGAACTTAATTTTCAAAAGCGCGTCATTCTGTCAATTTTCAATATTTTTTCTTTCTAGTGCCAGCCATAGCTGCACTTATAGTGATTAATAATATTCTTGGTTTTTATTTTTCAGATAAATAGAAAAGTCAAAATCTACAACACCGTCCGTGCCCCTTTTCTTTGAGAGCGTCTCATTGCGCGCCATTTTGGACATGATTTACAATTTTTTACATTAAAAAAATTTTTTTTATGATGAATGAATGAGTGTTTGAATGGGTCGTTCGGAACTGCATCATGATGCGCAAAATGCTTTTTAGCATAAGCAAAATGTTCGAAAAAGGCCCATTTTGCAGCAATGCAAACATCAAAAATTCTAAAATGTAATTCTTTTATCAAGCTTAACTCATCATTCGCATCAAAAAAATTCACGCTGCAATTTGGACGCTTCAAAAATGCCAGTAGTGCTAATACTGCATCACGATTTGTAAATTTCCGAACAGACCCAATGTTTTGATCGATTATTGTGATCTGCTGCATTATGCCTTCACGCATTCACAATAGAATATGTAGGCTAGCTAATGCACAATCCTTTTAATATATTCTTGTCATATACTGTAGCATAGCTTCAGTTAATACTTATTATTGAATGAACCAATTAACTCAACGAAGTTATTTTGATTAAATGGTATCGTTCTGTACTATCAATCGAAAGAGTACGAGTTCGATTATCGTTGCTATCATAGCAATATTTTGCAAGCAAAAAACAACAACTAATTGTTCTCACGAATCTTTCCAAAGAAACAACAACAATGTATTTTCAATATGAAAAGGAAAAAATCACTAGCTGATTTTATTGCAATTTCGGCCATGCTAAAGGCTTCATCAGAAATCTTTGTGATACCCGTGCAAGCGCGCACTAGTACACTGCACCACAGAGGCGATGAGATTTGAAGTGTAAATTTCTCAGTTTTTCTCCCATTTCTTATTTACAATTTCGAAACATTATTTCGCTTTGTTTTGGTGACCGCTGTTTATTCCAAGGAAAATTACATCTCTCAATTGTTTTAGCGTGTCTTGCAGTCAAACCTACTGACTTATCGATTTTTTTTTGTATCCGTTGTTGCAATTTAATTCAAAGTATGGCTAATGCAGTTAACGTGTTTCGGAAGACTGCATTTAGAAAAATCAAATTCACCATCCTACTCAGCATATTTTTCATTTTTATCGTCATCATCAACACTCTCATCATCTTTATTTAACACCCCAAGTAGATCAGAGCCATGTTTGAAATTTTTGTTCTACTTCATCCATTTCTCAAAAAATTCAACAACCAACTTCAAACGGGTTCTTCCAGGGACGGAAAATAACTGTTATTTTACAATTTTCAGATGAAAAAGGCATAACGAAAAAGTGGCCGGAAGACTTTTTTAAATATACCATTATTATCGTAATGGCAGCAGCTTTGCGAATATTAAATGCCTTTTAAATGTTTGGCTGTTACTATAAAAATTAAAATTAACTGTTATTTTTTGCCTTTTATTTTTTCGGGCACAAATAACTGTTACTTTTGACTTTTATTTTTTAGGTCAAAAATAACAGTTATTTTGTGCCTTTTATTTTTTCGGTCAAAAATATCAGGCAATTTGTATTTTTTCAAAGGACGAATAAAAAACTTTAAAAACTTTTATAACTCAAAATGTGCGCGTTGAAGAGTCGATAAAAATTGCATAAAACATTTTTTTGCCGTTCAAGTGGCCTTTAAAAAAATTCAAATTACCTGATATTTCTGACCGAAAAAATAAAAGGCACAAAATAACTGTTATTTTTGACCAAAAAAATAAAAGTCAAAAGTAACAGTTATTTTTGGCCGAAAAAATAAAAGGCATTAAATAACTAGTATTTTTGTCGGAAAAAATAAAAGTTAAATAATAACTGTTAATATCTGACTTTTTTGATAAAAACCATAACCGGTACGGTCCCTGGTTCTTCTGCAAGGAACATGCCTTTTAACCAATCCAAAATAAATTTCTTAACACTTTTATTGGAGCAAATTAAGTATTAAGAATTTAAGTGTAAAAATCATGTTTCGAGAAATATTGCTACAAAGTCTATAATTACCATATAAGTTATCAGAAAGGATGTTTCGTTTTTGTGTCATAACTTTGGATAAGACGATCCAGATTTTGTGCGTTTATAGAGATATTTGCGTAGAGCGCAGCTATGTACATCATAAGTTAGTTCTGTCTTAAGTGGACTTAAGCTGATATTACGTGTAGACACTAGGGAAGGCAATCCTGGTATCCCGAACCATTTAAGCCCCTTTAAATCCCGGGAGTTTTGTTCCGGGATGGCGGGGTTTTTTAAATAAAAATATTTCTAATGCGAATAATCATGTAAATTTAACTATTTCAATTTAAGTTGATATGAATATAGAATTAGAAAAACCTCTTGTTGGGGCTGAAAAAGATTGTTAGGACGATGAGAGTGATAACTCACTGGAGCAAAAACTTTGCAAAGTTTTGGAAGAATTTGCAACATCGGGAACTATGTGTTTCAAAATTGTCAGATATTCTGACTAAGGAAATAACTTTGTTTTATGGTGAAGGCAACCGTGATTGAAACGAAAAAATTGCTTACGATTATCGTACAACTATTTCTCCAACTAGTATAGCATCAGAACGGTGCTTCTCATCAGCGGGTTATATTTGTAATAATATCCGAACAAAACTCTCTAATGAAAAATAAAGCGTGTTGATGAGCTTAATGTATTACTTTAAAAATAATTTAAACAAAACATTTAATTTTGAAAAGTCTTTTCCAACCTTAATTTGCCTTAAACGCAAAAAAACATGAAGACAGTGTCTAAAAAAAAAATGTTTAACAATTATATAATAATATCTGTTATAAAATGAATTTTTCTGTATTTTTTTTATATTTATTGTTCTTGAAATTTATATAATTTGCTAGTCATTAATATTATTTAAGTTTTTTGGTGTTTATTAACAATATGGGTACTACAATTGTGTGGTATTGTAGTGTTGTGGTTTTTTGCCATAGTTGAAAACCAAAACTATCACCACCCTTTAAAATAGAATTTGTGGTTGGGAACTTTTGTTACTATGTAATAAATTAACAATCCAATTTGATATCGAGATCTTATATTCAATATGACCTATCTAAAACAAAAATTTTTTCAGGAGAGCTAAAAAACCGTTTAAATCTGGGTGTGCAAATATTCACCCATCAAAGTAACAGAATATTTTATTAAAAGGATAACCAGCTTCTATAAGCAACACAATTTTTATGAAATCTCATACCATTCGTTTAAGTGTTAAATATTTTTTTTCTTTGTTCAAATCAGTAGATAGGTCTTTTTATTAAATAAATCAATACAGGGGTGTGGCAATATAAGAAACAATTTGTATATCGAATAATATTAACACTAGAGTACTGAAATTTAGTACAGGGTTGGCACAAGTATTAAAAGTTATGTTCAAAAAAGTGGGCGTTATTCGATAAAGGGCGTGGCAATATTAAAAAATGCTGTAACTCAAATAAAATGGACACAAGGGTACTGAAATAAGGTACAGGGGTAGGCAAAATTACAATAATTTACTGTGAAGAAAGTGGGCGTTGTTGAACAAAAGATAGAACGTGGTAATATAAAAAATACTGTATCTCAGTTAATATTGACACTAGGATACTGGAAATTGGTACAGGGCTAGGAACAATTATTACATATTATGGTCAAAAATGTGGGCGTAATTCGATAGAGGGCGTCACAATATAATAAAAACGCTGTAACTCGAATAATATTGACACTAGGGTACTGAAATTAGGTACAGGGGTAGGCATAATAATGAAAAATTACTGTGAAGAAAGTGGGCGTTGTTGGAAAAAAATGCGTGGCAGTATAAGAAAAATACTGTATCTCAGTTAATATTGATACTAGGGTACTGGAAATTGGTACAGGGGTTGGACCAATTATTACAAATTACGGTCAAAAAAGTGGGCGTTGTTCGACAAAGGCGTGGCAATAGTGGAAAAACGCCATAACTTGAATTATATGGACACTGGGATACTAAAATTAGGTACAGATGTAGGCATAATTATAAAAATTTACGGTCAATAAAGATTGCGTTACTGGACAAAAGGGCGTGGCAATATAAGAAAAATACTGTTTCTCTGTTAATGTTGACACTAGGGTACGAAAATTCGTTATCATAATCTCTAAAAAGGAAGAAATAAAAACTTATTAACAAAAAAAAAAAACGAACTTCAAAACCACTACAAAGTAAAAAATAATTTTAAATTACTCTTCACATTAATTCTTGGTCAAATTTGTAAATTCATTTATATATATTATTGGAAATCTTATTACTATAAATTTTTTCTATTTTCTATTGTTATCATAAATATATTCATTTCTCCATGAATACAAAACCTTTAAAGTCGGTGCTTATATAATCAGACTTTTATAAAACAAACGAAAATAAACGCTCCGGCTTTAAAGGTTTTATATTTATGGAGAAATTAATATATTTATGATAATAATAGAAAATAGACAAAATTTAGTTGTGTATGGAACCACGTTCGTTAAACATATCATTGAGCTACTTAAAATTACCACACTTTTGGTTTTAGACATTTGATGTAGAACAACAAAAAAAAAAATATAAAAACCGATCGGTAAAGTGTGGTACTATAAATACCACGGGGTTTTTAAACTACACTGAAAACAATGAAATTGTGAATACCCTTAATGTGTTTTGTTTTGTTTTTGTTGCTTTATAAATGAATTAATTTACATTTTTTTAGTTTCAAGATACACATAATAAAAAACAGCATTAAAAACGTTTTGAACTATTTACTTATTAAAGTTTGTAATCCCGTACTAATCCCGGTATTGAGATTTTCAATAAAAAATATATTGGTTTTCTTACAATCCTAATTTTTTTCATTTTTCTTTTTCATTTTTAAACATAATCGCAGGCTCTTCTTTTTTGCGACTCACTCACTTTGATAATAGATGATTAAAATACCGTTTGTTTGTTGTTTGGCTGAATTTATAAAAATGGTTTATACGTACACGGGAAATCTTGAATCTAAATAAAACGAATTTAAATACAAGATAATATACTGTGGACTTAAAACGCTTTTTCGAATTACGTCTTCTAGAGCGTTTTGAGGAGGAATACTCATACTTTTCTTGATATATTCGGCGAATAGCCGAAACTTTTGGTAAAAACTTCTTGCATCAGTCAATTTAAATACAAAAAAATTTACAACGCATTGTACAAAACAAAAATTATGAATTCGTCTATAATTTGATTTCTCGCGTTAGCGCAATGCATTTTGGTTAATTTTATGCGTTCGATACTATCATTTTCGATTCTATCATCTCTATTGCAATTAATATTAAAGTTTTATAGGTACTGAAACCAAAAAATGATAATTAAACTTCCGAACGAATTCTGTGTGTGTGGAATAAAGGAAAAGAAAACGAATTATTTTTATAATACTAAACCTTTTAAAAAAAAAAACAAAAATACTTTGTTTTGCAGTTCTATAAAAATGTACATTGTAGGTGCATACTATTTTGAGTGTGTACTGAAGATATTAAGTATGCAATGATTTTGTAAAAAAAATAAAAAAATCTCATTTATTATTATAGTCAACTTCAATTAATTATTAAAAATTTCACTATTATTATATTTTCCTTTTCATATTGAAAATGTTGTTGTTGTTGTTTCTTTGGAAAAAATTGGTTAGAGCAATGAATTGTTCTAGCCTGACTTAAAGCTCAATAAACAATTTTAAACTATCAAACAACTAGAATTTGTATTTAAAATAAAGAGTGATTTAAACTATCAAACATTTAGAATTTGTATTTAAATCATAGAAAATCAACATAATAAATAACAGAAAACTTTAATTATTATAATAATTATTATATTAATATTCAAATAATACTTCTTTGTATTAAATTTTTTTTCTTATGTGTATGAAAGTATGTACTATTGTTTACTTTTAATAAAAAAAATATTTGTAAAAACTTAAATTTCCATATTAATAACCAGTTTAGGTTTCGGCCAAAATTCTGGTTTCGGTCTGACACTAGAAATAACGTCCATGGACGTTATTCGGGATGGCCATTATGGCTGTAGAATGATTTGCCCTTGCACGGAATTTTAAAAACGACATTCCATATAAGTGTAAATCATTAAGAAAAACGAAATGGAGCTTGGAGCGGACATTATGTCCAAGGACCTTCTGTCCGTTTTCTTTTTGACATTATGGCCATGTACATTATATTTTATTTATATATTTGTGAGATATTATCGTATCAACGAAACAATTTCTTCTGAAATTTATAATAAAGAGCATACGTATATTATGCACGCAGAAAAAAATATATTTGACACAAACATAATATCGAAGGATATTTATGTTTAAAAACTTGTTTATAGCAAACAAGTTAATTTTTACAAGAAATGTGTTTTTATTTTACGGTAAACATAAAATGTTTTCCGGAAGCAAATTATGTTCACTTTAATGTTCACTGCAAATAAGCTTATTTTTTGCAACAAATATATTATTGTATATGTTTACTGAAACATAAAATTATTTTTGGGGCAAGTAAGCGCTTATTTGTTTGTTGCTATATTGTATTTTAATTATTTTTTATTACTTAACTAGCTAAAACCCGGCGCGTTGCTGCCACTCTCCCTTGTCAAAGACCCATAAAATGTTATCAGTTAAACAGCTTGTCTAAATTGAGGTCGAATACTGAATTCCGGCATTGTGCGACCTATAACTCTAAAGCTATTTGAAAGCACAAAGTTGGGTTGTAAGGGAAATGCCACTCCCCTTTGCCCTACCCATAAATTGGGTTAAATAGGAGTGCCACGCCCTCTTCATCACCGCTAATAGAATGTAATCAATTAAACTGTATGTGTACATGGAGGTCGAATACCGGATTCCAAAACTGTGCGACATATAACTCCAAAACTATTCGATAGCACAAATTTGGGTTGTATGGTAG
Source organism: Dichetophora obliterata (assembly GCA_963920525.1). NCBI lineage: Eukaryota > Metazoa > Arthropoda > Insecta > Diptera > Sciomyzidae > Dichetophora > Dichetophora obliterata. The sequence continues at coordinate 61,433,139 of OY986438.1, read as the reverse complement.
GTGCCACTCCCATTTTTCCTACGCCCATAAAATTTTACCAATAAACCTGCATGTGTAAATTGAGGTCGAATACTGAATTTCGAAGCTTAGTTACCTATGACTCCAAAGCTATTTGCCTTTCCAAATTTGGATTAAGTTGGAGATGTCACGCTCCCCCCCCCCCCCCGACAAACTCTAAAAAATTTTATTAGTAAATCTGCATGCGTAAATTTTGGTCGAATACTGAACTCCGCCGCTGTGCGACTTTGCACTCCAAAGCTATTCGATATCACAAATTTTCGTTGTATGAGAGGTGCCACTCCCCCTTGATCAACGCTCATAAAATGTAATCAATGAAACTGCATGTGTACATTGAGGTCCAATACTGAATTCAAAAACTGTGCGACCTATAAATTCAATGATATTCGATATCGCAAATTTACGTTAAATGGGAGGTGCCACGCCCCTCTTACCAATGAACATAAAATTAAATCAATGAAACTGCATGTGTACATTGAGGTCGAATACTGAATTCCGGCGTTGTGCGACCTATAACTCTAAAGCTATTTGAAAGCACAAAGTTGGGTTGTAAGGGAAGTGCCACTCCCCTTTGCCCTACCCATAAAATGTAAGTAATGAAAGTGCATGCATAAATTTAGGTCGAATACGGAATTCTTACGCTGTCAACCTATAACTTCAAAGAAATTCGATATCGCAAATTTGGGTTGTAAGAGAGATGGTCACGCCTCCCTGTCCAACGCCCATAAAATAAAATCATTGAAACGGCATGTGTAAATTGAGACCAAAAACTGAATTTCAAAGCTGAATTCCTATAACTTCAAAGATATTCGATAACACAAATTTTGTTGTATGGGAGGTCCAACTCCCCCTTGACCAACTCCCATAAAATTTCATCACTGAAATGGTACGTCTAGATTGTGGTCGAATACCGAATTTCTAAGCTGTGCGGCCCATAACTATAAAGCTATTCAATAACACAAATTTTTTATTTATTTGTGGGACGTAAAAGGGGGTGTGGCATTTCTTCTTAAACCATCTCGTATTCAAAGCAAAGCCACTTACAAAATTTCAGCTTAATCGGACCAATAGTTTCGAAGTTTTTGATATTTTCTTAAAAGTAGGCGTAGAATAAGAGTGACCACGCCCGTTTTTATTAAAGTTAATGACAGTTATCATACGAACTTATTTACTAAATTTTACTTTAATACGACCAAAAACGTCTTAAATATACCATTTTTGTTGATTTGTGGGTGATAAAAGGGGTGTGGCATTATTTTTTCGTAAACCTTTGCGTAGCAGTTACGAACAAACCCGTAGAAGGAAGTATCTAATTTGGTCCAGTCATTTTCAAGTAATAAGCATCCGAACAAATCACGATTCATTTTTATATAGACAGATATTGATTTGTGGGCGGTAAAAGTGGGCGTGAAAACATTTATGTATCGTGACTGCCTCTTGGAGCACCTACACAGCAAGTTTCACTATAAAAATGTGTAGAACTCTGGAATTGCCATGATTTCGAAAAAGTGGGCCACTTTATATATAATAATATAAAATATATACTGCCACCACGCCCATTTTTTGTACAGTTACTGACAGTAACCATCTGAACAAAATTACTAAATCTTAGTTTTTACGATTGAACCCGTCTGGTATGTATCCCTTATTTGGTTTGTGGTCGATAGCGCAAATTTGGCTTGTATGGGAGGAACCACGCCCCCTCGTCCAAACGTTACCAAACCTCACAGGAACACTCACTCTTCTCGGCAGACGTTGTTCTGCCACAGACCGCCTTACTGCCATATACGAACATGTCAAGAAATGCCAAATATATTCACCATTTTCAGTATAGCTGCCGAAAGTAGCCATGCACTAAATAACCAAATTTAGTCTATACGATCAAAACCATGCGAAATATAAGCCTATTTTTGGTACACTTGCCGAAAGTAACCATATGTACTGATTTACAAAATTTTTGTCTAATACGACCCAAACCGTTGAAATAAAACGTTTTCATTGGTCTGTGGGCTGTAAAAGGGGGGCGTGGAAACCAATTTTTAGAACAGTTGTCGACAGTAACCGTACATACTAAATTACAAAATTTTAGCCTTATATGACCCAAACCGACTGAAATATAACATTTTTATTGATTTGGGGGCAGTTGCAGGGAGGTGTGGCAATTTTTTTCCTCAACCATCTCGTACCTGCAACAAATCGACTGCCAAAATTTCAGGTCAATCGGTTCAGTACTTTTGGAGTCTATAGACATCACACATCCAGACACACATCGTTTTGCTTTTTATGTATATAGATATTGATTTGTGGGCGGTAAAAAAGGGCGTGAAAACATTTATATATAGTGACCGCCTCTTGGAGCACCTACACAGCAAGTTTCACTGTAAAAATCTGTAGAACTCCGGAATTGCCATGATTTCGTAAAAGTAGGCGTATTTATATTACGACCACGCCCATTTTATGTACAGTTACCGACAATAACTATCTGAACAAAATTGCCAAATTTTAGTTTTTTACGATTGAAACCGTGATATATATTTGGCTTGTATGGGAGGTACCACGCCCCCTCTTCCAATCGTTACCAAACCTAACAGGAACACTCTCAAGATGTGGCTTCAGTTTCCCTGAAAATTTCATAAAGATCGGTTCAGCGGTTTTGGAGTCCTATACGTGATATAGTCACATACCCACATACCCACATACATACATCCATTTTTATATATATAGATTTATTCTTTTTTTGCTCTTTGAGCTTTGCAATTGTTTGCGGCTGAACAGACATATTAATTCAATTGAAAAAACTTTTTGAAAAACTATCTGCCCGGACTGGGATTGAACCGCGCCTCTTTCACTTACGAGCCAAGCACACTATCAGTAGGCTACGGCCACCACCAAACGTCGCCTGACTAAAGCCTTAAGCATGGTATTACTTTCAGAAGCATAGAATATAAGCTTTGTGGACCTATTTTTCCGCAAAAATATTTTTTTGTCACATCAATCAAAATATGTTTGCCTGGAATTGTAAACAAACATTGAAATGCTTGTCACAAAAATAGCAATATGAATGATAAACAAAATATGGTCAGAATTGCGAAATATATTTACGATAAATAGAAATATGTTTGCTACAATCAAAGTCGAAAATGTAATTTTTAGGCGTGTGTTGCGCTCAGTCATTGCCCTTGCACAAAAGTGTACAATGCAACAAAAGTGTGCAATTCGCAAAAAAGTAAAATTTTTGAAAAAATATTTCTGACCAATATGATGTTTGTGGTAAAAAATTTATTATTTTACCGCAAACATATTTTGGAATTGTTCTCCTCAAAAATACTTTTTGTCGCATCAATAAAAATTTGTTTACCTGCAATTGTAAGCAAACATTGAAATGCTTGTCACAAAAATAGCAATATGTATGATAAACAAAATATGGTTAGAAAAGCGAGATATATTTACGGTAAATAGAAATATATTTGCTACAATCAAAATCGAAAATGTCATTTTTCTGCGTGTAGTAGAGAACATGGTAAATATATTCTATTTTCTATGTTATCATATCTAATTATGGACGTAAATAACAAAACCCTGTCTGCGTTTTGCAAGCTTGTTTTTATAGTATGAAGAATACACTGGCTCAAACTGAAGTTTTCAAAGAAAATGGACTTTTGTCATGGATAAAAGCTATAGACTAGCTACGTTTCTAGCTAGAGACGTTTCTTGGCTGAACGTCGTTAAAAAAACGAGCAACATTACGAGCTTACCGTGTCTCGCACTGCATTCACCCTTCGTTTCGTTATATACAGGGTCCGCCAAATAACTTTTTTTTTTTGAAAATTCTATAAAAAAAAAACTACTAAATGTTTTCTTAAATTTGTTTCTTTATTTGAAAGTACAATTCTTCCGGTTAATAATGGAAAATAATTTCATTCAAATGGCTGCCTCGGCTGGCCATGCAGTAGCCTACACGATCGGTCCAAATTTTAAGCACATTATCGATTGTGTGCAGCTGTATTTCACCAATGGCTTCACGAATATTGTCCTTTAAAGTGTCAATTGTCTCTGGCTTGTCGGCGTAATACTTATCTTTGAGAGCACACCACAAATAATAGTCCAACGGTGTCAAATCGCAGCTCCGAGGTGGCCAAACGACATCAGCTCTGCGGCTGATAATGCGATCTTCAAAAACAGGGCGCAAAACATCGAGTGTAGCTTCGGCTGTGTGGCACGTAGCGCCGTCCTGTTGAAAACAAATGTTGCCAATATTCTCCTGTTCAATTTTTGTGAACAAAAATTCGTTCAACATGGCCCGATAACGATCGCCATTGACTATAACGGCTACTCCTTGCTCATTTTCGAAGAAAAATGGCCCAATTATGCCTCTGGATCAAAATCCGCACCAAACAGTGACTCGTTTTGGATGCAGCGGCTTTTCAATGTATGCGTGCGGGTTTTCTGTGCCCCAAATGCGACAATTTTGCTTGTTTACATACCCGCCAAGATCAAAATGAACTGCATCTGAAAAGATGAGTTTTTTGGCAAAATCGGCATCATGATTTTCAAAGTAATGTCGCAATATTTCCCAGCGTTGTTCAAGCGTACACACAACCATATTCGTTCAGCGGAAATATCTTTCAAATTAGAACAAAATTACAGAAAAAAAAAATATATAAATAACTATTAAGAACCTGCCAACTGCATTTGAGCACTCTTTGATACCGTTTTGGGCCTGCAAAAGTGACATATTTTTACAGAAAAGAATAATAATATCCATGCTTAAGATTTTTACGACAATCTCACATTCCCACACACATATTTTTCGTTTTAAAATTTATTTAGCATGAAAGAAATATTTTCTCTTTGATATGCTTTCTTATCAGCTATTAGCTATCTTATTCCAAGTCTAAAGACCTTTTAGCAACGAAAAAAAAAAATACATCTAATACTAATTCCTGTATGACAAAGACTTATTTCAACTGTATGATAATTACCGACTTTTTTCAACATCAACAAAAAAAAATCAACATTTTCAGCAAGAAAAAATTTTGCAATGCTTCAAAGCCATCGTAACAAGTTGGGAATAAGCAATAATTTTGCTTTGAACAATTTTTACGCACTTAAAATAATTGAGTGTGCGTGTGTAGAACTTCATTTAAGAACGAATTTTAATAGTTGTCAATCAATCGATCCTGCGATTTTTCAGTCCTGAATGACTGACTGACTTGTGCAACAACTGTGATTTCGGTTGACAGCTAACTGGCATGGATTAAGTCTAATTTTATGTTAAAAGAAACTCGACTGTTAAATTGGTTTACGTATATGTAGGTGAGGGAACAAATAAAAGCCATTGACCCTTGAAATTTATCTCTTACAATCTTTGAATAGTCAAAAGAAGAAGAAACATAAGAGAGCAATTTCAATACACAATTAATTAATATAAATGTGTGTCGATAAGCCATAATAGCTTAAGTCGACTTCAGACAGAACTAAATTTTTGATGTAGCTGTGTTACACGCATATAGCACTATAAACACACAAAATCTGGATCTTCTAGCATGATTTTAGCCAAAGTTATGACACAAAAACAAAAGACCCTTTCATATAAGTAATATAGCTAGCGATTGAAAACTTCAAAGCAAGATTTCTGTATACTTTGAAATCAGACTTAAGCTGTTATTGCTAATCGGCACAGATATTCGATTGCTAAGAAGAGCCTAACCAGATTTTTTTTTGCCAAAACTACAAAATCAATCAAAATTTCTGGACTCTTATTCATAAAACTTTTACAAAAATATTTTTATTTTTCATATGAGTCGTCCAGATGAAAAACGTAAATAAATAAATAAAACGAAATATTCGATTGCTAAGAAGAGCTTAACCAGATTTTTTTTTGCCAAAACTACAAAATCAATCAAAATTTCTGGACTCTTATTCATAAAACTTTTACAAAAATATTTTTATTTTTCATATGAGTCGTCCAGATGAAAAACGTCGAGTTGTAAATCCTAATTAAAGATAAATCCTAAAGATAAATTTAAATCTTTTGTCAATTTGCAAATAAATCACTTTATTAGTCCTCAAACCTCAAAAGTATTTTTGTTTAAGGTTTCATATACTTAGATATAATTCATTAAAATTTAAGATAACAGGGTTTGCACCCTTACCCTTCATTATGTCATGCATTGCAAATCTATCGACAGAAATGGATGGAGACAGAAAAGAATTTAGGCTGGTTTTGCAATCAAACTCGTGCTGTGAAATTTTAACTCTTTTGTAGTTGGTGGGTTTTGCAGCCGAATCAAATGTATCAGTATTTGCAACTGAAATAAAGCATGTTTTCCAAACGGATGTATATTTCAAACCTCATTTTCAAGTTTTTCAGAAGAGTGTGATCCTAATTTATTAAAACGTATATATATTAATACAATTTTTTAAGATTTTAAAAAGCTTCTTATGAGAATTATGATTTTTATACTGGCGAAAAACTGCAAACATTATTATTATTAACATTAACTGAAACTGAAAAATTACCACCATCGGGAGATTTGACCCTCGGCCGCGTGCGTGTAATTCCATTACCTTATCCAATCAAACATCGCAGTTGTTACTTAATCGTCGCTTAATTTGCTGTATTAAGAATTAAAAGTTTTTCAAATACCTATGATTAAACTTATTATATTAGTGGCGTACGTTCGGTAAGTTCACAGCAGCGTTATTTGCAATTACAAAATTGTAAGGGATTAACTGCGTATGTTTAATCGGCTTAAATTATGCGGCACAAATAATAATAATAATAAAATAAAAAAAATGTGTTTGACAAGCAGTGTTACAATTAAATTTAACAATTTAAAAAATTAATAATGCACTTACCATTAATGGATCTAAAATTTTTTAAAGTTTGAAATAATTTTGGGATGGCAAATTTTTTTATTGCAATTACGCAATTTACTCGGTTTTTATTCAGGGTGGGTTCGTGGAAGCGCTTAGAGTAAATTTATTTCTATACGCTTTCGGTATATATACTTCGTTCGTTGAATACCATTATTAATTGCACTTTTACATTGCAGATGTCAAAGATGTCAATGCGTTCTTATAAATTAAACAAATATCAAATGTATATACAATGTTTGGTGAGGGGTGCACCCATCAGAAGGATTAATTAAAAATTTTAATATATTTTATATAGAGTAATAATTGGATTGATGCCACAAGTTTTTCATATACATAAGGGCAGTTCACGATCTTGTTGTATCGTTGCAAATGCAAAATAAACAGCTTTTACAAAGAAAGAAAGCATTGAAAAGCTTTTGCAACATATGCTTTTTGTTTTTGTAAAAGCTGTTTATTTTGCATTTGCAACAATGCAACAAGATCGTGAACTGCCCTATAGTATAAAGTTTTGTTAGATGAATGCTTTTATGTAACTAAGTAAGAACTAAAAGTATGTAATGGTTTTTTGAAAGTGGTCCGTAAAGTATGCAATATAAATAGTAAATCAAAGATTATCTGGATTGGTTTCATTCAGAACTTTAGAGCAGAGCAAAATCAATACAAGACATTCAAAATGTATTCAAATAAATCCTGCCGTCGAGCTTGCTGCTTCTGAGAATGAACTGCAGATCTTAATACAAAGATTGGTCACACTCCATGATTAGGTCGATGAAGAAGAGTTAACGATTGAAATGAAAAGGCTCAGGAGACACCTAAAGCTGCAGACATTACATACAAACTGGACCCCATTATATTTTTAAAAATTGCATGAATAAATTTTTAAAAATTAATTTATGAATAGGGATTCCAAGAGTCGTTGCCGTATCTAAATCTTTGTTTAATATATTTTTAACGATATCTTGATTCATGCGAAAAAAGCTTTTCCAAACTTAAATTAACAAAAAAGTATTTATGGTCTACAATAGGGCAGGCAAAACTTACAGACCTCTCAAAGTTATCTATTAAAGCCGAAGATGTTAATTGATTTGAAAGAGGTTCATTTATTTCGATGAAGTTATTGAAAAGTTTGTATCTCTGCAAGCAAGAAAGAAGATATTTTACATCTTTATGGTACCTTAAAGTTTGATTTTATGAATGAATATCAATAAATAATTTTATCATATTGTTTCAGACACCGATTCGATGTTTTTAAAGTTAAATAGACTCAATGCAGCTTAAAAAAAAATTATTACAGTAATAAAAAATTAAAAAAAGTAGGAATGAAATCGGCCAAGTGATAGTTGACAGTCGGCTTTTGAAAGTATTTTTTGAGTATCAACTTTCTTAGCTCTGTGTAAATCGATTACGAAATATTTTAAATACTTCTCGGTATTTTTGATTCTTAGGACAATTAAACATTATTAGCAGCCCTATTCTGGCAAAGTATCAATTGTTACCAATTATTTTTTATATTTCTATGTGTTTGCTGTAATTTTTTTAATTCAAAACAAAATTTGAGGCTCAAAAAACAATTTTTTTTTAATGAAGTTGTAACTATCTGAAAAGCAGGTGACAGTTTTTAACAAAACTAATTATTTTTGAGCTTCAAATTTTGTTTTGAAATGAAAAAATTACAGCAAACACATAGAAATATTAAAAATAATTGGTAAAAATTGATATTTTGCCAGAATAGGGCTGTAAAATTATATATAACAAAATTTTACTAATTTTACTTTAGACATCTTTTAAGGAGTTGTATTTTTTATAATTATTATTTTCTACATTCTTTTCTTACAAAAATTGCAATGAAGAAAATATTTCACTTTAATAGTGATTTCACTTTCAGAAACTTTCATATTGAAAACAAAAATATAATAAAAATTAAATAACAAGTAGATTTACAATGAGATAGATAGGTAGAGGACCAGTGTTATTGTATTATTTATTATTTATGATTATTGAACATATTAGTATAATAAGAACAAGTTCTTTTGCTATACAAAGACAGTAACTTTTAGCTTTGAGTTTCTTAAAATTAAATATTAAATACAATAAAATGTTGGTAAAATTTGTATTTACATAATACAATATTCATAACAAAATCATTCAAATGTTTGAGACTGAAGACATTTAGCATTGGTACAATTTGTATTAACATAATACAATATTAATAACAAATTCATTCAAATAATTAAGACTAATGATAACTTAACATGATTTTTAAGTTAAAAGATAAATGTCGTGTAGTAGGAAGTAAACAAAGCAGAGATGAACAAAAGAAGTGAAGAAAGAAAAAAAAAAGAAAGGGAAAAGAGAATAAGAGAAATCTGGTTTAATGTGTAAACTTTATTTTAACTACAATAAAATACGGCTCGCCTAAAGTCATCCTTGCCGTCCATACATCTTATATTAGTGGGTAAACAATTCCATAATCTAATGACATTAATGAAAAAAAAGCCAGGGAGAGTTAAAATAGTTCCATTTGGGTATTGTGATTGTATTGTTCCTAATTGACCGGCAAAATTGTAGTTTCTCATAAAGATACAAAGGTGTTTGGAGTATATTAGTTTATGTAAGAATATACAATTTCGTCCGTTAAGGTGCTGATGATGTCACAACCAAGAAGGTTTTTTTTAAAATGAGATATGTGATCAAATTTGTGAATGTTGTAAACATATCTTGTAGCATGGCTTAATGCAAACTGGAGTTTGTGTTCAGATCGTGATTCTAGTCTGCTGTAAATAAGCTCAGAATATGTTATCATAGGGACGATAAGTTGTTGCACGAACTTGCGCCTGGTATCAATGGGTGTAAGCTCTGCTGTCATTTTTAAGTACCGTAGAGTAAAGTAGATATTGCGCACAACTCTATTTATGTGATCAGTACATGAAGGAGGAGTTTATGTGAAAGCCAAGACTTTTAACATTGTTCACAAGTTTTAGTTTCTTATCCCCTATATACAAATCCGGAATGTCATCAAAGAAGGTTTTATATCTGCTAATAGGTAGTATATATGACTTGAGTCCATTTAGTTTCAGACCATTCATTATTTATTTTGAAAAAAACCGTCAAATCTTGTTACAGCATTGGTCAAATGGGATGAAAATTTGTAGTTCTATGCTTTTTTATGTAAGGAATTGATTGATAGGCTTGATTTTCTTTTCAAATCAATAACAAGTCTATCTCCAGTACAAGAGTTCCTTAAAAATGCACAAAAATACATTTCTGGGGACGCCAGAATTGGTTCAGATCAAAAAGAGTGTACCAATGAAAAGGATTTTTTTATATACTATTTAATTTTATTACTGGATTGAAGGTAAAATTTTCGATACACTCTTATGCATATACATACATTGCTATAGTGTAGAGTGTAAAGACAGATCTCAGAACTGGCGTGTATCATAGCGTCTACGCGCTGACGTTATTTTTTAAAACTTGAGATCTGTCTTTATACTATAACTATATATATATATATATACGCTTTCTTGAGTCATAATTTGTTTTTTCGTTTTCTTAATTCAATATACCCTCAAACTTTCAAATGAATCTCTTTAATAATTCACTTTTGAGAAATGTTTATTTTTGAATCTTGAATTCATGTATTGCTGGCCTTAAATATAGCAATAATTGCCTCTTTATTTGAAGAATTTTGTACTTTCGAAGCGTTGTTCGAACGCTTTGATCGGCTTTGGCAGAAAAATTGATGGATTTCGACGATTTACTAGTTGTAAAAATAGTTCAAATTCAACTAGTTTATGTCAAGTAACAATAAACCAGTTGTAAAACTATCCAAAACCAAACTATATTACATATTGTTAAAATCAACCAGTTCCACAACTGTAATTTATGAATTTGAAAAAATTTACTTTTATATGAAACAATGAAACACTATGTACATTTTACTTGCAATTTTCTTAATATTCGCTTTAGTTGAAGCTCCAAATTCAGTAGATAAATCGCCGAATAAAGAACTGCTTGAATCATTGGTTTGTTATAACTAGTTGTAAACTAATTAAAACGTGACTATTTGCCAACCACTCAGGAAAGGTTAAACTAGAAACTAGTCAAAATTTGGCAATATATTATTTGTTTACAAGTATTTACAACAAACTAGAATATAACTAACTATAATTATATATACTAAAAACTAGTTTTCATCTGTTTAGAATAAGACATTTAATATTTCTTATGACATCGTCATGTTAAAAATACTAGTTGGGTAAATGAAAAAAAAGAAGATCTTGACTAGTATGCAGACTGGGTTTAAACTAGTTGGTTACACTGCAGGGGTGATACCTTGAATTCCATTTGGTTGGGCAGTTCTGCACTAAAGATTTTGATGTCATATCTAACTGCATTGGTTTTTCTTTTAAGAAGTGCATTGTTGCATAAGAATGTTTAACCCTTTCGGTCATGGCGGTGGCAAGAGTGAAAGGGTTAACATGACCCATGAGCTTGCTTGCTTTCTGAAAATAGTATAGTATTATTGCATGTCTAGTCGTTGTTGATGGCAAGATGAATGGGTTAAGCAGCAAAAGTGGTCTTTGACAAATAAAGTAACCGACATTTCAACAACTACAGAAGCAATTTCTTAATATGTTATTTTTACAGTTATAAATAATTAAGTGTAAGAAAAATAAAATAAAAATAACTGCAAATTTTTACAAATATTGGATTTTTGTAATAATAACTATTAATCTTTTTCTTTAGGTCTTATTCTGCTAAACGAACAACAGACATGATTTAAGTAATTTATATTCAAGAAAATATATAAATAAATTATATACACAAGTATATAATTTATGCAAATCATTAACATGTTTTTTCTGCTTTTTATTTATCATGGTTCCGGTAGTAACGTTATTGGAATAACTCTTTTTTCAACAAAAAGTGATAAAAGTGAACAAAAAACGAACTATTACTTCATAAATTTTTTTATATTTTATTTCTACAAATATGAAAAATTTTAAGAAATTAGATTGAAATAACTGAAAATCTTAAAAAAAATGATATATTGATGTACTGAAAATATCTTTTCAGTTAACTTTTTGAGATTCTGTCAAAGGAACAACATCCACAACTTAAAAATTTTGGACGTCAATTACGAAAGTAAATATACTTAAATTATGTATTTAAAAAAATTTTAACTATCAAAAAACTCTCCACATCAAAATCCCTATTTGGTATGCTGAAAAAACACAAGGATTTCCATACTTATACACTAAATTTAATCGTCGTCTTGTTTTTTGTTTTCATCATTATCCTTCGTTTTCTTTTGTTTTGTTTATCTCTTCTAACTACGAGTGATTCACTTCCAGCTAAGAAGTCAAAAAAGATACGTACACAAACAATTTCATTTTTGTGCACGACCTTTTGCTTACAACAATTCGTATAACTGCTCTCATAAACTAAAGCTAAATAAATTAGTTCTCGTCATTGATTACGTGCATTAGTTATTATTAGTAATTTGAGAGAATAAGCGGAAAATGCTCTCTTTGCGTAAAAAATTGCAAAAAGTACTTTTCCTGGCAGCTGGTACTCTTATAACAGTTTTTTAGCAAAAAGTTGCAACTTTTGAAGAAAAGTTAAAATTATATGTTTATTTCTTTTGTAACAATTGGACAAATGTCGGATCAAAAGAATAAATTGGTTTCCTTGGCGTTTTTTTTATGTTGTTTTTACGGCGGTACTCTAATTTGACATCAACCGTCAAAACATGTTAGCTTACGAATTGCTGCGAATTTCTGCTTTGCCAAATTTATGAAGGAGAAAATAGCAATATTTGAGAAGGACTGGATTATTTATTTTCGCTCTCTTTTGCGAATTTTTTGGGTACGGGAACAGGAAATAGCACGAATTCGTACGAAAGTTCAAGTACTGGAACATACCTAGTTTTTACTTTTATTTAGCTTTTCGGATAAAAAGAATCATTATTCTCATATGAATATAATATTAACAATTATAATAAAATTGAAATGAAATATTTTTATATGTGAAATAAACATTGTCCGATTTTATTTATATAACATTTGTCAGTGATTTAATGGATGTTTTGGGCAAAAGCGGTTAAAATTAAGGCATATTTTAGAAGTTGTTTTCTAAAAAACCATATATCATACATACTAAAAATTTTATATGCATATTAATTTTACATCATCAAATGGTTTTTTTAAATATATATTTTTTATATAAAGTTGGCGCTGAAGTTGGTGTGCTTAAAAATGGTGAAAATAGGGCCACACCATAGAACGGCTGCAGATCGTCTGAGAATATAAAACAAAAAGCAATAAAAAAGTCCCTTGAAGCACATCTTTTACCAAAATGGAATAATATTATGGAAAAATGAGAAAATCTTAGAAAAAAGTCAAAAAATTTACGTTATTTTCGGCCAGAGTGTAAAAACTAGAACAATTTTATAAAAACACTTATTTTGGTAAAAGACGTGTAGAACTACAATACAAACAGATAAAAAAAATTAAAATCGGTCGATTAGTTTTTTTGCAGTAGTGTGCTTAGTAAAGTTAATCTAGCGCACTGGGTTTTAAGCACTGTAGAATATGTATTATAAGCGGGATTGATTAGAATTTTTTCTTACATATTCTTGTATAACAATAAACAATTTAAAATAAATGCGATTTAAAAATTTTTTTTGCCTAAAACCAGCCCCGTATCTAGAATTCAAACTCTGGGCATACAAGCATCAAGATTTTTTTTATCCGCAATCAAAAAGTTAAAAAAAAAAAACAACTGTGGATGTATTAAAAATCTATATTTTTCATTCATTTTACTTGTTTTTACTAAAGTTTAATATTGCATATTATATAAATAAGAGAAAAGTAGGTAATATCAAAAAATTGCTCTCTTCGATTTCATAAGCAAAAATTTATAAAATAAAAAAAATAAAAAAATAATCAAACTTAAATCTTCAATATCATTCCGTTACGTTCGAAAATGGCTTTCCGTAAGCTTACGGAAAAAATATGGATACCTTTTTTGTAGAACATGAAATTTCCTACAAAATTCTTGGAAAACATTTTTCTGTACAATCAATTAATGATGAGGTATGAATTTTTTTCTATTGGACTGAGAATAAAAACTGCGATGCGGAGCGTCTTCCTGTTAAAATTAAGAGCTCATATTTGGTGAGAATTTTTCAACGTGTCTAAAAACCCATTTTTCCGTGTCACTTGTAAAAAAAAAATAATTGATTTTTTGACCCATCCTAGTGTCCAGCTATAAAGCCAGACTGCAATGGCGATAAAAGCTTATTCTCAAATAAAAATTCAACGATTGGATCAGTCATAATTCTTTTTAGAACCTTTACCAGGGCAGGTTATATACATATGGGCCTGCAGTCCTTGAGATCTATTGCGGATGCAGTTTAAGCCACTTTGATTACCATTGCTACTTTCCACAACTCAAGAAATTGGGAACAAGTAAGTGAGTGGTTTATGATATGGGTTAAAGGCCCTAATATATAAGAAAGAACGAGTTTAATAAACCTAAGATACATTCCATCGATTCCTATTATGTTAGAACTTAACTGCAGTAAACATTTAGCCACACGAAAGTTGTCTGCAAAAGTTCATTAAGATCAGTGCATTACGTTTTCATTTATGTTACGCACCGACTTCGATAAGTAGTTTTGAGAAAAACGCGTTTAAAGTTTGAAAGTATTATAATAATTTTTCTATATACGATATTTATATAATTTTTCTATATAAGATAGATCTATAATGTGTAAAAAAATTTTGTAATTATATTCTCTCATAATTGAGAACAAAAAACGCAAAAATCTGTTTTTTTCGGACCCAGAAACCATTCTGCCCACTTAAGACTTTTAAAACTCGTAGTTACTCATCCGACTCAAAAGTCAAAAACGTAAGGTTGAGTAAGCGCTCATTGGTTATTGACTCCAATTCTCTTTAACGAAGAAAATGAAGCTTCTTCATTCACAGTTGTGCTGCAGCCAATTGTCTCAATTGCTTCTAACATAGGATACACATTTGAAGACGCGATTTTAAAATCACTAAAAGTTTTCAAAATAAACATGTTTGTCGCTATTAGTTGTCAACAACGTCAAAGCACTTATTAAACAATAGGTTTGTTTTCGTACTAGTTTTAAGTAACTTGAAGTTACTTGAAAGCGTTCTTTACACATTTTTCAAGATCTAGAGAGAAGAAGAACAAGCAAAATGTCACTCTCTATTCTATTGCAATTACTATTAATTATGTAATAGAATGATCGTCAAATTATAAGATCAATATTTTTATTTTTTTGTGAAATACAAATTATTCTAGTCTTAAGAACAAGTATTATTGTATTTTTTGTATATATTTTGCACAAAGTGTTTCTTAACTAATAATTTCTAATAACTAATAAACTACTAATTTCAAGCAATAATCAATTTTATTCCATGTTAAAAAGGCTTGAACAGCTGTTGTGCTTGAAACTTACTTGATGTCGTTTCCGTACGTTTTGATAAATATTCTCATTTTGACAGATAGTCAAGTTACTCTCTATTACCTAATGATAACAGTGAATCTTCTTCACGGACTATTGCCGGCTGTCCTCTACGCACAGGTTCGGCAAGTTGAAGTATTTTCTGAATCTCTGTCACTGTCGAGAGTGCGTTGAAAGTTTTCATCAGTTTTACAATTTTTACTTCTTCAATAACTGAGTTTATAATAGGCATGTCAGCTCTATACGTCACGTTCAAATCGCGCAAGGCACACGGTATGTTCAACGTGCGAATGATATTTTCTCTTCAAACGATAGAGCGCCCAAGAATCGCTCAGATTTTTTGATAACATTGATATAAGGACATATGTACCTTAAGGCGCCTCACGCTGCATAGAAAAAAAAAATTTGTCCGGCACAAATGCAGAAAATAATTCATGGTTTATGTTATGATGATTCTTCAGCGATAGCCATCCGTGAGCTGGAATGTTTTGAAATAACCTCTAAAAATCGAGTTTTTTGTAAAAATATTGGCTGGTAAAAAATTAACTGTCAGAAATTATAGGCCGGCAAAAGCTCCTCCAATCTGCATTAAAAAATTGTAAAGGTATGGTATTTTTCATGTATATTTTTTTGATATTTTTATATTTTATTTCAATACAAAAACTTTCAAAACTCAAATAACTCATTACTTTTTTTTTAATTCTTACAATATTTTTTCAGTAGGTGTTCATTTTATAATTAATACTTTCAGTTTTAATATATACCAATTTAAGCAATTCTGATTAAGAATCGAACACTCAAAACCTTTCTTCAACAATATCTTGAAAGGAAGGATCGCATTAGAAATAATAAAGTTTTTTGAATTTTAGTAAAAATAAATTTTAAAAAATGCATGAAAAACAGTATTATTTTTAATCTGAATGCAAAAATTTGAATTTTTGTATGCAGATTGGAAGAAATTTTTCTGGACTGTCATTTCTAACAGTTTATTTCTTAAAAATATTACACAAGCCAATATGATTACAAAAAAACTCAATTTTAAGATGTTATTTCAAACCATTCTAGCTCACGGATGGCTATCGCTAGAGCCAAAATATTTAGAGAATCATTATAAGCCAAGGATTATCTTCAGCAACTATGCCGTACAACTTTTTTTCGTGAGGCACCTTATTGTACATAAGTATATATGTATTAAAAGATTTATACAAGGAAATTTTTCAAATCGATCAGAGCATGTGCACAGAATATTCCAAACTGTATTATACGTGAACTTTTTAAGGTTTGACTGTCGTCAAGGAACAAAAGCCGTAAACAATTATTATTGAATATGATCAGCTACGTTAAACTTATGGTTATCATTGCAGTAGAAACTGATTTACTTAAACCTAAATAAGTTAATATTTTTAATGTTAATTCTTGTTTTATATAAAAAAAGAAATTAAAATATAGGCCTTTATGGAATATTAAAAAATGCAATGTTTTAGTAAAAATTGGCAACCTTGGTAAAAAATACGAAATTTTTTTAGAAATTTTACTAAAATACCTTCTCAACGGTACCTTACTCATTAAAATTGGATAATAAACAACAAAGCTAAGTTTTATTGAAAATTATCCCATTTTCATGATTTTTGCTTTTGGACAAAATTTACGACTCCATAATTTCGCGACGAATGGCTTTACAAAAAAATGAAGCAATTTTAGTTCTCATAATATTAATTCGAGCCATTAGCCAACATTTTAGGCATCAAAAGGCATGAGGACAATCTACACTTGCATAAGGCTTGGAATGGCCGAATTAACAATCCTGAATAATTTTTTCTATCAAATTATAATTATCTCATGGACTGATGACATCAACTTGTAAGATGTCAACAAGTAAGAAATATTTAGTCTTTTTCCCCCGTATTTTTTAAATTTTCTGAGCAAAACAGCGTATCCAGTTTTTAAATTTTTGCACTATTTAAAAAGGATTAATTTATAATTATTCTTTTGTATCAAAAAATATACCTAGGACATTTGAGGATTAAAACATGCATTTTATGCCTGCTGTAGCATTTTTTTATTTTTCCCTGCAAAAATAGGTACATTTTTTTGGTTCAGGTCAAGATTGCCAAGAAAAGAAAGCGAAATTTCATGTGTTTTAAATTTACTATATGTAAATGACTAAATTTAAAAACTATTTAATTCAAAAATATTATCTATGCAGTTATCAAATCTATGAAACAGCGAAAAAGCATCGCTGCTGGCGAATGCCCAACTTAACAAGACTCTTTTTTTCATAATGAAATTTATGGAAACGTAATGAAACTTTAGTTTACAATAAATAATAATAAAAAACCATAAATTTACAATAATGTAATATATTCCCGGTGGCCCACAAGAGTCATGAATGTGTAGAAACTTAACAGTAAATTACTAAGCTATTCATCATTATTACATCAGGTTGAGCCCAAACAAACTTTTGGTCAAGTCAACTAAAAAACCATCTGGCAACTCGTCGAGAACACTTTTATGAAGTTATCAAAAAATATTTAAAAAAAGAATTGTTTAATTTTGATTGATTAGGACAAAGGTTTTTATTGTAGCTCCTCAGTTAAGTTTTTTATTCGCAGTAGCGTTTCAACGAATTTTAGGGCATGACTTTGCAATAATAACACTTAGTGTTATTATAATAACACATATATAAGTACAGTTGGACAGTATCTTGAAAAGTAATATTAAAATTTTATTTTATAACTACGGAATATTTGCATTAACAGACCATTAAAGCCAGAGTACGTAGATACTTTTTTAAGGCTTGACGTCGAATGTGTTCAATAATAAAACAATAATTGACGTATTTTAATTGCAATATTTTTACACATTCATAAACTTAAGACTTTTAGAATATATAAATATTTTAGAAAAGTATTCACATTTACAAGGAGAGTTGTTTTATGATTTGTTATAGATTCCAAAGGAATTTTTAATTATAAAATTTGTTATTTTAAAGTAATCTAAATATACGAATTTTGACCTTCATGAATAAAGTGCAAACGATTAAACCTTCATGTTTAAGCTTCATAGTTGTTTAATAATTCCATTCATTTAGGGAGAAATCAACATGAAATGTATTTGTTTAAAAGCATTTTTGTAGGGTCGTGATTTCAGAAAAAATGCAGATCAAAAGGTAATATGTATTTAGTGTGTTGGAGTGGAAAGATTTCATTTTATCTTAAAAGCATCAAAATGGGAATACATTTTGTCTGGCCCGATTTTCCTTGAGGTGGTTCTGAATTCAAAAGTGAACTGATTTCGGGAAACGATTTCCTATACACTTGTTTTTATGTATTACGGGACATAGATTCAGAAGAAGAGTTATGTTCGAGTATCCTTTTGTTATTATTAAAACTAAGCTTTTCATCTAATAAGACTCCAAGAACAAACTTACTGCTTACTCGAGACCATTGTTTAGAATAGAGTACTCAAACAAATTTTTACTGCGGCTCATGTTAAAATTACATTTATCTACATTGAGATTTAGTTTATTAACATAGCACCACCCTTGTAACCGGTCAATATCCTGCAAAAGTCGGCAGTCAGCTCAAGATTCGATGGATTTAAGTATCTTCACATCATCCGCATAAATAAGCATTGGAAATGAAGAATATAATTTGGCAAATCATTAATCACTTCCTTGACAAACTCCCGAAAAGCTATAAGACTGTTTTTGAAATTGTATTACCAATTTTCACAAACTGCTGACGTCCAATTAAGTGATTCGACAGCTATTTTAAAAAATTCGAATGAAATCCCATTGCAGCAAGCTTGTTAAGTAAGACATAGTGTTGAACTCTGTCAAAAGCCAGAGTTATATATCCATATAATATCCAGATAATATACCCAGATAATATTAAAATAACTTTCACAAAAAAACTTGTGCACAATTTTCTGATTTTTTTGTTTGTTTTATTGATGCAGACAAAAAAAGTTTAAAAAAGTTTAAATTTTTTTTGCTTTTTTTTAGTTTTTTACAACAAAAAAAGCCGTACGAACGTTACGTGCGCGACCATGGAAATGCCCCTATACAAATATTAGAATTTTTTAGCTTAACCTATTACAAAGTTATTTTCAAAAAACTTTTGTTTTTAAACTTGCCTTTTATAAATACATTTCTGTTTAAAACAAAAATGTTTACCTAGGATGATAGGGATTTTTTAAATCATACGGCAAAAGTGGGCTGAAGCTGAATGAAGCTGAATGATTAAAGAAAAATAGATTAATAACTTAAAATGGTAAGTTTATGCAATTTAGTTACAAAGTAATAAAAATAGGCTTTTAGTATTAGAATATAGTTAAAAAGAAACAGTTACAAATTTAAGTTCTAAAAAGAACTTTGGCCGAGCTTCTTAATATAATGATTATGATAATCTAGAAAGTGTTCTATATTTTCCATATATTAAGTATACTTATAAGTAGATAATTTTGGTTGTTGCTCCTTTCATTTTAAAATAATATCGACGAGAATGGAATAGCAAAAGCCTCGCAGCAAATAGTGGAAAAAGGAAAGGTAAGATGATGTATCAGCAAAGTGACATATATAAATATGTACGTAATACGAAAATAGTTTTATGTTCCTTGATTCTTTCGATTGGAATTCGAACAACAAATTCATATTTAATAGGCTAAGTAGAAAATAGACAAGCCACAACACATAAAGCTGTGTGAAAAAGAATAGTAGTGCTCTTATATTCAGACATGTTTATATAAATAGTACTAGTATACAAATTTCGGATTCGGTTAACCTATTATCATTCCTATTTGTACTTTTAATACTGGTTCCAAATCTGTACACAATTTCCTCCTATATCGTAAAATTTTCAAGATACAGGGTGTTTTACGTTTTTGGCACGTGCCTAGTATAATTGGTCTAGAATCTAAACTAGTCACCTTAAAATAAAAAATAATATTATAAATTATAAAAAACTGTTGATTAAGTGTATTTTTATACAAAACCAAAAAGACTTAAGTCTTAGAAGAATAGGTATATTTTTACATATGCCATTTTCTTATTGGAAGATATTTCCTATAAAAGCAATCTATTTTTAAATTCTTCAAAAATACTTACTTGGATAGCATAAACTTTCTCCTCATGAAATATTTTATGCACTAAATGTTAGGCAAATTTAAAGTTTTCTTAAGTAGAAGAAGTAACATTAAAGCGGAAAAAAAGTTTTCTTATATAACGTACTGTTATAACAAGAATTTCAAAAAGATTTTTAAAAATTAACATATTACAGGAAAAGCAGTCTTATAATAAGTATTTTAATTTGATATTTAGATATTAAATTAATTAAATTTTTCTTTGTTCATTTTAGATTTAAATTTTCAATTTTATATCAAGTAATAAAATATTTTTATGAAATCTATTTAAAATAAAGTAATTTGTATTTGTTTCCAAAACTAAAATTTTGAATTTAGTATAAAAAAATTACTTTGAACAACTTTTATAGTTTCTGAAATACATTCAAAGTTTTAACTTTACGTTTTTTAACTTTACTAGGTTTTACTTTTTATTTACATTTAAAAAGTGGTTTCTATTGTGTTCGATTTATTTTTATTCCTAAACCTCTGTCACTTTTAGTACATATATATGGTTATATTATAAGCATTACAAATCAGGGATGATAAATTCAGTACTAAAGTACTGAATTCAGTACTTTTCACTTTTCAAAAGTATCGCAGTACGACCGCGATGATATCAGTACTTTTAGAAATATTGTCTAAAAACAGTGCTATTAAAAATTACTTAAAAAATTTTAAGATGGCAGAGTGTTGGGCTAAAAATGAAACTTATTATCTTATGTGTGGTAATATATACCTTATTTGTCGGCTAACATGAAACGTATTTTTTTATATCAAAATTTAATCAAGACAAAATGTCGAAATAGGCTTCAAGTAAGCACCCTTTCAAGATTAATATGAGCAAAAGACCTTTTAAAATTAAATGGACCGTACTTCTATAACATTGAAATTTCTATGAGGTATTATGAAAAAAATCAAAAACATTCATATTCAAGAATTATTAGATTAAAAAAATGCAAACCTGATCTAAACATTAATTTTATATATTATCACCTAATTACGTTACTAATTAAAAGTTCCTTCGATAAAATACAATATATTAATAATTATTAAATTAATTTATGATTCTTATAAATATTTCATAATTTGTTAATTTTAATTCAGAATATAAAAACTTTGTTTTGCTTGTTTTGGCTCTTTTTTATTTTAAACTAAAAAGAATATATAAACCTTAAAGATTTAATTTTATTTCTAATTTCAGTACTCTTAGTACTTTTCGAAATTTGCTAAGTACCAAACCAAAATTTGGAATTATCTTCCCTGTTACAGATTAAAGATATTACAATCGTTGGCTGTGACCGAACGTCTAAGGTTGCAAACAGAGTGAACGCCGAAGCGGACAGGCGCAGGCAAACTACGTGAACAAACGAGATAAAAATTAGCTTGGCTTTATTTCTATCTCGTTTCTTGTCAGGATAATGCCTACGCATGTCTGCCTGCCAGTCTGAATCGGCGTTTACTCTGTCTGCAACCTAAGAGTGTGCGAACTGTTTTATTTCTTCGTTTCGGGAACTCCAGCTGAATACAGAAAATGAAAGAAATGGCATACGATTAAATAGGTGTTGGGTTTTATTAACTAAATGCATTGAGTTGGCTTTTGTCTAATAATATTGATTGACTACCAAAATATTTTGGTAAATAAAAGTATAGTCATAGGCCTTTAAACTTGTTTATGATGGTTTTGGTTGTCGCAACTTAATATTGCTTCTACATTCTTCTCTGTAACTCTTTCGTTGAAAGCAACAATCGCTTTAAGTTTTTCGGCGACAAAAATCAGTTCTATTTTTACATTTTTCGAATGTATAACAACGTTAAAATATTCTTAGAAAATTTTAAGTCAATTGAGTAAAAATTGTGAAGTTATAAGCACAAACGTCCGACGAGAAGGCAATGAAAAATATACATAAAAAACTTTAATCGCGTTTTTCTCGAAAAGTGCTGTTGGAAACCGGTGGAAAGCATTACTCGAAAACTATGCCAAGCTTAGCTAATAAAATTGGTACTTTTAATCGTTCGATTTTTTTTTTAGAGAAATATTTTTGTTGCAATCTAAAATAAATTAACTTTTTGGTCAAAAATCGGGTTTTCAAATATCCTTAAAGGAAAAATTAATATTTTTCTAAAATCTTTGATTAAAAGATCAGAAAGTTTAAGCAGAACCTTAATTATATATTTATTTTTTTTTTAGAAGAACAAGCTTTGAAACATCGTGTCAAGCGCATATTCCAGGTGCTTTACTAAAATACGGATTCCTGCTATATTAATTATAATTAATAATGGAACATTTCAAGAATAGCGACAACTCTAATTTTTAGTTTTTTTTTGTAGATTATATGGATTTTGGCCTCCTGACTTCAAATCTTAAGAAATTGCAGGCCGTTAATTCGTTTAGAAGTTATAGGCCTCCAAAGTTGGAAAAAATGGCCTACAAATCTTGTTATTTTTCAAATTTTTCAACAAAACTACACTTTATGGGTATAATAAGAATGGTAATTAAAGTACCTATTTAACAAGGCACCAAACATGAAAATCCATAAAATATTTTAAAGATATTAACATTTTTAATGTGGTGCTTTCGTAAAAGGGAAACCACTAGATTTTCAGACAAAGTGTAAATATAAGAATAGGAATATCTTAAAAAGTTATGAATGGATTTTTATGTTTGATACCTCGTTGAATAGGTATTCGCATTACCTATCTTTTTATACCCATAATGCGGAGCACTAAAAAAAACATCAAGATTTGTAGGCCATTTTTGCAACTTTGGAGGCCTATAACTTCTAAACCAATTTCGAGCAGCCTAAAATTATTCCAGATTTGGATTTAGGAGGTTAATATCCGTATAATCCAACAAAAAATATTAATTATACCTTAACAATATATAATATATCTCATATTATAATATTTGTTATCAAGGGCGTAGGAAGGATGAAAATTAGGGGTAAAGACCTTTTAGAATTTTTTACCATATCTTTCATTCATGCATTTTACTAGTCAATGAAAAAAAATACAAAATGATTGTGTAGCGTTTTATTACCGGATGTTCGATTATATATCTAGCTAATGGGAAAAAGGTTTTCAACTTATATATATCAAACTAATGCAGGCTATGATATAAAAAAAAAAGTACATTTATTGAATTCAGGTTAAACTTATTTTAATATATGCTATCGAATAAAAGTTTGCTTTAAAAAAAAATCTACAAAAATTTACAAAAATCCAAACTAAGGGAAACTCGACCTGCATAAACTTGCAATGTTGCTCTGACTGTAGTTTCAAATTAATAGTTTGCTACTGTTCACGTACCACTGGTAATAGCCGAGCGGGTTTACCTGTTTTGTTTTAGGTATTTTAAATTTTTAATTTTTTTTGTGGGATCGGATCAAGTGCCGAAATAACGGAAGTGAAAAGTATTTTGAAGCATTTCGATATTGGCAATTCCCATATTTATTCGATTACTACCAACACTCACACCTCTAATACAAAATGTATTGAAAACGGTTATTGCAATTTTTGTATATCGAAAAATAAAATAAAAATGTTCATATGGTATTATCTACTTCATGTAAATATCTAAGTTTTTAACTTTCCGTTTGAACAGTATAATATGAAGCTTTAACTCTCGTTTATCCATATTCCATGTAAAGCAACCCTACGGAAAAAAACCGTTTTTGAATCTATCACGTTCGAAACTAAGGGATAGAGACCTGTCCCAATTCTGCCACCAACCTATGAAACCCACCAGTCACTTTTACATGGCGTTGTCATTAGTTGACAGGGGTCAATTGCCACCTGCTGCATCACCTAAGAGATGTCCAGTGACCAGCCTCGAAAAACAGAAAACGAAATCTTTCCCGTAACAGGCACAAAAAACCTGTTCCGTGACGATGTTTTATCAGACCTGTCCTGTGATAATTGTTCATTGGAGCTGAAAAGGAACAAGTCATTTAAGAGTATTGACTCTGCTTTCTTCATAGGGAAGGATGTCCAAAATTATACATACTCATTTTAATGTTTGTGTTGCAAAGTTTTTGCTTTTAAAGTCTGCACTTGAAGAAAAGCACAAGTTTACGTACGAACGCAATGAGTCTGTCTTTGATTTATTTATTTTTTTGGGACTTCAAACGATAATTACTTCATGGTTATTGAAAATGTTTGACGAACATTTGGAAAAGGAATTTGTATTTGCTGAAAATTTCTTTGGTGAGGCTGAATGCCTATTATATCACCATAAAGAAAAGCGTAAAAGAAGATATTATGTTGAAAGGCATTATACTTCTTGTCATAAGAAATATGTTTTGATAAAAGGATAAGATAGAAACATATTATTTTTATATTAGAAAAAATAAAGTTTTAAAAATGGCTTTTATTATATTTTTTAGTATACTAAACTTATATCTTTTGCTGAAAAACAACGAAAGAATTAACAACTTTTTGTAACATAATTTATGCAAAAACAAGAACCTATTAAGCTTCGAGCCACCGCAATCGGCCTGATTGAAGTCTGGTTAACTACTGGAAGCTTTTTTATTTTCCTGTCCACAAATGCGTGTGAAAGCTCTCCGTCCATTAGTGACCAAATGGGCACCCTTGATGTTAAAAAAAGAGCTTTGGTGGGAAAAGCTTTCGGGGCAAAACTGTCGATCACTGTTATGTTCCAGGCCAAGCGACTGGATAAATTTTGATGAAATTGAGTATGAAAATTTTCCAAACCAAGAAATAGCAGATATTTTGTTTTTGTTTCCTTGCAAACCAACAGGTTTGTTTTTTTATGCAATATTATATTCCGGCTAAACGACTAGAGCGATTTTGATGAAATTTAGTTTGAAGATTCTCCCAACCTATCTTTATTAGAAGTTAAAAAAAAAGTTCGATAGAGGGTGCTTAAAACAATTAAATATGTATGGCTCAATAGCGCCTGAACGACAGGATCGATTGTGAACAAATTTTGTATGAAGAACCAGGCCAAACGATTTTAGTGCACAAAAGTTTAATGATCTTTTATGAACTTTTATTTTCTCGAAAAAAATGTTAAAGTTTTGGGGGTACTGAGGAAATAAGGCGAAAAACTTAAATATCTAGTCAAAATTCTTGACTAGATTGTAAATTGGCTGGACTAAATTGTAGTCCTTATTGAGATCTATCCAACGACATAGTTTTTTTACAATTGGTTAAGAACTGGTAAAGTGATATGACAATTTTTTGGCGGTTTTGTGGTCTATCTAAAACAATATTTTAAGGTATTAAAACCCTCTCAACAAAAAGCTTTCAAATGAAGTGCGGACTTGGCAAACTTGTTTTGGTGACCCACCTTAAGGTACAGTTTTACTAAACAAAGACACAAATTTATTATAATTTTTGGATATCGAAAATATCTACTGAAATCAATATATATTTTCTTTCTTTGCGTGCGAGTGCTAAAAAATTAGTCGCAAGAAATAATTTTTCCCAGAGTCACTGCTTCTCAAATGGAGAGAGAGAAAGAGAAACAGCTTTGATGAAATTCGCTACTTAAAGAACAAAGAAATTTTTCAATTACACATACAGCGCTGTTTCTTTGTTAATCATCTGTTTATTCCACTTCATCAAAAGAATATCCCGAACTCACCATCATAAATTTCTGATCCTCGAACTGATGATCGTTCGTCCTATGTATAATATGCATGTTTGTGGTTTGTTATTACTTCTAAACTGTTAAAGGGTACAGTGAAAAGTTATGCGAGTGCAATTACAAATCGCACTTTATGCTCCGCTTTTACAGAGTGAATTCACTGATGAATTATTGTGAGTGGAACAGCTGTTCAAAATCACTTAAATCGTTGTCATTTAAACACTTCATGTTTCATTTATCGAGGTAACAGGTACATATTATTAGTGATAATTGGCACTTTGTAAGGCAGTTGTGTTTAATTATTAATATATAAAAGATTATCCGTATTTACACTGATGTATGTGTTGCTCTATTTTTAAATGTATACGAAACACACACATTTTATATGAAACCTGGCGACAATCACGGCGCTTAAACTCGCACTCAACTCAAAGGTTGAATCAGTTTAAAAAAGTCAATTTTAATCTCAATGTGGCGCACGAGCTGCACTCTATGGCATAGATTTTTATCACTGTGCTAGATATTTTTGTTTTCCGCGACACGCGCCTTTTTAATATTTAATTAAAGTTAGTGCAGTTTATGGTCCTTCGGCTATTTGTGAGACCATGAGCAGTGAAACATCCTTTAGGATACGTCAGGTTATTGGGGTTATGCTACAACAGCAGCAGGATAACAACACAACAAAAAAAAAATAAACAATTTATCAGCATCTACTGAACGACAAACACGACGCGCAAGCGAACAACTCTTGCGCAGCTACAGACGGTAGTTTTCGACTGAGACAAAATTTTCTGGTCGGGCACAAAGACCTTCGGGGTATTGAGGCGACTGCTGATTCCTGCGCTGCCTCGCTGTATGCATGACAACAACATGACTCCAAAGCCCGGTGCCACTGCTGCCGCCCGCCTGCATGTGTCAGTGAACAGCTCAGGGTGGTGTTGGTATGCGGTATACGCACATGAAGAAGCTACATTCGGCAGTAGCTCGTACCATCTAATAAACTCACGGCATCGTGACCAAAACATGTCTCTCTCTCTTGCTCTTTACGTCCGCGTTTCAGAGTCAAACTCCAAAGAAGTGGCCGGTCAAGGTGATACCCTTTACTCCGCTATTGCCCAAAGCCGTTAGCTCCCGCTCTCTTTCTGTCGCACCCATGGCAACATATCGGGTGTGCTTTTCTCCCCGTTTGTTTGTGCTCTCGTTGCAATCTCTAGCAGAAACCTCGAAGAGCGGAACCAAGGTAGATTTTATCAGACTCACAGAGCCAAGTATCAACTGCAATTTCTTGTCTCGTCGCAGCCACATATCAAGGCGCACTTGTGTGCTTGTGTGCGGATACTCTTTACAAACACACAGCAATATTGTGTTGATTGTTTTTTGTGTTAAAGTTGTGTACTACCTGGAGAACCGCTTTTGCAGCCATTTGTATTTCCTTTAGGCCACGCCTACTATGCTCTTCAAGAGGCAGTGGGACGGCCTACGTATGCAGTGGCAGCGTGTGTTTCGCCCGTAGTTGTGCGCATTGTTTGTTGTAAGCGGTGGCAACAAATTACTCGGGTTACAATTCGCAGCAATGCCCGGGGTGGCTTGAGCTGCTGGCCAGAATTCGGGCATTGGTGGATGCGCTGAGGGCATGCCGCTTATTCCCATTTGTAAGTTTGAAAAATCGTGCCACCCTTCGTGTTGGTTCATTACACATTCAGATGCTTGCGCAAAGGATGCTTAATTAAAATAAAAAGCAGCAGTTGTTTTGCTTAGGTATATATTTGTAAGTTTATGAGATGAGACACATATAAAATCTATAAATTCAAGATACAAGTTATAATTTAACTGCTGCGTGATGGTTAAAAAATGCTACATTTACAGTTATTAGGGCAAAAAAATATGCTCTAAAACTTTTTAGCTTCTAAAAAAAGTATTTCAAAAAGTAATGTAAAACATTTAATTATGAATAAAAGTTGTTGGGTAGGAAAAGAATTGATCATATCCCACGGCAGTGAACGAAAATCTTATTTAAGAATTTGTAGTTTATTATAAAGCATAAGTATTAAAGTAGACAATATTTGTATGAAGGATATCTGCTAGCGATTATTTGAGCAGGACAACAGAAAAGAAGGTTCCACTTATTTACACAAGTTAAAATAGCTTGTGCCACACGTTGAAAACCCCCCTTAAAATTCAAACAGAATTTATTTGTGTGCAATTTTCCGCGCCCTTACATATTCCTTAAACAACTTTTGCTCTTTTAGATTTTTGGTTAAGCAATATTTTAAATTAAGGGCTTCTTTTACTTTAGCCAAAAATAAAATGTTTGTAAAACTGTTTTTTGATAAAATAGATGTTTACTTATAAGAACAAAAACTAAATCACTTGTTTGTTGATAACTCGTCAGAAAAACGGGTGCAAAATGGTAAACCACTGAACATAATGGCATATAGTTTTACACAGACGTCAAAGACGTGCTATCAACTTGAGAAATAAAATTAAACCGTATCTATAAAACGAAGGTCATATTGTCGTCAGCGTCAAATAAAACGCCTTACAAAATACCCATCAGTTAAGCAAAATAATAATTTTATTAATACCGAATAAGAGCCATACAATCTTTAAAATAAATTATATCGAAATAAACAAAAAGCCAACCGAAAGGGCTTTATCCTTATATTAAAGATATAAAACTACAACTAAAAATGTTTTATGTTTTCGTTACTATTGCGTCACTTTTTTGCTGCGTAAGCAGAAAGAAAAAAATGACCAATTCAAAATTATAAATTCAATTATTTGAATTACAAAAACGAAACTTACATCAATTTATGTTAGAGTGCATTTATAGTAGAAGTGCATGAAAATAAACAAGTCAGTTCATACTGACACAAAAATCGAAAATTTTGTTTTGTTGGTTCTTAAGAACAAATAAAGCCTATATTCATTTTAAGACGATTCAAAAGAATCATCTTTTCTCTGTATAGGTAAGATATTCGATGCCTAAATCTTAATATTTTTCTAGCCTTCAAGGATTTTCAGAACCCGAAAAATATAACTAAAATACATTTCTTTTGCACCAACTGGCTAGGCCATGATATAAGATATTAGATATCATTTGAGATCTTAAAAAAGATAATTTTGTAGGTAAAACGTTCCCACTTCACTAAAATTGCACTATTAGCAGCGCTTGTCTAACTCCAATGCAGACCGTGCAAAGCAAGGGGGCGAGATAGTACAATTTATTCAATATTTACAAAATATTGAGAGCTTGTAAGGATACATATTTTGAATTTATACATAGAATGTTGTAAGCATTTTTCATAAGGTGCAAACTGTATTTTAATAAATTTTGTATTCAATTGAGAATACAAGAAAATACAAGAAATACAAGCTCAAGAAATGTGAAATTGTTCTTTTCAATATTGAAAAGCTGAAAAAGATGCTAAAAATATTCGAAAGTAATTTTTGATTGTTACAATGCACAAATCATGAACAGATGAATCAGGGAGATGTTTATCCATCTCGGCGACTTAAATAAGATGTTGTAAACTATTTCTAATGGTATTTAATATATAAGAATGGGTTTTTTGGAAAATTGATTTTTTGAAAAAAGTAGAACCAGACTGCCCCATTTTGGTTGGTCATTGGAATAGCCCAATGTTAAAACTAAACCAAAAATGTTATTTAACATGCTAGTGTTTGAAGAATATTCTTTATCTTTTGTAATTCATTATCTTTTGTAATTGTAATTGGATGGCAACATATTTTCAACACAATTTCGAAAAATTTTACATGATGGTTCTTTTCATAGTCTTACCCCAATTACAAATGTATGTGTCATACAGCTAAGTACCCAAGGCATTAATCATGTGGAAAGATTTTGAAGATTCTTCCTCAGTGAGAAATGGCAAAGCTACTCAGGATTCACCTCATATGGGTACCCGGACACAGGGATATTGAGGGCAACAATTTGGCCGACGAATTGGCAAGGAAGGGTACGACCTCTAACACCCTCTTAAATGAGGACTTTATTCGTATACCCACTTCCACCTATAAACTCCAGTGCAAGAACAGATCCTTAGGTCTTGCACAATAAAGCTGGGAACATCTTGATACATGTAGGATAACTAAGCTAACATCGCCTACCTACGACTGAAACGCACCAACTCACTGCTTTAGTTAAGCAGAGTAAACCTGTTAAAAATAGTAGGAATCCTAACGGGTCACTGTATGATCGGAGCACATGCTCTTCGGTTGGGAGCTGCATCAAACGATTTCTGCAGAAGCTGCAGATGTGAGGAGGAAGTAGAAAATGTTCAGCACCTCCTCTGCGAATGTCCGGCTCTAGATAAAAGGAGAATGGTAACTCTGGGCCATCCCTTTTTAAATGGACTTGCCGAAGTCTCATGCATGGAAATCAAGCATATCTTTAAATTCATTATCCGCGCGAACTGGTTTGAGGAGGGAAATCTCTACTAGGTTTTAAAGATATTATGTGGTATCACAACGGGCTTGCACTGGCTTAAGTGTACGAGTCGTCTATCGGCTCAGCCACCTTTATCTAACCTAACCTAACCTAGTATCTTAAAGTTTTAATCTAGGATTATGATTGATCCTAAGGATGATCAGTTCAAAACCCTAATTCGAATCAGCTGATATATGCTCGTTATATCATGCATATAGATGAACAAATGATCTGTAAACGGTTCCATCGTAGTCTTGACTATGGCTTCAAACACAAATCAGTTCATTTCATGATTAATTATGACCACTGACCAACTCCCGGCCAAGAAAATGAGGCCCGTTCGTCTCTTCATAGTGGTGCACGCTTTTAATGACGTATTTCCAATTTATTTCTTAGTACTTTTGGTCTTGAAAAATTGTGTTGGCATCTTCAAAAACGTAATTTAACTTAGTTTTGTTGTAGCAAAAGACAAAGTAGGTTCTTAAATTATAGGTCTTTTATGAAATAAATCTTTTTCTAATTCAGCCATGCTGCAAAATAGTTTTTATACAAGCCCAAACTTTTATTCTATTACCGTGTCTAATTCCTCTCGCATCACTAATTTAGCTTCCAACAAGTCTTAACTAGGAGTCCGATTCTTATGTATCATAAATTTTTCTCATTCTTAAGCGCTAGTTTAAGTCTTAGGTTTATCTTATTAAATCACGTACTAAAAATGTTCTTTATTTTGATTATTTTTGGCATATTTTTTACTTTTGCGAATAATGAGTATATTTCTCGAGTACAGCTCTTTATTCGCAAGTGTGATGCGGACCTCTATGAGAAAAAAATTATTAAAAAAAAACTAAAGCTTTTTTATTATTTCTAGGTAATTTAATGAGCAGTTAAATCTCAATAAAATTCAAAATTAGTTAACACAAAAATTTTTTAAATTTACGTAATATGAGTTACAGTTAAAATGAATGAATGGAAGTTTTTTCTTAAATTTTTAAAAGGTAAAAAAATAACAATAACATGACGTTGTGCTAACTTTAACTCGTATGTGACGATCTTGTACGAAATAGATGGTGCTTTACCTATGTATCTCATGTTTCCCATTCCTTTAGGGAAACAGCTACACACCCGTACAAAAACAGAAGGTAGTAACTATAATGACTGCCTTTTAAGTTTATTTCTTTACTATACTAAGTTTCTTATGATCTATATATCTGTGTATTCAGTTCTTCTGTGCAGCTCTCCATTTTCTTTTACAATAAAGATTTACAATAAAGATGTTAAAAATGTTCATAAATCTGTGGTCACAAGGAATAACGACTAAGCTCAATGTATCGTAAAAAACGATATTTTAATTCCACAAACTACGACCCATTTTTTTAAATATATGAACCGTTACGAACAAAATACATGCAGACATAAGTGATGATCAGTTCTGGGCAAATAAGGGATATCTGCATACTGCCAAAAATTGTCAATAAAGTAAATTCCATATCGCTTTTTTACAATATTTTGAGTTTAGTCATTATTCCTTGTGACCACGGAAATTACTAAAACAAAAAGTAAATGCTATAAACAAATAATAAATACAGTCCAGTTGCAGTAACTGTAGTTGCTGCTTTTTATGGTAGGATCGTACTTAGTTAGTCCTTAGTACTTAGAATTGTGGAAAAAATTGATAAGAGAAGAAGAGCATAAATGCCACTTTACATTGTCCTACTGTGTGTTACGATAATTGAGAAAGAAAGTATAATCGAATTTAATCATACTATTACTTTTAATTTTTGTATGAAGAAATTTACTTTTCGCTTTAAGACTATCTCACAGAGTCACATCACACTTTTTTACCTTACACTCTACTAAAACTTGAAAATTTGTGTTATGGATCGATTGTACATGCATTCAAAGTCTCTCCAAAGTCCAATAAGCTGTAAAACCGTTTTCTTCTGCCATTTCATCTGAAAATACATTATGAGTTTAAAATTTTCTCACTTAAATAATAAATTCCAAGTAAGTGTATGGTAAAATGCATCTCTGGTGGGATAGAATGTGTAACGAAACTAGAAACAAACTCAAAAATTAAAATGCAAAACGATATGCCAAAAAAATAAAACCGAATCCAAACACACTTTGTTTTCCGTTGTTGACACCATCTAACATTATAACACACATGAAAATTTTGTCGTAACTCACAGTAGAACAATGTAAAGCGGCCCTTAGCAGACTCTCTTATAATATCTGCTCTAAATTTAAGTATATTTAAAAAAAAAATACAGAAACAAAATACAACAATTTTAAACTTGCTGTCTTTTTAGCGTTTATTTTTTTCGTATATACAAAAAAGACAAATAAAAAAGGACTTTTACTTTATAACTGCTGAACTATAAACATTAAATCATTTTAAAATTAACGTCAAGACAAATACAGTTCATTCGTTAATAATAAAACTGTAAATTAAATTTAAATAAATTAAGAAAAATCTAACCTATAGCCCGTTTTTTACCAATAATTTAATGCTAAAAATTTAATTTTATATTTCTAAAGTTATCAATTACAAAGAGATAACAAAAAAACATTGGCGTCGGAAGCGGGGGGGAAAGGTGGGCAGTTGCCCCCCACTTTTTTAGCTAGATAAACAATTTAAAAGGAAAAGTTATTCAAAATATCAGTTTTTTTACAACGATAATATTTTTGTATTATATATTTTCCTCTTCTTTCTCTCTTCTTCATGTTTCATGTGAAGAAATTTTGGTGAACTTTTTTTGCACCACCATTTGTACTGCCCCCCCATTTGTACTGGCCCCCCAGATGAAATTCGCTTCCGACGCGCTTGCAAAAAAACCTTAAAGGCGATTAAGGCGAAACGATTTACTCGAAATCGTAAAAAATAAGTTGCTGCCTTTTGTTATTTCTTGTTATAAGTTTTTGTACACCGTCATCATTTCGTACATCAGAGCCGTGCAAAACAGAATTCGCCGTAATCTGCTGAGCAAACAGAAAATCTTGTAGCGGGAGATGAAAATTTACACATATAGCATGTTGCGTATCATTAAACATGATTTGGGACTCAGAGCATACAAGCGACACTGGGCACTTACTCACGGAGGCATTGAAAGCTAATCGCAAGCAAAAATCGAAAGAGCTGCGTCGACGGTAAGCGATATATGATCATAGACGAATTCCGTTTACCGACAAGAAACTTTTTAGCATTTTCAACAAGCAGAGCGGCAAATAGAGCGGCAACATTTTAGAGGCGGAACAATTTTTGAGGGCTGAAAAAGGTTGAGGGAAAACAAAAAGTTAGGAACGGAGTGAATTTGGTTGCAGCAAAATTGACAGGGCGGCAAAATATTTTCGTAACTAATTTATAAAGAAACCCAATATAAATCAATAAACTAGTTTGACGAGTGCTATGGGCAACCAATAAAGGAATAAAAAATTATCTTGTGAACATCCGAGGCAAGAAGTGGTATTGGCCGTTATAGATTCAAACCTTGAATATCGCTGTTGTGGATGCCTGGAAATTGAATTGCATGGTCGCAAAATACAAAATGGAAAAACCTTTGACACAAAAGACTTTAAAATATCGGTAATTGAACGTGATAACTTAAATAACCTTTGACAATGATGAAGTTTTTGAAAGAACGTGCCCAAAGTTTTCAGAAAATATATTGTCGTCTGCCAAGGTCAAAATAATCTCGACGTTGCGAGCAGTGGGAAGCCAACCGTTTATTTTTGTGAAAAATGCAATAAGCATTTACATGCCGGTTGCTTTGCTTAATTTCATGCCACTTTTTAAAATAAACTCAATCAATTTGTATGGAAGTTAAGTATATAGGGTGAAAGCCAGTGTTCGTTACATTGAACACTTTTAAAAAGCTCAAGGCAAGACAACGGTAACACTTAAGTTTTTTCAGACGGAATTGGATTCAGAGGGCCCTATTAAATTTAAAAATAAACTCTTTAAAATAAAAAAACAATAAAAAATTGTTGGTAACATATAGGTTAATAAAACGTATTATTGAATTAAAAATTTGGGGGGTGAATTTCAAAATTTTTAAAATGTTTTGTCAAGTGTATTTAGAGAACAGAATCATTTTGATGGCCAAAAAATCTTAAGGACGACAGAACAATATCGTAGATTATTTAAAAAGTAGCTTTAAGTTCCGTATTCGAAAATCTTTCGTTCATTTAAAAAGTTTTTTTTAATATTATTGCAAGAAGAGAAACAAAATATAAGTTTTGCATCAAAAATAAATAATAATTTGCAATTAAGTGATCTTTGCGTTGTATATCCAAATGTAGAAATATCATTGTGAATTTATTTATTTATGGAAATAAATGGTTTTATGGAGTTGGCAAGTTGGCAAGTTGGCCTGCGTTAAATAATTCTTATCACAACTTCAATTGGAAATTATGTTTCGCTGATAGAAATGTAAATACCGCACTGTCATGGTACAAGAAATATTTTATTAGATATGGTGTCCTTCACTCCCAATAAGATGAGAAAAATTAAACTTATAGTTTAATGAGACTTATAGGATTGCAGTCATGTCTACAAAGGAAGCCTTTCGGAATTGGCGTTCCCACAAGAATACTGATAACAAAAAACTTCGCATCGAGGCAAGCAATTGTTGTAATGCAATTTTAAAAGGCGAAACATTTCTGCACAAGTCTTTTATTCAAAAAAAGTTTCTTCTCTGCTCTAAAGTGATCACAAATTGCTGGACATTTGTTAACAGAGAAAAGAATCAGACATTGTAATCGATTCCAACTCTTTGAAAAGATGACCAAATATTTACTGAATCGGCTGATAAAGCGAACCTATTGGCTATATTATTTGCGCAAAATTCCACTCTCTCGGATAGCAGCCACTGCCCTTTGTTGAGGGTAGATTTTCTGCACCTTACAAATCTCAACATGAACAAAGCTTCTGGTCCTGATGGAATACCGCCAATTGTGGTTAAAAAATATGCTTCTACGCAGGCTCTGCCTTTGCGCAACCTTTTCAACATCTCCTACAGAACTGGAGTACTTCCATCTTCTTGAAAACATTGCGATAAGTTCTACGCTTTTCAAAGCTATGGAGAGCGTAATTAACATTAACATTATTTACTATATGGAGCACAACCAACTACTCAGTGAACGCCAATATGTTCTTAACCGAAAAATGGAACCAATGCGTTCACTTTTTCGGAGAGAACAAGGTTGTTGCTTTGGATATTTTAAAGATGTTTGACCGAGTGTGACATAAAGCGCTCGTGCCAAAACTAATTCCATATTGTGTTGGTGGTAACTCTGCTCGATTTACCGTGTTTCCTCAAGAACATAACGATTCGTGTAGCAGTTGACAGTATTTCGTCCAATGAGCACACCATCAGCGCAGGAGTACCGCAGGGTTAGGTTCTACTGCCAACCTTGTTTCCGGTTTTTATAGACAACCTTCTTTCGTTGACACATAACCCAATCCACTCATTTGCGGACGACATTTGTTATACATACTCGTTCAAAAAACGCCCAAGTAGAAAACGCTAATTTTCTTCATTATAACGAATTAAAAACTATTTACATAGTTACGGGCAACTATGAATGAGGAGCGATTAAATGCCTTGACTTTACTAAATATTAAAGCAGATCTAGTGCAAAAACTAAGTTATGAGGACGTAATAAATTATTTTGCACGAGCACATAATGAATCTCTTTATTTTAAATGTTAGAGACGGAGCTTATGTCGGGCCTAGGGCGGCAGAATGCCTTAATCCGCCACTGATGTAATTAACTCTCTGTAATTAAAGAAGAGACAAAAGAATTATATCGTCGTTGCGATCCATCCGCGTATCCGCCTACATAATACGCGCTATTCCACGTGCAACGACGATATATGTCCCGGAATTCTAAATCCAAGGATAATTTCATGGCATTTATTTTTTAAATATGTCTTGTTGGAGCGAAATGTCGTCGATGTTTAGCTCATTAATCGATAGCGCTCACCATTCTCCGTAATGGTAGCTCCTTCCATATTTTAATAGAAATAAGGACCGATGATGCCGCACCAAACAGTCAATTTTAATGGATGTAATGGTGATTCGTTAATGGCTTGAGGATTGTCTTCGCTCCATATATGGAAATTTTGCTTATTGACGAAGCCAATTGCTTGCTCACTACGCCGATTATGTTGACCATAAAATGGACGAGGTGCTTTATGAACTTCGCGAACAGATTTCTTTTTTCAAAGTAAGTTTCCACAATTCGGATGCGTTGTTCTGTCGTTAAAATTCATGATGAATTGCCAAACCCTACTGAACAGAAATGTCAACACAGTTTGACATTCATAACTGTCAAACCATAGACAAAAACCGTCGAAACTTCTCATGCATGTAAAAAACACCCTTTTTTAAGAAAAAAAAAATATAATTATGCTTTGCCTCAGCGTTTGTTTTGACGCTGCCTATATTTTTATCAGTAGCGTAACTATATTTTATGCGCCCGCCCGCAGTTTTCTAAAAGTGCCCTGCTATTTACTTTTAGAGTAAAACTATGTTAGGTTATTAGAAACGTAGGAGAAAACAAGAGAACTCTTAACAAAAAAAGAGAACAAGAAGAGACCTTTTTTAATTCAATAGTCATCATTAGAGAGTATAAAAATATGCACGACAAAAAATTGATTTATGCGCATTAAAAAGCACGAAAAATCGAAAATATGCTCGATGAATTTAAAAATATGCTCGATAAAAATATTTTAAGAGAAAAATTAAACAAAATTGTACATATTTTTGAACGGAATATATATTTCCAATCTTATAAATGTTTTGAATAGCATTTGCTTTAAGCGTTTTAATGTGTTGAATTTTTTACGTATACCTATATATAGTAAAAAAACCCTTTTTTAAATAAACGTAAAAAATTAAAAAGAATATTAACTTGTACTGAGCAACTTCGTTTTCAGTCTTTTTGTTAATATTGAATTAACTTAAAAAAAAAACAATATAAAATGCAGTTAAACATTTTTCAAATTTTAGAATGGTAATAAACTACCAAGTGTTGCTTTAAATTCTCCATTGAAAAATTTCTCCGTTTTTCAGTTAAAAATGATGAATATGCAGAAAATCTACGTTCAACATCGCAAGATGTTGCCAGGCAATAGCTTAGGTTTGATATTTCTTCGGGTGAAAGTTTGCTCGCATACTCACTAAAAACTCGTTTGTTTTTAAACAAAATTTTTCGAAGACTTTATGACCTTAAATCCATCATTACGATGCAATATGCAAATGCATATTTTTATCCTCTCTTGTCATCATTTATTACAAGAGTTATATATTATAAATATCTTATTTTATAAATAAATTTATATATTAATTTAAAATTCTATTAAAAAATTCATTCTGTTAAAAAAAGCAATAACGTAAAAACATTTTTTATAATATCAAATATAATACAATTTATAATAAATATTTTAAGATTTGATCA
The DNA here is from genome assembly GCA_963920525.1 of Dichetophora obliterata. Lineage (NCBI taxonomy): Eukaryota > Metazoa > Arthropoda > Insecta > Diptera > Sciomyzidae > Dichetophora > Dichetophora obliterata. The sequence continues at coordinate 61,395,090 of OY986438.1, read as the reverse complement.
CAAATTAGGTAAAAAGAAAGTATATATCAATTATTTAAAAATGTTAAACTAACTTAAAGTTTGAAAAAAGAGATCAATAATTTTCTTATTGGTGAAATGATAATTTTAAAATGTTAAGTTTAAGGTACTATTACAGTGTGTAGCTATAAAAAACACCTTTTTTTACCTAGTATTATTAACTTTAATGATTCAAATTTTTTACATGATGAATAATAATTCATGAGGAAAAAAAATTTTTTTTTGTCTCTATAGTTGTTGTTAATTTCCTACAGGGCGTTAAAGTTAGCGTGTTTAAAGAATTGTTGCACATAACGACATTGGTTTCTCGTCTCCAGCATTTACAAGCGTCTGAAAGTAAAAAATCAAAGTGCATTCTTGAGTTAAGGGTTGTAGTTGAGCACTCAACCTCCGCAAATAAAAAAAAAATAAAAAAATGGCATGCGTTGACAAAAAAAAAATGTACAAAAAACTCTCTTTTTTTCCGAAACTTGCAGTCATACAAAAAAAATAAAAATTTTTTGGCTTTTTGTAGGTCTAGTGCTTAACAGAGTCTATAAAAATCTCAATGAATCTTGATCTTGTTTAGAGAAAAACGCGATTAAAGATTTAAAGGATCTTGAATATTACGCGACATGCGAATATAATATATGTTATAACTTTTTCTATTTGATATTTTTTTCTAAAATTTTGCATACGTATTCTTAAGACCTTACAGAACCATATTCTATCGAAAAACTAAAATGGATTTTAAATTTTTTACACACTGTAATAGTACCATAAATGTTTTGTATTTGACGTTACCTGTTAACTAAAGAATTTAACTAACGTCACAAAATATGACCAACTGAATGATTAAAATAACATCAGCAGCTGATTTGCTGAAAATATGAAAGCTAACGGGTAAATCGACTTCGACCATAATGAAGTTTTGCCAAACAGAGGTGACTTTTGCTCAAAAAATCGGCTTTTTTCACGTCGGTTATTGCACCCTGAGAAATCGTCTGTACATGACTTATATTTTATTTAAGCACATATTATTAAATTATTTTTCATTTATTGTTGTTAATTTTAAACAATAATAATTTGCAAAGGAAATAAATATTTTGGTATATCTAAATTTTTTTGGAAACAAACGTCGCACAGTCTAACATCCCCATTCTTGGCCAAAAAGAGAAGAAGTGATCGTAAGCTATGAGAACTGGCACGAATATCTTTCTTGGCAAAATTAAGTAATGTTAAAAAAGGTATTCAAATCCGCCCTCTGCCACACCCACCTCCCATATAAACGAAACCCATTTTTGCCTGAAACTACATTAAGTCTTCTTTTAAAACAGCGAAATTTGCTACATCAATTTCTTTTGTGATTATAGATAAACGGAAAATTTTATAGGCGAATGCCAATCCCATTAATCATATTTTAGTAACTCAGCCTTGAAAAATACTACCAACACAAGTAAACTATGTTTTTGTTTAAATTTGTAAGCTTTTTTGATTACAGCAAGGAAATTTTAAAAATTGAGTTGTTTTGTGTTTGTATATCTTCCGTTTTAGTAAGTATTAGCTAGAAATTTGGGTGTAAGACTTGGTGTAACGTAGTTCTAATAATTTTTTCGTGAAAAACTATAGTCAATCTTTCTCAAAATATTTTTTTAAGCATTTTTAAAAATTTGTATCCCGCTTTTAGTGTTTACTTTTATGATAAGATTCAAACCATATGTTAAAAATGTAAACAAACACAGTAGTTTGCCAGATATAAGAAATTTAAACTTTATTTTGATATACAAAAAAAAAATAGGTTATATAATATGTGAATAAGAAGAAAAATTTAATTCTTAAAAAATGTAACTGTGACGGCTTGTCATAACGAAACGGTTGCAACTATCAAAAAAAATTCATTTTGATTTTTTCACCCTGGATATTTTCTATTGAAAGCTAAAAAAAATTGGAAAAAATTAAAACATCGATATTCCATATTTTCGGCCGCATATTTTACACTGTGTGTCGTTCCTTTATAATTTTCATCACGGGATTTGAGGGCGCCCCTGGCTTAGTTGCGCCCGCCCGCAATGCGGGCTCTGCGGGCCCGCGTTTTACGCCACTGATTTTTATATAGGTGCGCATTAAACAACTGCTATGGCAAAAGCATAACTCTTTTTGTTTTGTTCTTCTATCCTCCTGACGCATATACAACGTAAATAGAGTGAACTATACATAGAGACTTCAATGTTTGACTTGTTTGCGTAAATAATAGAAAAGCGATACTCCAAAAAACTTGTTTTTTTTTATTTTAATGCATCTTCTTCTCGATAGGTGGTAAAAAAAGTAATCGTTCTCAGCCGGTGTCAAGATATTTTAGTCCTAATTTATTGGAAACAAAAAAATCAAAGTGCTTAGTAATAATGGTACATGTCGCTACAACCTATACTATATTATTATTTTTAATGTAAAAATTCAAATAATATAAAGTTACAATCCAACTTTAAAACAGAGAAAGTCTACAACTTTTCATGTGCACTATATAATTATACATAAAACCAATCATATATGTAGCTAGTTTTCTTGCACTCTACATAGCAATTTGCAATTTTAGCATACAATTTGATTTATAAAACTGTTAAAATATATGTCTTAATTTGCACATTTATACAATATGTGGTATGTGTCTATTATTCGTACATATTTGTTTAGTATAAATTTTAGTTTAAATTCATCTCACTTCATATTTGTTTCATGCTGCTGTCAGAAATTTTCTATGTTTCATTAAATATAAAAGAAAAAGAGTACCAACAATTTGTGTCATAACCAAAGCGCAAACACCTTTTTGCGCAATATGTATGCGACTAGCAAAAACTGCAATGCATCAACCATTTGGTAAATTTAATAGGAACAACTTCAGTTAATGGACTATGCGGCCTGAAGGTCTTTTGATTTGACTGATTTGCTCGTTTAAGAGAGTGTCAGGTTGAACGATGTGCATTAACATGTAGGTTGCGGAAGAAATACTGTTCAATTCAAAGTAAATTTTTCGGAATTCATCAAGTTTACTGGAAATTGCAGGATAAGAAAATTCATATTTATATTAAAGTAAATATGTATGGAGGTATTGTTTACAAGCAATTTTATTTTTAAAAGCACTCATATTCTATTCTTTGCTAAAGGATAAAGTTCTAAAATATATTTATTTAACAAAAAGTCTGTGGACATTTGACAATAGCACTTATCTTTGTTTGCAATAGGTATGCTCAAGAGCCGCTATACCACTTGGCATCTGCACTATTCGAATTATTATTTATTCTAGATTGATAATGTATACTCAGAATTTTATGTTGTTTAATAGTGCAGAAATTATTGATTAATAATCTGGTTATATTGCAATTTTTTATCAAATTGAGCGTTTTTGTTTTGATTTGCAGCTTAAGCAAGGAGAAAGTATGGGAGTATGATGTACGTACACGCTCAGAAATTTTGGATTAAATTCTAATACAAACTGTATTGTATATATGACCACACCAGAATTGTATTATTGTACAATCTAATACACTACATATATTACAATTGATTTTTATTCTCTCATTGGAATTAATTTTAATACATGCTTGTATTAAAATATTTTTGACAAAAAAAAAAAATTAACGAAACATGTGGGATTCGAACCCACTACGTTAAGGTTATTAAGTATTTGGCTATACCAACTGCTCTATGAAGCCACATGTATAAAGAAATTATAAACATGCATAAGAGCCGAACCAAGCCGAACGCTGTTTTTAAAGACTAATCCAAACTGTATTAAAAAGTATTCCAGGTTTTATTAAAAAATGCATGATTCCAACGATTGGATTAAATTCTAATACAAAAAGTATTAAAAAATGCATGATTCCAACGATTGGATTAAATTCTAATACAAAAAGTATTAAAAAATGCATGATTCCAACGATTGGATTAGAATTTAATCCAAGATTTCTGAGCGTGTACAAACGAAAGATTTGAACAAAAAAGTCAGCGGTGACATGTGTCTCATATCAATAGTTTGATAATAAAAAACATATTTAATTAAAAATGTAATCAATTTTTCGCAAGCAATTTGCTTGTTTATTGCCTTCGACGCTATCTTTATATATAGGTTTGTTTCTGTACTAACTTCAAGTAAAGTTCAAGTAATAGATAGTAACTTCATTCAAGTTCAGAAACGACTTCAAGCAAGTAGTCTTTATGAAAAATTTATTTTTGTTTGAAATTATTAGTTTATTCTTATAAAAAACCACTTTTTGCAAAATTTATGAGACAATAATACTTGCATTTAATGATAATAATAATTTTAATTTCACAAAACAATTAAAAATATTGATCTTATAATTTGACGATCAGTTGTTCGTAGCTAGAAATTCGTGCTCGTAGAAAATTTTCAAGTTAATTCAAGCTAGTTTCGAGTTATTGTAATAGAATAGAGAGTGACATTCAGCTTGTTCTTCTTCTACGTTGATCTTGAAAAATGTGTAAAGAAACGCTTTCAAGTAACTTCAAGTTACTTGAAGCTAGTACGCAAGCAGACCAATAGCGAACACAATGTGGTGTTTTTTCACCACAAAATGATGCACGTTTTGTAACTGTTCGTTAAAACAAATTGTTTTATTACATAAACTTAGCAATCCATGGTATGAAAAAATTATTGAGCATTGCTAGATATAAACAATGATTGACAAATTTTCATTACAATAAGGACTGTATCGAAAAAAAACTTCACACATAGTTTTGCTTGTAATGCAATAGATTTATTTCTTTTCACTTGAAATTTTTTTTATGTAAATAAAATTTACTTCAATTAAATTTTCATTTAAATTTTTAAAATAGACTTATTATTTTAATAAACACCGAATTTTTTGTTTAATACCCTTTATTAAATGTTGCACAACTTCTTTTGCAACGTTACTGCTTTTTTTTTAAATACTTCGATGTCACCGGCAACTCGACCATTCTTTGTTTAGTTCCGTTTGACAATAGCCCAATCTCTCTATATGGAACGAAGTTCTGAAGCATCAGGTGACACAGTGAGAACTTCGTGGTTTATGACCACGCGATATAAAAAAGTTCAATTGTCAATGTTCTAAAACGATGTTTGCTTGTCGACAGCTAATACTCTAGATAAGAGAAACCAGTAAAAATAGTTCAGCAATTTTTTTTAGCTCACGCCAATTTATCTAGGCCAATATATTATATTAGCTTAAATGTTTTTTCTCCAAAAATTTGCTAAATATTGTCTCTTGACGAAATAATTTATCCGGTTGCTGCCAATTTGCAGGTAGTTTTCAGTTAATAAAAAGTTTTGCAATCATTTCCCACGTAATTGCTAGCGGGTTGGAAGTAGTTGTGGGGAAATTCAATACTTATACCCAAGAAACAGTTGATCTCTACCTACAATGCTACAAGTGGTACAATATGCCCCCATCTGTGCACAAAGTGCTTATTCGTGGAAGCAAAATTATAAAGGAGTTAACCGTGCCTATTCTGAAGAAGCACAAGAGGCATACACAACAGCAGATGCTTCTCTAGGACTGCAAACAATGAAGATATTTTGCACCATCTGCTAATATCTTCTAATCCTCTTCATAGCGAATTGAGATTGAAGAAAGAAAAATATATGGAACTGTCATTAGTAGCTAAAGAATTGCTACTGCTTCAGCTTTATGAGCAATAAAAACTTATTTTCAAAAGATGTCTTCATTTTTATTACTAAATATAGTCTATCGTATGTGTAATAAGGCGCCTCACAAAAAAAAAGTGGTCCGGGTAACCCCCTCTAAATAAACTTTGGTTTATGCTGTGATAATAATTCCCAAAATATTTCGGCTTTGTATTGTATTTGTAGGTTTCCATTAAAATGTTTTTTTTTTAAATTGCAACGCACTAAAAATAATATTTTTAATAGCAATTCAATCAAGAAATCAGAAGCGATCTGAACTCTTTCAATAAATTTTTTTTTTGTAGTATTTATACGACTTTTATTTTTGAGTTATGTCATACTCCACCACACTAATGGCGACTTTTTTCCACCACACTAACGGCGGGCTTAAATAATTTCTATATTCCTGAGTTTTTGTGATATTAATGAATCTTTTAAATCCATTAAAAGACGCATTCGCAATCTATATGATTTCAATTCATATTTTGATAAAAATTAAAAAAAAAATATTCCAAAAAATAACTGCAAAAAACTAAATGGCAGCTTAAATTTTTAAGATAGCAGATAAAGACATCTTATTTTCTTTTGTTCACACTCATGATTGTTGACGGTTGATGAACAAATTTGCGTTAAAAATTTCTAAAATTATCTTGAACTTCGTCTTAAAAATTAAAACTCTCTTTTCCAATTCCCCGGGAAAAATTATTCAGAATCGGGCTGATTAATGTCTTTTGGGTTAGGGAAAATTTTCCAAAAATTTTGATGCAGAGCTCTGTATTTTTTTGATTTACACTATTTGTGACAATTTTTTTTACTAAAAATAGCATGGCAAAAAAATTATCCAAACAAAACGCGATTTTGAGAGGTTTTTTGAACCATTCTAGCTACCGAACGGCTCTCGCTAAAGCCAAAATATTTGGGGAATATGCCATAATTTGGGGAACATAATATAAACCAAAGTTTATTTTGAGGGGGTGACTCGGACAACCTTTTTTTGTGAGGCGCCTTTATATCTTTTAGAGTTATCTCAGTAAAAAAAAGGTAATTTAGTGTACTTGGTGAGTTTTACAAAGAAACCGACGAGTTATACTTAGCATTGTGTATGACTTTAGAGCTCATAGACTCTTTGGTGCATTCTCCATCTAAACGATTGCAAAAGTTTATTCTAAAATTTTAACAAATTCAGTCAATCACACGAATATCCGACAGCATAAAAATATGCCTATAAGAGTAAATAACAGTAAATGACAGGAATAAAAAGCAGCAGTCATTTCTTTCTAATGATACCTCGTAATGGTAAATCAGGCGAAAGATGGCTGAGTAATAAATATTTTAATAAAAAATTTCAAAAAATATTCAAAACATCACTAACAAACTTAATATCTTCTGTGTTAGGGCATATTTTCCAAAAATGTTGATGCAGAGTTCTGTAGTTCTTCGATTTACACTAATTGTGACAATTTTTTTACTAAAAATATTATATCAAAAAATTATCCATAAAAAATGCGATTTGTAGAGGTTTTTTTGATCCTCTATCGCTAACGCTGAAATATTTGGGAAATCATAATAACATAAAACAAATGTTATTTTGAGTAACATATAAACAAACTAAAAATGAGGAAAGTATGCGTTATTGTGGGTGGATTTAATCCAAACTCATATAAATATAACTGTACAAACCATTCATACCAAATTTCAAAGCTCTAGGTTTATTTTTACTATTTTTTAAAAAAATTCGTATGGAGGGTGGGCATGTCTGTTGTCAGATTTGATCCAAACTTATTCATTTTTTATATTTAACTACGCAAAGCATTTATACTAAATTTCAAAGCTCTAAGTATATTTTGACTATTTTTTACAAAAAAAAATCTTATGGAGTGTGGGCGTGTCTGTTTTCAAATTTGATCCAAACTTATTCAAATTTTATTTTTAACTGCGTAAGGCATTCATATCAAATTTCAAAGCTCTGGGTTTATTTTTACTATTATTTACAGAAAAATTCATGTGGAAGGTTGGCGTGCCTGTGGGCGGATTTGATCCAAACTTATATATATTTTATATTTAACTGTACAAAGAACTCATTCCAAGTTTGAAAGTTCTAGGTTTATTTTTACTCTTTTTAAAAAAAATTCGTATGGAAGGTTGGTGTGTCTGTGGCCGGATTTGATCCAATATATATTCTAGGTTTAACTTTACAAAGCACTCATACTAAATGTCAAAGCTTGAGGTTAATTTTTACTATTTACTATTTTACTTTTACTATTTACTTTTTTTAGAGGTGGATTTCATTTAAACTTATAAATATTTAATATTTAACTCTACAAAGCACTCATACAAAATTTCAAAGCTGTAGGTTTATTTTTACTATTTATGGCTAAAACTTGCATGAAGTCTTCCCACTGTGCGTGGGTTCTACTCTTTTGCAACATAATTGATGTTTTTGTCTTTTAGAAAATTCAATACTGAACGGCCGTACTGTGCAGTGGCTAAATCAGTCAAAGAATTGTTTACACATTGAGCTTTTTATAAAATGGTGTAAGGAGACAAATGAGACACTTCTTTTTGAAGATTTCTGCTCATATAGTGTCATTTGTGAAGTATTAGGTAGTCCTAAGTCCGGAAGCGCTTATAACCTGCTAGATGAGGACTTTTGCGCCAAATTTTCCAATTCCAATTATTGAAATTGATTAGCCAGCAATGACACCTTTCTGTGCTGTGGAAAATTGGGGACCTGGTAATGTTCCTAAGTTAATTTATACAAAAGTTTCATCGCCCATAACAATGCACTGAACATTATCTTGAAGGAAAATGTAGGAAATTTATTTTTCAATATGCAATAACTGTGCACAATTTTTTTACGCACGTGATCTTCGATTCAAGGCATCGCAAAAACTAAGATAAGATTAGAGAAGAAAGATGAATTATACTTTCTAACGGTGCTTACCGCACTTCAATCAAACATCTACTCTGCAAGAAACATCGAATTGAAAGTAAAGTAATCGTATTCATATTGTTAAGACTTGAAAATGTTGAAATTTTAGAAGAATATTTGCAAATTCATTAGGTGAGATTTTCTGTTTTCTTATTGTTTCCATGGAATTTTTAAAAAATAACAAAATCTGTTAGTTAATTAAAGCTCTCATGAAACTCGACCAAAAAACTCGATTATTCTTTTTATAATTTTTCGAAAGGAACCCATATTTCCATAAAAGAACTCAAAAAATCGTTAATCAAATCTGAAAACGCATTTTCTGAAACATTATGTTTTTCAAACGACTACTGGTCTCAAATACTGCTCTTTACTTTTTATTTTCAAGTAGATAATATTTATTGGATCCAAAACTTAGGCCCCTATTATGTACGTATTATGTATGCGATGGTATGCGATGTTGACTCGCTTCAACTACATTTTTTTCATATAACGTATTGCATATATTTTAATTGAACCATGTAGTTTGCTACCATCTATTAAGAATTTTCAAACGACGTAGTTCAACTGAAATGTATGTAATAAGTTATACGAAAAAAAATTAGTTGAATCTAGTCAACTTAAGTTGAGTTGTAATACATAATAGGGGCCTTAATTTCAAAAAATATATTGGTCTTTTTTTAGCACTTTAAAGAACAAAAAATGTAAAAAGAGCACTTCTAAGAATTCACATGTCCGCCATTTTTGTAATTTTCCACTATTGATTGATATTATAGGCTCAAGCTCCAATAAATATAATATAATTAATAAAATATTTTTGTTTTTTTTTCTATCAGATTTCATGCGATGGACACCGTATGGGTACCTTTTTTTCAACGTGACGTTTGACGGCGTATTGACACTTGACCAACAAAAATATTTTACTACTCTTTACGAATCAATAAATCACTGCCAAAAAATCAAGGTGTTCATTTACTTACTGCTATGAAAAACAAAATCCAAAACATTACCGTGTTTTTGAACCTCTAGATTAAAACCTGCCCTTAACTAACAAAACTTCATGTTTAAGCTTAATAATTGTTACATTATTTCTTTCATTAAGGAAGATCTGTTTTAAAATTATTAATCCACATGTGAAGCGTATTTGAAAAAAAATATTTTTGTTGGATTTTAAATTCAGTAGAAATTCAGATCATACATTTACATATGGGCATTTCCAGAAAAAAGTTTTAAACAAACAAACAAAGCAAACCAAAGTGGCCGGAAAATTAAAACTTAGTAAAACCTTATTATTTTATTATATCATTTAAGAGAAACATTTTAATTTTATTAGTTTCAGCAACTTCTACATAAATTCATTAACCATGATGATCAAATCGTCTGCACTGTTTTACAAATGTAGCTTTTCTTTTTCGTAAATGTTTCGTAATTGTTTCGTAAGCTTTTTTGTTTTAGTAAAATGGGAGACATTGGCTAGAGATAATGAAAAAATGGTTGAGGCAAGGAAAGGACAATACATTAAATTTGTGTTTTAATTCCTTCATTACATAATTACTTAACTACCTGATTACTTAAATACCCAATTAAACTGCAATGGAAATTTTAGTAACGTAACGCCAATAACGTTACACCAATAACGTAACGCCAGATCAAAAATCCTAATAAAAAAAACCGGAAAAGATTTTTAAATTTAATCACTTGGAAAATAAACTTATGTTATTTTAAAACCTTCTAAAAAAATTTTATACAAAAAGTCTAGTCCAATTCAGAGAGTTTTGCAAATTTTTTAATCCAAGTCAGAAATCACTTCCCTTTTTTTGTAACGTAACGCCAGCACATATTTTTGCTTATATCTTTAGATCCTTAGGGTTAATTGTTGTCATTGTTTTTACTTAATATAGTGCTACTTAATAAATACGCAAATATAAAATACTTTTTAAGAATTATACTTTTTCATTCTATTTTTTTAATATTTCTTCGTACAAATCGTTCGTAACGAGAGTTTGGAAATGCCCATATGTAGCTTTAAGGGGAAAAACTGTTGTCATATCCATTATTAAAAAAAATTAAGTTTTTATAAAAAATATGGGTTATGAATAACAAATTGATTGATACCAATATTATATTAAAAGTCAGGACAATGAAGTTTTTCTATACAAAATTTATTACAGTATTATTATTAAATGTAATTTAATATTTATGGACATTTAAAAAAAAAAACACTGGCAAACAAATTTGGGTCTTATCCCATGAAATGGTGCCCATAAACTTTTTTATGTGTTTTTGGACGTAGATTCGAAAAATGTTAACCATTTTTTTACTTAATACAGGTTTTTGAAACATATTTAATCCTATCTAAATATATTTGTTTCCGATCTGCAGAAATTATATCGAATATCGTTTTAAAGATTATTTGTTCTTCTTCCCGACGGTACTCGTATGCGACATTCAGCGAAATCGATTTGATTTGATGGAGTACTATATGTCCAAAGTCCAAACAAAGTGATTTCTCAGACTTAAAAAAGTTCAGTTCAAAACTATTTTTTATATTTAAGAATCTCTTACAAAAAAATCTTTAACAAAACATATTAAAAAAATTTGCTGAAATCGGACTAAAAGGTGAAAGTTGTTAACAAATTAATATGTCCATTAATATATATTGTTCATAAATTGTGTACAAAAATTAAAATAGAAAAAATACTGTTTTCAATAATATTGCCCATTTAAAATATTCTGTAAAAAATTCAATACAATATTGCAATTTAACAACAAAAAAAAAAAAATGCCTTTGAATTGAATTTTGTGTTGAATTTTTCTACATTTTTTTTTTAATAGATTTACTAATTGAGGCACAAACACTCAAAACAAGATTTGTCACATAAATTGTAATGTTTGGAAATCAAAAAAACCTCTTTATTCTTAATAAAGACATTTTACCAAAATGATTTGAGCTGGATTGTTAGCTCTGAAGAAGAAAGATTAGTACTGAATAAAATCCATAACAAGTATAGTGCAAAATAAATCTGGATTTGAAGATTTTTAATTGGAAAAATCTTGTTTTGAATGTTGAAGTTGGACAAATTTGCTTTTGAATGAATGAATGTAAGACAAATCTGCTTTTGAATGTACGACTGTAGAACATATCTTGTTTGGAATGAACATTTATTATTAAATAATAAACTTAACAACTACACTATACCCTCCGAGATATAACTGCTTTCAAACAATCACAGATAGTTTCATCCTCTGCTTCCTTACTTTTGGAAGAAGTTTCGAAGAGAATATCTTTAAACCGGTCATCTTCTGGTTGTGGACAATCACCAAACAAAGAAGTAAGTAACTAGTGTATGTCAGATTTTTTTCAGGAGATATGCTGTGGATAAGATGAAGTTCTTTCAGTCTTATTTTTTTGTGAGTAAGAAACACACCTTTTTGCTAAGTTCTGGAAGAATTCTGTTTAATTTTCAACGGAAAGTTGAAACAGAAGAAGCAGATACTACGATATATAGTATTTGCCAAGAATATTTAAGAAGCTGATTAAAAGCATTTGCCCTTTTTTGTGAGTCCTGTTCTCAATCATCAAAGAAAATTTTTCAATCGAATTCAAAGTAGCTTTAATTTTGCTTTTAAAAGCGCACAATATCTACAAATGTCAGAAGCTTGAGATTTGAACCCAGCATTAAATTCACATACAAATATTCTCCGGAAAAATGATAACGTAACACTAGATTTCTGTCTTTCGTAATGACTTTCATTAGCTCTTAGATTTCTTATAAGCTCTCTTTTACGTGAGCCGATGGCTTTTTCTATAGCCACCTCTGTTTTCTTGTATGGACTCTGCTTTGTTTATAGACCTTATAATATAGTCAAGACGATTTCTTCAAATTGCAGTTACAGATTAAAAAAGAGCTTACACACACACCGGCAAACGTTTACTTCCATTGTGTTATAAAAAGTTCACACTGCAGGAGTGCAGACTACCAAATCTATTTTTCATGGTAGTGGCAATGCACCGTTGCCATCTTCTCGTAGTGGGAATTGTTTCAAATAGTGTGGCAACTATTCCATTCTACTTTTATTTTTTTGACTCGTTGTATAAATTCTTTCCGATTACTTTGACATCTGCTGGTGTTATTTAAGCGCACCGAAACCTCATGGTATTGTGCCCGCACTTAACCGTGTCAGCCTCAACTTTTTTCCTATGGAGCAAAAAAAATTTGTATCTCAATAATGTTATGCTTACTCAAGGAACATTTCTGCAAAAAAAAATAAGTTGCCACGCTCATCTGCTTGGAGACTGGAGAATGTTTCTTGTGTGCAACATTGGGCAATTGTGCTATATAAAAAAATTGTATTTACATTATATAAGTTTTTGTTAAGAAAATGTTTTTTTATATGAATGTTAACAGAGTTTTAGGTATGAAAAGTCAAAAATCAATTTTGTTTGTTGTTGCACCAAAGATGAACGTCACATTTTAGACATTTATATAATGGCGTTGCAGTCTTACACAGCCTACAGCGTCCCCTTTCTCCAAATACAACCCAGTGCCCGTTTTTATTATAACGCTTTGTGTTAGGAGGTTTTGGTGAAAACTTGCACTTTTTTGAGAAAGTCAGGCATTCGTACTCTGCCACCTTTAATGGACGTCCTCGTTTCCTTTGGCCAGCTGTTGAACATGAGGACTGTAAAAGTTCATCAGAAATTTAGAGTTGAAACTTAATAAGTGGCATATGTTTTTTTTTTAGGATCGATCAAACTCATTTCTTTCCTATATAAAAGCAATGCATTTACAACCGTTGTTCCAAGGCACCAGTAAAATATTCAAATATACCACTTCCTTGATCGATGAGTCACTTTATAAAGTTCCATAAGCATATCGGATAGATCTACACCTCCCATGTTTTTATTGCAGGAAGCGACTAGTGCAGGCCTTGGAATATCCAGATATTGTTTGTCTTTAGCGCTCCATCGCTTGCAAAATCCAGTAGGTTAATCTCCAACGCATAACGACACCAATTGAACTGATTTGCTATCAATCCATCTTATACATGATAATTTATGATTTATTTCACATTTCATTTCGTAGGATGACCTCTTTCCCGTTTTTTCAACTCTACGTCTGATTGTAGCACACAATTTCAAATCCGATTTTTTCGAATAGTTCCAGTTGCAAATATCCCTATTTCTTTCCCTACTAATGATATGAGTAGGCTTATAGATGTAAACCATTTATCAAAAAAAGCCTGAAATTCTGATGCTTGGGAAGAGCAGAGACTAAATAAAGCACAACGTCTGAAGATATTCCTAGCCCATAAGATAGACAGGTGCCAACGTAGAGCGTAAAGTCGTTTACCATACCTGATGTTCCAGCGCGCGTAAACATTTTCAAACCAGATTTGTGGGGCTTAGCTGCGTTGTACTGTTTAAAAGTAGAACGGCCTGCAAAAGAGAGCTGTTAAAGGTACAGCACAATTTACGCATGAATTTATATAGAAACCAACCTTTAATAGCAATAATTTGTTCATCAATGCTTTGATTTTCTTCCTGAGGCAGCATATTACAATTTTCTTCAAATATTAAGCAAGGGGAGTATCTTATGAAGCTTATCGTAGTTGGAATCTCCTTTTTGAGTTGTTTGCTTTTGTCATAAAAATGTAAGCATTCCTTTATTTTATCGAATCTGTTACGTTTCAATGAATCTGTTATAGCAGTTGGTTTCAGGTCTCTAGACAAAGCCATTCTGAATTGGGGCAACTTTCCAAACCCTTAATATAAAAAGCTCCAACATAGCGTCTTATTTCCTCCTCAGAAAATTTTAGTTCAATGTCAGTGCTCCTGCAGTCCAAAAAAATTATTTTTTTTTTGTGATAAGATCGAATGATTAGGTACCAAAAATCTACATGAAGTATTGTATGGGAGTTTTTACTTAATTTTCTTGTGTTATTGAGATGCCGTTCATATGTTATGTATCTCCATTTAAGTAATTTTAAATCAATTTTCTATTGGGTTCTTTTAAGTGAACTGCAAGGAACTTGCTCGTCCTCCTCCGCAGAAACATTCTCAAGAAGATCGAACTTAATACTTTCCCCTCTTTCCACGATTCTTTGCAAATTTTCCTCCAGTAATACAGAAACACCCTTCTCTTTATCTCCACTATCCTCATCTGCAGAAATATCCCAATCGAACTCCAAAAAACGCTTTAAGCCTTTAACAGAATGTCCCTTTTCTTGTGGTCTCATAACTAAAAGACGAACTTCTGTATGCCACGATTGCCCAAAGTTGCTCAGAAGCAACTTCTGAATTTCAAAAAATATTTACTGCATCTGATTTTTACAAAACACAAACTTACTTGCCAAATAATATTAATTATTGTATCTAGCAATTAACAATTAAATCACGTTAAACATAAACTCAATTTTAATTTTTAATTTAAAACTTTTTTAAAAAGCTTTCAATTTTTAGTGACTTGATTTACTCTGATGTCATCGCACTTTAAACAAAATAACTCCTAAAATAGCTGTAAATTTTGCGTGGTTTGTTTTCCTTCCTCTTCTCAAAACATTAACCTGTTTATTAAGCATTAACAAAAAAGTTACTCATAGATAGGTATAAATCAAGAACAAAGTGAAATTGCTCACAAGCAACCTTAGGGCTGAGAGGGTTAATAAAGGTGCGTGAAATATTTTATTTTTTCACGAACGCGTTTTCTTTCAGTTACTTTTTGTTGCTCTCCAATACTCACAGTTGTCACTTCCACGGGCTCCGTTAGGTCCTGATCCATAATTTTCTTCTTTGTTTTCCTTTAAGTAAGCAAAGTGAAGCAAAAATTTCAATAAAATGTTTAGTTTAAAAAAAAAACTGACTAAGCAAATAGGACAAATCTTATTTTGATTCAACGTTTTCAGTGGAGAAATCTTGTTTTGTTTGAAAAGTGATTTTTCGTAGGGCTGCATTCCTTAGGGTGCATAACCTTTTTCATTTCGTAACGCCAATAAGGAGACGTGGCAGTAATCGACCTCCTGAGTCGATTTCGCCATGTCCGTCTTTCGACACGATTACAGCCGCAGTTTTAAAGCTATTGTATTGAAATTTGGTATATATACTTATATTCAAAAAAAGAAGATCAAGTTCGGGAATGAGCGAAATTGGGTACAAACGGTATCATATTTTGCAACAGTTTTTTACTTCAGAATGCAGAATGTATCCTCTTTTGTGGGGTACCAAACATCAGTGTGTACTTAAAATTAATTTTTTTGATTAATCTACGGTTTCTGTCCAAATACTCCACTGTGCGACGTCATCAAAGTAGCATTTTTTATAAATTCGTTAAAAATGTGTGTATTCACAGCATATTTATCACACAATCTTCCATATCACAAACGTGCTCTGCATTGGAGTTTAAGCAAAATTGGATGAACACCAGCATATCCTCTATAAGAAGTGATGCCATCAAACTTTCAGAACATGCATAACTTAAAATATACTGTGGGGTAGTTTAACTTAGACCCAGTCGATGATAATTGCTTACTAGTTTTTTTTAACGTTAACACTTTTTGTTCGATTATATTTCAACTTTTTTCAAACGATATAAATATTTTGAATGTCGAGTAAAAATTAATTTGGTTATGGTCAAATGACTTAAAAAGTGTCAAAACCCTTTTTTTTTGAAGATATCTTGAAAACCATTCTTAAGAACAAATCCACGCCTTAAAATAATACATAAAAAAAAATTAAAAAAAAGCCTATGAGATCTATTTCCTTTTAGTGCAAACTAATGATATCAGAGTAAAAGTTGTCATCATGTTACTATTTTTTTTGTTGAGTAAATTTTAAGGTAGAATACCGAAATTTCCTGTAAAATGATATAAATTGAGAAATTTTTCATTGTCTTCAATAGAAATTATTAACGAATTAATAAATATTTTAAATTTAACATTTTCTTTTAGCCCATGAACTTCTTTTTTGAGCGTTATTCCTGAATGGATACCTGAATAATATACCGACAAAAACTATGTATTTACTTTTTTATTATGGATTTATACAAATAGCTTTTGGGATTCTTAGTATTGAACACTTTTTTGTAGGAAAGGTATTAGATTCCACTTTAGATCATAGATAAGGTTGGACACAATTTTCTTAAGAATGTATAAGACCTTGTAAGAAGAATTTCAAAACCCACCACCAAAAATTGGTAAACATTTTCTTTTGTATTTTATAATTTCAAAAAACAAATATAGTTTTAAAATAAAAAGTTTGTTTCACCATTTTTCGCAATTTGGAAAAGATAGAGTATTTAAAGTTTGGAAAAAATACTTTTCTTGTAAGTAAAAAAATGCGAATTTCAACATTTTTCGTTAAAAAACTATAATAAAAAAAACCATTTCACAAATTCTTTTCTCTCTAAATTTGCTATCATTTCTTTTAAAATTCTTTCAAAAATTTTGTTTAAATAAGCGCCGGATAGTGTGGCTTCTTTTAAGCTAATGAGGTATACTACTATATAAAATTAAAGTGCAAATTTTATGTTACCATTTAATGCCGAAAGTACTGGACTGATTATTATTAAAAATGTTTTAAAATATATTCATGCTACATCATTTTTTAAAGGTATTTTCCTGTCGAAATTTTAATAAGTATAATAAGTATATACTGAATAAAGTGTTAATTTTTTTAAGAAATTATCCCAGCTGCCACGCATTGATTTATCATTTTCTTTCTACGCGTTTGTGTTGCGAGAGTTTCAATAAATTCCATGTTGAGTCTCGAGCAAGGTGAAAATTGAGGTGCTGTGCTCCAAAATACAACAAAACAAAAGAAACGAAGAGAATTTTTTATTTCGTTTGGCATGTATTCTCTTAGGCAGATAGATAAGAAAACATCCGTGGCGAAGACGCGGAAAACTACAGCCTGCTAATATATATATTTAGTTTTTTAATATTCTTACTTTTCAAAGCGATTATAATACTTAAAATAAAGACTTTAAAACTATGCCTATAAATCTTTTGAAAAACATACAAAACATACAAAACTAACAAAAAAATGCTATTTAAGTCATTAAAAATTTGAATGAAAAATATTTATGCTACAATATTGATATTGCGATACATGCAATAAGTTCAACTTCTCAATTTTAGCTTCAATAAGGTACGAGATAATCAAAAAAATGTCCATAGCACAACCGCTTTTTTTTATTTTGTTGTATTGGAAATGGTAAACTTTTGTCTTAAAAATAATATCCAAAAAGGTATTTCCAAACATGTAAGGATTTTTTCTAATTATTTTTAAGATTTGTTGAATTGTTTTTTGTGAATAACAAAGAGAAGTTTTCGATTTTTGGACTGTGATTCAAAGCAAAACAAATACATTTTTTTTTCTTGCGGAATAAAATTTCTACAACAGGTAATATTGCAGAAGGAACAAAGCTTAATCAGGAACAAAAGAATGACATTCAGTGGAATAAGATGTTAAAAAAAGGACGAGAAAATGTCGAAGAAAAACCCTCATCAAAGGCTATCAAGAACATCGACCAGTATAGCTGCCTAAAGTAACCAAACAAACTAAATTATCAAATTTTATTCTAATACAATCAAAATCGTGCGAAATATATAATTTTTGTTGTTTTGTAAGCGGTAAAAAGGGGTGCGCAAAAATTATTTCCCTTGAACCATCTCGTTCTCGAAATAAACCGACTGCCAAAATTTAAGCTTAATTTAGCTTAAGCTTGGTCCACTTTGCTTCACTCCACGCTGACATCCCGAAAAGTGAGTTTGACTAAGGTGGGACAGGCCCATTTTAAGTGCACTTGCCGAGAAAAACCATATGAACTAAATTACAAAATTTTTGTCCAATACGACCCAAACTGTGGGCGGTAAAAGGGGGGCGTGGAAACCAATTTTAGTACAGTTGCTGACAGTTTCCAAAATTTTATCTCAATCGACCCAGTAGTCAATTTTAATGATTTCTCGAAAACTAGGTGTGGCTATATAGCGATAACGCCTATTTTTAATATAGTTGCCGAAAGTAATCATACAAACTTAAGTACCAAATGTTAGTCTTATACGGCTTACTGATTTGTGGGCGGAAAAAGGAGGCGTGGAAACAAATTTTTCGTACAGTTGGTGACATTAGCCATACAAACAAAATTACCAAATTTAAGTCTTAAACGACCAAAACCGTATTAAATAAAGGGGGCGTGGACATATATTTTTGGTACAATTACCGACAGTATCCATACAACGTACGAAATATAGCATTTTTATTGATTTTTGGGCGGTAAAAAAGGGCGTGGAAACCCATTTTTTAGTACAGTTGTCGACAGTAACCATACAAACTTAATTACTAAATTTTAGCCTTATACGAAGCATACCGTGTGAAATATAGAATTTTAATTGATTTGGGAGCGTTAAAAGGGGTGTGGCAAAACATTTTTTCTTCTTAAACCATCTCCTATCTGAAACAAATCGACGGTTTAAATTTCAGATCAATCGGTCCAGTAGTTTTGGAGTCTATAGGCTTCACAAAGTCAGACAGTGTTTTGATTTTTATATACAGGGTGGCTGATGAAAGTTTCTGCAAAAAAAAAATTGTAATAACTTTTTTCTATTTAATGAATCTGTTTTTATTTTTTTTTTATTTTTAGATTTAACAAAAATTTATAACTGGGACACCGAAACAAGAATTTGGATTGTCCGCCGCTATCACGCACTGGAGTCCGACCATAATGAGACTTGTTAACAATTTTGCCGAGCATGGACGGAGGAAACAATCGCTGCTGTAGCTGCTGCCATACAAAACAATCCAAGAGTTTCGACAAGAAGCTTATCTGCCCAAATGGGTATAAGCAGACAGTCATTGCAGTCAATTATGCACAAAGATTTGGACTTATTCCCATATAAAATTCAAATGGCCAACAAACTGAACGCAGCAGACTACCCGATTCGGTTGGAATTTTGCCAGAAGATGCTTCAAATGGTGGAAGAAGACGGAAACATGTTGAACTGTCTTTTCATGTCTGATGAGGCCCATTTCGACGGCAACATAAACAAACAAAATTGTCGAATATGGAGTGCTCCCACAGATGCTCCATGAGACGGAATTGCATCCACTTCGTGTCACAGTGTGGTGTACAGTTTCATCACGCTACATTATCGTGCCCTACTTCTTCGAAGAAAACGGTCACACCGTTACGGTTGCTGGAGACCGTTGCTTGAGCATGTTGAGAGAGTTTTTTATCCAGAATTACGCCGAATGGGAATTTCTTTAAACTCCGTGTGGTTTCAGCTAGATTGTGCAACTCCTCACATAGCCCGGCCCGGTATGTAGATTTATAGAATTTATTTAAGTTCTGTGCAATTGTCTGTATGTATGAAATTCTGTATAGAAAATTTTGCATTACAAAATTCTGCATTAACAAAAAAAAATGTGTTAAAAAATTCTGTATGCCTAAATTCTGCAAAATATGGACTAAGAACAACTAAGGTAAATAAGCTTAAAATAACAACTTTCTGTACAAGGGTAAATAATTTAATCTTCAAAAACACCATTTTGTAACTCAAATACTGTTAAAATGCTGTTAATAGAGAACAGACTCTTTGAAGCAACATTTTTAAAAAACAGTATATTGAAATAAAGGAAAATTGGACAAACAGTATTTTAAAAATACTGTAAAATTACAGCCTTTTGACAATACAGACTTTTGACTAGCAGAAAACTAATCCGATTCCAATTTTTAATTTTATGATAAAAAAATTTGCCCTTATAAAACTCATAAAAGATCATATAAAACTGATAATTTTCATGAAAAATTCGATATATTTATGTAACGTGTTCAGTAAAATTGTTTAAAATTAAATTTCTATGCACTTTATGTCCGTTGCGATTTGGACATTATGTCCGTTTGCGAAGTAGAACTAATGTCCATGGACCTTATGTCCGTGGACCTTATGTCCGTGGACGTTATGTCATCCCACCCGCGTTTTCATTTCAACGCAGGAGTATTCCTAGCTCATTATCTTGCAGTAATATTAAAAGACTACGGAGTATATCGGGACATTAAGAGGTCGGGATGCATCTCTTTTGGCATGGCTGCCTATATCTTCTTCGTCTTCAAGCCAATCATGTCGTGTTACCTTCGATAATGCTTTCAGTTTCTTCTTCTTCTTTGAGAATTCTTAATTCATGATTCTGTGGATTTAGTGATTAAACAAAATGGAATATTGTTGGAATAATGGGCGTAGGCAGAATTTTATTCAGGAGGGCCGGATAATTATTTAGATTTAGATTTATTAATTGAGTCTATAGAAAAATATCCTTACAGACTAAGATTAACAATTTAAAATAAAAGAAAGTAACAAAGAAAACAAATAAAATTTAACTATAATAAACTTTTTAATAATTCTTTAAAACATCCTTTAGGCAATGAAAAATCCACTAGAGTACGAGACAAAAGATCATTATATAAAGATACAGTTCTTAGAATTGGTTCCTTGCATGCATTATTAGACCTATGAAATTGAGTTGCAAACAATTTAAAACGCCGCAACTGTATAGAAGGTCCCAAAAGAGACGATCTGTCAATGTCATAAATAAAAAGAAGAGACTGTACTTTTCTCCGTGACTCTAACATTTTTATGCCTAGAAGCAAGCATCAAACATTATATGGTGGTAAATCCTAGTGACAATATAGTGAACGAAGTGCAAATTTAGAACTCCCTCGGAAGATTAGGCGAGTAAAAATATGCAAGGGGAGGTTCACCCCATCCCCTCCCCCCTTTGGGAGCTAAAAAGAAAAAAATTGAGAATATGTGTCATTAAGTCTTACTCTTTATTTTATTTATCTCTTAACCGATCTCCAAAGTCGATAGCATCTTGAAAAAAAAGACTACATGACCTTCAAACCAATGATACAAAAACCGTTTTCTAATCGTACCACACTAAAAGCTAACTGTTTTTCGTGTGGTAATTTAAAATAAAAATTAGTTATGTTTACATTTAGTACTCAAGTACTATGGCAAAATCAAAAACCAAGTCAATAGAAAACTTTATTATAAAAAAGATTATATCAGAAAAATTATCAAAAAATTTATTTAATAATTGAGATATTTATTATCAAAGTTGAATTAAACATTTTTTTAAATTTAGTTGCTCATAATTTTCTTAATTGTTACTTTATGCAAAATTTTTTATAAATAACTTAATTTAAATTCGATATTCTTCGCAACAAAATATAAACTTTGGAAATTGGCTAAGAGATACATTAAATATGGAGTAAAATGTAATGATACATATTTTCAAGTTTTTCCTCTCTACCTCCCAAAGGGGGAGGAGTGAACCTCATTCTTGCATATTTTTACTCACCTAATCAAGGAGAATCACTACCCGAGGGAGTTAAATCTATATCTGCGGCACCTTGTATATAATTTATGCAGCTTTAAATATAAATATACAGGTGCCCCTATTTATTTTCCCATTACTGTTGTAAGAGTTACCAATCAATTTAAATTCAAGCTTTTCATAAACTTTTTTTATTAAATAATAAATGTGTTAGCCCTAAGTTTGTAATAAAAAATAAATTAGGCTAAAATAAATATTAAAAACTTCAATACTTTTTTGATTATAAGAAAAACTGTTTTTAATTTCTTACTTTAATACTAAAATTTGTTTTTTCTTAAGTTTAGGGGGGCTGGCAACGGACCCTATCTACCCTCACTACGCCCATGGTTGGAATATTATCTATAGGAAGAGATTTTGAGGTTTTATGGTCACAAACCAGAGTCAGATATGAATTTTTTCCCCTCATAGCTTCCTTGTAACATCTTTTACCACATGCAAACTTCTTATACATAAGCTATCCCTCAAGAAAACCAACATAAAGCAAGTGTAAGATTTGGCACAAACATACCTTAAAATTGTCGAAGGAACTTATCTCTCTTATTACAGAGTTAATCAGCACCATGATAGGGGTTTGAACAAGACACTGCCTAATTGGCAAGCACGCTCAAAGGTTGAGTATCTTCCATAACGACTTCTGCACATGCCCATTGAAGGCACAAAACTGCCTTGAAACATTTTCAAATTTTATTTTATTTTTGTCATGTAATACATAAATATAATTTTTTACAAAAGAAAAATAAATAATGACCAATCATATTTCTAATACGTTAAAACCAATGTTAGTCGATTCGACTAACACGCTCTAAAACTCGTTGTAGAGGAGCTGTTTGTACATTAAATACATTAAAAGCTGTTGAAAATGGAAAAGCTATGTATATTTTACTAGAAATCAAAAAGCATTTATATTGGTCTTTGTTTTTTTTTTACATATTTTCATAAGCCACTTATTTCATCAGTTCGAGATATATCACATAAGATTATTGAAAAAAAAATTATAAATAAATATTAAAAACTTAAAAGGCTCTTCTATCATTAAACGAATAAACCATCATTTATTATTATTAAAATAAAAAGCAATTGTTTAGCACAAGAAACACAATTCGTTGCACCACTATAAAAAATGTATAACCAAAACACTTTATTTCTACAACAAAGGAATTAACTTCGACTGTACCGAATTAAAAATACCCCCACATCCGTATTTTAGTATATACGAAGTTGTCAATGTTGTATAATTTTGATGACCCCACTTTTATAGGGCGTGGTTTTTATCCAAATATATAAAATTCGGAACTAAGTGCTTATCCTAATTATCTAAGCTTATGTGTAAAATATCAAGTTTAAACCATCATTTTGTTGAATTTATGAAGGTTTTGTATTTTAAGGACGCCACTTTGTGTGTGAGGTGGGCGTGGTTTTCATCCAATTTTGACAAATTTCAAATATGTGGTGAATATTTTACTCTAAAGCAAATGTGCAAAATTTGAAGTTCATATATTAATTTTTGTGGCATTTTAAGAAAAACCGTTTTGATAAAGTCACTTCGTATGGGAGGTGGGCGTGGTGTTCATCCGATTTTGCGCATTCCCAAATTTTATCTTCGTTTTTTGAATGTAGCTATATATTTTTGATTTCATTACGATAGCTTACAAATTATGACTCTAAAGGTGTCGACAGACAGACATACGGACAGACGGACAAAGCTTAATCGACTCAGGAGGTAATGCTGATCAAAAATATATATACTTTTCTATACCTACCACGTCTCCTTATTAGCGTTACGAACGGAGTGACAAAGTTACGTTAAGGCCAATGTTAGTCGCTTCGACGTACACTACATTTATAAAAAGATTCACACCATCCAATTAAAAATCAAAACACATCCGAACACAATGAGGGCAGCTAAACAACTATTGTGGTTACGACAATATGGATAGAGAACACGATCAGATGAGAGAAAAATAAGTTGTAAGCAAAAAAGTGAGCAGTGTTAGTCGAAACCACTAACATTGGTTATCCAGGGTTAAATGAAATCGCATTAATAAGTATTGAGCCCCAGGTTTTCTACTCTTCAAATAAGCATTCAAAAAAATCCCAATATTAAACAATATTTTTTGTTTGTTGGAAAACTGAAAAAAAAACAATCCAGATTTTAAAGCCTTTTTTAACTTTGGAGGCCTATAACTCCTAAACCAAATACGAGTAACCTGCATTTTTTCAGATTAAATTTAGGAGGTCAAAATCCATAGAATCCGCAAAAATTAAAAATTAGAGTTGTCGCTATTCTATTTATAGAATGGCCTCCGCATGCTAAGAGATATTTTTGACACCAATTAACTTATTTATTTTTCCAACATGCATCAGTTCTAGCAGCTTGCAAGTTTCTACAATTGAGTACGGAAACAATGATAGATACCTATTAAATGAATGATTCAATAAATTTATTTTTTTTTAATTCAAAACGTATGAATAAATACATAAAGAGGTACAAGTATATTAGATGGTTTTTGGGTTCCATACATTTTCTTAACATATTCCAGAACCTCCCTGCAAGTCTTAATTCTGAATCGTGGATGTAATATAAGAACATGACGTGAAAAAAAGTCCAGAAAATTCTTAAACGGGGTGAGCGCCGCTAAAAAAACGTGAATTTAAAGACTAAAACCAACTCTAATGTAAAATCGTTTGATTAATCAAAAAATGTTATCAGATTTTTTCAAAAATTAGCCTACTTTATTCAGAATTTCCTAATTTTTTTCTTTCGATTTTGAATTAGAAGCTTTACCCTCGCTTTGATCGCTGCAACTTTTTTAAATTAAAATGCTGCATGATTGTTAGCCATTTTAT
Organism: Dichetophora obliterata; assembly: GCA_963920525.1. NCBI lineage: Eukaryota > Metazoa > Arthropoda > Insecta > Diptera > Sciomyzidae > Dichetophora > Dichetophora obliterata. The sequence goes on along the minus strand of OY986438.1, from coordinate 61,370,244 downwards.
TAAATTTAGGAAAAATTAAAAAATTATCCAAATTATCAATTAATTATGACAGAAAACGATTTTTTAAGCAAACTCTTGGGAAAACATTAATTTTTTATAAAATTTATTTATTTTGTATTCTGATTGCTTACAATGACTTTAAAACAAAAATTTGCTTATAGTCATAGTTTATTAGTGTTATTGGCTTAACTGCCCTTTGCTATCTTATGATACGAAGAATGATATTCGACTAATAAGCGATATCATTCCTTAACATTCGTCAATTCTTCGTACGAATAACTTCGTAATTTCTTCCAGTTCATTTGTAGTATTTTCTAATAGTTTCGTTCTTTTTACGAATTAAAAATAATATTAGTAGATAAAAAAACACTCGTAGGTTGACGGTATGCATTATTCATAGAATGTACGAAGTATTAGTTGAGTTTAAAAAAATTAACAACCGAAATCGTCAGTCTGGTTTGTTGAACAAATGCCAAACCGGACGAAATGTCTGATTGCAAGGTGGCCGTAGCCTACTAAAAGAGTTCGTGGCCCGTAAACTAAGGAATCGCGGTTCAATGCTCAGCTCAGACAGGAATTTTTTTTTCATAATTAGGTACTAGTATCATGCGTAAATGTAACAAATGTATTCGTTCAGTTATTAGTAATATTTATATAAAAATTTTTTGAGTGTAAGAATATGTTTTGAAAAGTGTCTGTGAAACCAGGGTAAATGAAATAGTATCGTAACTTATCACAGCGACGGCTACAACATACTATAAAAAATGTATGGTCAACTTTATTTTTAAAAAAAACCCAAAAAAAAGTATGATTGTGTTCTCTCCAAAATATATTTACATACATAATGAAAACATCGCCACCTGAAATCAAAAAAGCCGTAAGTTACAAAAAAAATTCAAAATCGACTTTTTGATTGGTTATGATGCACCTTATCAAAAAACATGTTCCTGCAAAATGTTGCACTCCTACAACTAAAAACAACGTTTTTATTAAAAAAGTTCTAAAATCCTTATTTTAAGCTCAACTTCCAATTTAGAGAGTTTTTTGCTTCGCTTGTATCATTTTTTAACTGTAACTTAAGGCTTTTTTTTATTTAATATGAATATGTAGCGAGGACGCTCCACGTTGGGCGCTAATGTAACGAGTTACTTGGTAAGACCGCAAATGCGTCAGTTCCAGTTTACTCGCGTAGCTATTTTTATTGAAAAAATGAACGTGTGATCGCTTCGTGCTCTTTTCAATTTAAAATAACAGTATTTGTATGTTTTTTGATTCAATATTTTTATTGTCAAAACAAACAAAACAAACAAAACAAAGCATGAGACTCGTCAAAACAAACAAAACAAACAAGACAAACAAAACAAAGCATGAAACTCGTCAAAACAAACAAAACAAAGCATGAGACTAGCGTATGACATAAAGTCCGCGGACATAAGGTCCAAATGTCTACTTCGCAAACGGACATAATGTCCATGGATCTTATGGCGTTTTCAGATTGGATTATACATTAATTTAAAGAATTTATTATTTTATGATAAAAAGGTTTGCCCTTGCACGGATTGTTGTCTTTAACATTAGCAAAAGAAAATATTATCCCAAAAAATATTCCAGTTTTCTCGATCTTGGTGTTATTATGGATTCAAAACTTCGCTTCAATCTCCACGTTAATATGGTGATAAATAAGGCAAGAGGAGTCCTTGGTTTCATTAAAAGATGGGCTAAAGAATTCAGTGATCCCTTTACTACTAAATTATTATATACCTCTTTCGTAAGGCCAATTCTTGAATATGCATCAGTTGTATGGAACCCACAATATAATGTCTACATCGACGCCAGAGAATCCGTACAAAAACAGTTTTTACTTTTTGCTTTACGTCATAGTCGTTGGAACTCCAATATTATGCTTCCATCGTATGAAATACGCCTTAAAAATATTTTACTACCTTCCCTAAGAAGCAGAAGATTGATGCTTAATGTCATATTTCTGTATAAATTACTTCGTGGCGAGATTAATTCGGAATATCTCAACTCAGCTCTAAATTTTAACATCCCAAGGAGAGGAACTATACATTTTCTGTTTTTCAAGTTGAGTCAGTGCAGTTCTAATTACGCTCTTCATGAACCTTTACGATGTATGTGCAGTGATTTCAATGATAACTTCAACATGATTAATTTTTCTGATTCGGTAGACGTCTTAAAACGGAAAATTAAATTACATTTAAATAATTAAATCAATTTAACTTCATCCTATTATACCTAACGCAGTTTTATAACAATGTAATATTGGTAATTGATATTGTTCTGTTTCTATTTTTTTGTCTCGATATTATGTTTTATAAATGTTTTATACCATCAAATATGAATCGTTTTTAAAACTTACTTTTTAATTATTCAATATTTTAATTTTTAATCGAATTGGGAATTTGAAATTAGACTGAGCTCACACTATCACCTGGAATAGTGTGCCAGAGTATATCTCTTTTCCACACAAGTTTATGCCTGCGTTGGCCCAAATGCATATCCAACTAATTGGGATTTTGATTTGGCGGATATGAGATTTATCTCATTTCCACGTAGGTCCTTGGGTTGGACAATGGCCGCAAACCAGTTAAAATGAGTTTAGTGTTTTTGATTGTTTTTCGGGTACCTTAAATTGATAACTACTATTATTTAATTCGATGTTGCCTATTTATATAGAATCAAGTATACTTAAATATGCGTTTTATATATATTCAATTTTTAAATTCCGCTGAAAAGCCAATTAATGTGCTTAGTGGAAAATCCTAATTGCCAATAGGGAGTATGTTCTAGTACGTAGGTGCATTCTGTCTGTCCCGGCTGATTCGGGCAGATTTTAGAATGTAAATCGTGCATGCGTATAGGACGGGTATACGTATCTCTAAAAAAAATGTGGGCTCTAATTTCATGATGAAAAATAACCCCACACCTAAATAGGATAACAGGAAAAAAATAAAAAATTGCCTCAATTTTGCGTTTCGTTGCATTTCATATAAAATGTTGGGGCGACCTTTGTAATGGGTCGCCCGCACCGAACGCGGGCCAGTATGTCGCCATTGCGCGATTTTTATTACAAATTTTTCAACTTTGGTAAATCGCCTTCATGCATTACATTATATAATATGTTCGATACATTTACATCGATTAACAGAAATCTTGCTGAGCTTTTCAAGCATTATGCCATATAAAAATATTATGCCATATAAGATATTTTTCATGAAATATTCGATATATATTAGGGTGACCAAAAAAAATTAAGTATTGTGTTTCATGTTCCTAATATGAAAAATAGGTTGTATGATGCCTAAAAATGAAAACCTTAAAATGTTATATAAAAATATTAAAATTTAGAGGTCGCGAGAGTCCATTTAATATATTACGCCTGGTAGTTATTATTCCGACATGTTAAACTGCCGTATAAAGTAAAATTTAATAGTGAAATACAATTTTTTAAGCTTGAGTAATATGATTTTAGGACTGATGAACACAATGGCGTGGTTTATTTTGGTCTCTGATCAGTAAAATTGTTTAAAATTAAATTTGTATGAACTTAATGGCCGTTTTGATTTGGACATTATGTCCGTTATGTCATCCCACCGAGACTAGTACATAATTAACTGACACAACAGTATATGTATTACATAACATATCAACAATCGAAAAAATAAAATCGCCGATAACTTTGTCAATATGTTCCATTTGCATAAATGGTTTTTTAATAAAAATATTTTTTAGTTAAAATGTTGTTTATACCATAATGCTAACTAAAAACAATAATATTCCCACCAGTAAATTTTATTACCTTACATTATTGTCTTACATTAATTTTGAATTAGTTTTGTAAATGTAAATAAAATTATTGGTTTTTAATATCTAAAATATCAAACGTATATAGATGTATAGATGTAATATCATCGATATTTCTATGAAATATTACATCAATAGTTGTCCTGTCGTGTTGTGCAAATATTTGGATCGCAAATTATATTTATCAAAACGGCATTGTTTAAGGCCTAGAATTTTTATAAAATAGATTTTTTTTTATATTTTAGAAGTATAGTCTTTCTGACTTTATTTTCACTTCTACAGCCGTTTTAGTAGGTGTCAAGCCACAGAGTTTGGCCTACATGCATTCTCTTTATACTCATTTAACACGAAACTACTTTTTCGGCAAGGTATTGTAGAAAAAACAAAAACTATTCAGTCGATCATCTGAAATTTAAATATGCTATTCATAACATCAGTGGCTATCGCTGGAACTAGAATTAAAGTTTTATTTAAAAAACATCGTATATTTTACACTTAATAACCGGTAGAAAACAAGATGTTTTAAGAATTTAATTTTCAAAAGCGAGTCATTCTGTCAATTTTCATAATTTTTTTCATAGCTGCACTCATAGTGATTAACAATATTCTTGGTTTTTGTTTTTCAGTTAAATAGAAGAGTCAAAATCTACAACACCGTCTATGCCCCTTTTCTTTGAGAGCGTCTCATTGCGCGCCATTTTGGACATGATTAACAATTTTTTACATTAAAAATTTTTTTTTGTGATGACTGAATGAGCGTTACAATATAATTTAAATGTTTAAATATCGTTGTTCAATATTTTAACTTTTAAAAAAATTTCTAAAAATACTTTAAATTTTCGAGCGATGACTACCGGTCTTGCCTTAAGTGCCTGTGAACATTCATGTCTGAATTCGCAATTAAAATCTACACATAAAACAATTGGCATCTTGTGATTATTTTCAACCCGTTCAATGGAACCCGTTCAATGGAAGCTACTTTTGTTGTTTGGATAGCTAACGCACAATGGGTCTGTTCGGAAATGCATCATGATGCGCAAAACTTTAATTTTTTAAACAAATTTGTTTATAGGCAATATATCTTGCTATTTGAAAGTAGCATTAAATCCAACCCGAAATCGTTTTGGAATTTTATTCAATCGAAGAAGAAGGATTCGCACATAACTACGTCTATGCACTATAATGGTATACAATCTTCTGCTCTCGCGGATACCGTTAATCTTTTTGCAGATTTTTTCAAATCCAATTATTCTGATGATTCTTTTTCGCCTGAAGAGCTGATGTGAGCCAATGTCGAATCATTTATGGATATTGGCTTGTTGACACTATTGGAGCGTGATGTTTTTGATTATTTAATTGCTATGAAATCAAATGTAAAAGTCGACATAGATGGTATGTCCTCAAATTGTGCTTAAAATTTGTGCACTAGGCTTATCTGCGCCCCAAAAAAAATCATAAGATTTTTAATGAATCTTTATCAACTGGTTCCTTCTTTCAATGTTGGAAAATTGCCTCAATTACTCCGATTTTTAAAAGTGGTGGTAAGAATGAAGTGTCGAAGTATCGTCCTATCTCTAAACTCTCCAATGTTTCTAAATTATTTTAAAGTTTAGTAAAGGGAAAACTATTCTTCCTGTTTAAACGCCACATTTGTCCTCAGCAACATAGGTTTATTGCTGGTCGATCGACAGTGACAAACTTAGCTTTGTTTACTGAGTTCTGTATTTCGTCTATTACGCATGGTCATAAAATTGATGTAATTTACACGGACTTTTCTAAGGCTTTTGACAAAGTGTCCCACAAAGTTTTGGTTGCTAAACTAGCAAAAATGGGGTATCATTCAATATTCTTAGAATGGATAAAATCATACTTAGATGCGCGACCACGCGTTGTGTCAAATGTCAAATCTTATAAGTTCATCACTACCTCTGGTGTTCCACAAGGAAGCATTCTTGGACCTTTGTTTTTTATATTATTCATAAATGACATGAGCAAATGTTTCAAAAATTCAAGTTTTCTAAAATTCAAGCATATAGTAGCTGTTGACCTAAAATTTTATAAGCGAATCTGCGATTTTACCGATGTTGCTCTCCTGCAATCTGACCTTGAAAATGTTTTTAACTGGTGCATAATTAATGGTTTACCATTAAATCTCAGTATGTGCTGTCATATGAGTATTTCTAAGGCGACTATCGTCGTTAATTCAGAGTATATTCTTTTAGACTTACCCTTAAAATTGGTAGATACTATTCGCGATCTAGGCGTGATTTTTTATGTGAAGCTCACTTTCATTGACCATATAAACTTTATTGTTTCAAAAGCTTACTCCATCCTATCGTTCTTACGTAGGAACAGTTCTAAGTTTTCTGACCCGCAAACGCTAAAATTTTTGTATAACTCTTTTGTTAGGTCAAGGCTAGAGTATGCCTCGTTTATATGGAATCCTTGCTATGCCACTCATTCATTTCGCTTGGAAAGAATTCAAAAATCTTTAACGAGACATGAATTACGATGCTAATATTTCATAGACTTTATGCCCTCATATAATGCGCGTTGCTTGCTGTTAGGACTAAAGTCTTTAGAAACTAGAAGAAAGATTCAATCTATGGTCTTTATGTATGATATTTTATCCGTAATATCGATTGTTCGTCTCTATTGGAGCTTATTAAGTTTAATGTACCTTCAAGACAGTTGCGGCATTTTAAGATATTGGCTACGAACAAACTATGCAAAAAATGAGCCTTTATCAAGAGCTTTGTCATTATTTAATGAATTAGCAGTAAATAGTAGTTTTGATTTCAGTATTTCCAAAAATGCTTTCAAAAACCACGTAAATAGCTTATTTGTATTTTAGTTGTAATCATATAGTCTTATATTTGATTGTTAAATCTAGTTTGTAAGGAATTATTGTCCAAAGACTGAATAAAGAATAATAATAATATTCATAATAATAAAACTACTTTTTAGCATAATGCTCAAAAAAGGCCCACTTTGCAAAACTGCAAACGTTAAACATTCTAAAATGTAATTCTTTTATCAAGCATAACTCATCATTCGCATCACAAAAATTTACGCTGCATTTTGGACGCTTAAAAATGACAGTGCTATTATACATCACGATTTGTAAATTTCCGAACAGACACAATGCTTTTGACCGATTATTGTGATCTGCTGCATCATAGCTTCAAGCATTCACAATAGAATATCCAAGCATTCACAAAGTATTCAAGCATTCACAATAGAATATAATGCACAATCCTTTTAATATGTTTTTGTCATATACTTCATAGCATAGCTTCAGTTAATACTTATTATTGAATGAACCAATTAACTCAACGAAGTTATATGGATTAAATGGTAGCGTGTTGTACTCTCAACCGAAAGGGTGCGAGTTCGATTCTCATTGCTGTCATAGAAATATTTTTAATTTTATATTCTCTTGCTGTAATTGACGCAAGCAAAAAACAACAATTCTAAGAAAAAGGTGTATGCAAAATGTGTCGTTTTTGAGATTTCACTCAAGCAAATCAAAAGAGGATTAAAAAGCTTCGCTTCAAAAATCGCACAAAAAAACGCACAAATAATAAATCCCACAAAAAAAAAGACCGCACAAAAAGAGGTTTCCCTGTATCTCAAATAATTTTCATTGAAATACAGATTTTATTTTAAGAAGTATTTCAAAGTAAAGTAAGGTATTTAAATATTTTAATAAGATAACAATGCGTGCAACCACATAATAACAATTATAATAATCGTTACAAATATATCTGTGTCGTCAAGGAATTACGACTAAACTCAAAATATCGTAAAAAAGCGATATGGCATTTTCTTAATATTTCAGGAAAAAGGTTGGAATTAGTTCAATAAAAATATCGTTCTTTACATTAATTTGAGTTTAGTCGTGATTCCTTGCCGACACAGATATATAAAACATTTTCAAGGTGCCCCTCCTACCCCCTCCCCCCTGTGAACGACCATGCTCAGCTTTGTGAACAGCTCAAACTGGTTAAAAAAGATTAAGGAAGTTAATCGCTTCATATCACAATGGGCCTTATCAGCCAAAGTGTGTCTCAAAAGAGACATCCACTTCAACCTAAACTAACACCTTGAGAAGATTAGTTTCTTTGAAAATTCTAAGTATCTTCATGGCACTTGTAAATATCTTACAAATTTCTTTTATGTACAGATAGGAGTTAATGAGGAGCTGAAGGATAAATTAATTAAAGCCACACACTAATACTACACACAAGCTAAGCATATTTAAAAATTTTGAAAACTCGTCGCTACTAAAGGTAAAATCTCTAAGTTTGAAAAAAATATAAGCTGGAAAATATCTTTGCCTTGTATCAATAAGTTTCCGAGAAATGCCCAGGATCTATTATTTTAAGAACATTTCTTAAAGTTTTAATATTCTTTTTTCATGTCGTAAAAATAGTTTGTAATTTGGAAAGATAAAGATTAAATCTCATCAAAAATGATGCTGATAAAAATTTACATACCCATTCGTAAACATACCGAAAACACACAAACACTCTTGTGAATACAAACAAACATACACTCACTCAATCGCTGACACAAATTTCGAAACTGATGCGTGGAGCAACCGATGCATTTGTTGAAATGTTTACGAAAAACTCCTGATGGCCTCGAGCGGAGTTTACAATCACGAATCACCTCCAGTTGAAGCTATGTTTTACAATTATGAGTCCACGAGCCGAACAACATCGAATACAGACGAACGGCTCGGCTCGTTGCCAAGAGATCTCATTCCATCCATTCCTTTTGCACTCCGCATCAACTACAGGATTAATAATCCACGGTGAATGCCGTAGCTGCGGCGGTGGCTGGGGTGGTTTTCTTGCTGATTATTCAGTTGCAGAATGCTGATGTTGATGCTGTATGTTGCATGCCGCAATTCATATTTGATGTGTTCTCTTCTTGTAGCAGGAATTAGTAGTAGTTGTTGTTGTTATTGTTTTTGATAATGTCTGCCTCAGTAACGTTCCACATTGCGCACTCCACTGCAAAAGCAGGCGATTCATTTGAATGGCACTGTGCGTCAGTTTAGCTGGCGGGCATCGAATGAAAAATCCTTGCTGCTCCTTTAGATGTCCATTGTTACAGCGATTGTCGCTGCTCCCATTCGTTGCATCCCTCTGAACATATTCTGGGCTGTATTGTGCTTCCTCCTCCAAAACTAAGTAAAGTTCCTTACCTTGGTGCCACTTCAGAGTTTTGTTGTCGGCATCATTTATTTGCATGTTTTTATTAAACAAGTTTTTTTTTTGTTTTTTAGGAAATGGACAGATTAGGAAATTGGCAAATTCTTGCCTCTTCTATTTAATGCAATGCAAACATTTGATTATATTAAATACAAAATATTAAAAGTGCCAAGTGCACCAACACAAACACTGCGGTGCATAGCTTTATGAGGCGGTGCTTATTCCTCTGCTTGCTGCCGTCTTGAATTGCAGAATAACACAAAAATTAAATAGTTTCGCAAAGGAAGTTTCTGTAATGCAGCTCCTGAGGCTTTTCACGAGTTATCCTTGTGGCTATGCATTAAAACGTTATCGTAAATTGGGCACCATGCACTCTGTAGATGTGCAGTAACTCACGTTTCTTGAAGAGCCGAAATTAATAATGTTCGGCAGCCGCAACCAGAGCGCCATGGTACGCTTAACCAAAATGGCGAATCGTTTTATTCCCTAATAGGCATGTTCGATGAACATCGTGCCGATGTAATGAAAATGAAAATTAAATTAATGGATGCACATAGTAGCGCACCAATTGGATCATGCACCTGAAAAGCATATCGATTGGCGGGAGCAGCCTCTACATACGTGTAGCATCGAGCTTTAATGTAGATATATGAAAAATAATTCTTGTAACGAGCCAACAAAGCCAAATGCCGTTAAGTATTCATCCGCGAAATATAAGTAATTGAGATTGCTTGCTGTTGTGTTCTACAATAAGTTTAATTTTCTTAAGTTAAAATTTTTCATTTATAAAAAAGCTAATAAAAGGAAAGGAATCAGTTGAAATATGACGAGCTTTGAAGCTTGTGCCAGTTTTTACTGAAGTCAATTACATGATCTTCGATCTTTGACATTGATAACAAATATCTAGACTTTATTTTCTAGCTTTTTGTTAAAACACATTTGCAATACATCATACAATTGATTTGTAATGCACTGAGTATAGAATTTGATTTATAGAATTCATAGAATTTGATGAAAATGTTAATTTGATTGCTAAGTTATTGGAATAAAAAGAAATTCAGGTTTCAAAATTAAAGGCGCCTTAATCGACGAAATTCGGATTTCATTATAAACTAGGTGAAAGTATTTTAATCAGTTTTTAAAAGAGCATTTAAGGTTTTGTTTAGTATTTAGTGATTAGATATTTTATACCGAAGTATTCTTTTCTTATGTATTTAAAAATACACTTGCACATGTGAGACAATTGGTCTTTTATATAGTATATCAATATCTATAAATATAAAAATAAGTTGGATTGTTTTTGAAATCAATGTTTTCTGAAATGTGTGAACCGATTTTATATCCCACGAAAGATGACGTCAATCCCATGGTTTTTATATAAACGGTCTTTATATGTATATGAGCTCATGATTTATAGGCATTTTAGTGAACATACCTGCATTTGTTTGTATATGGCGTATGTGGGTATGTGTGCATATCATGTATAGACTACAAAACCGCTGAACCGATCTTTATGAAACTTTTAGGGAAACTACAACATCTTGAGAGTGTTCCCGTGGAGTTTGGTGCCGATTATATAAGGGGTGTGGCCTCCCATATAACCCAAATTTGCGATATCGGGTAGCTTTGGAGTTATAGGTCGCACAGCCTCAGAAATCAGTATTCGACTTCAATTATCGCATGAGATTTCATTGATAGCATTTTGAAGGCATTGTAAAAGGGGGCGTGGCACTTTCATACAACCCAAATTAGCGATATTGAACAGATTTTGAGTTATTGGTAACAGAATTTTTATCACACAGGGAGCGAAATCTTATACAGTGCGTCGGCCGAATATCGTCTATTATTTTAAGAACCGCTGAAGTGCAACAGTATAACCTCTTATAACCTGATTGATTTCCGGTCGACAACTTTTTTTTTAACATTTAAAAATTCAATAATTTGTGTAGAGAGAATTTCTTCATATGATTTAGATAGAGCAGGAAGAATTTTTTTTGAACGGAAATTTTTGGAAACACCAGTATTGTTTCTCTTTGCAATGGCATTTAAATTTGCAAGACTTAAGCCACATGAGCTTATACAGTTCACACTTAAGCCACACATCAAGATATGTTCATAAGAAATAACGCAGTTGGATATAATTGTATACGTTTTTTTTTTAGATAATAATCAAAGAAAATGACTTATTAATTTAAATAATAAGCCATCTCAAAACTGAATACCCATAAATTCAGCTTGGTTAACACCATTATATTTAAAAATAATTTGATGCATGATTTCAGAAAGAAATCTATGGGTACATCGTAGCGTTCAGATACATTCGGATACATTTTTTCATAAATTTCGGAAATTTTATTAACAGTTTTTCAATTAAGATGTATCTAGTGAAATAGCTCTTCATGAATATTATTTATAGTAATTATAATATCCGGCATCTTACCGCAGTTTACCTAAATTTTTTTATTTTTTTCGTGCATTCGGACGTTATTAAAAAAGGAAGTTCTTGTGAGACTAACACACGAACTTAGAATATTTCTGCAAAAAGGTCGATCGCACCTCGAAAAATCTAATGGAACAGAAAATGCAAATTAGATTAATTTAAAAAAAAAGCCCAACATCATCTCAAATATCGTATTTTTAAATCACCGTTAAAAATTTTATTTGTTCGAACGTTACGTGTCGGACGTCACACATTTTTTTCATTGAAGTTCAACTGGGTAATTAATTAATTAGGTAGTCAAGTAATGATGAAATTAAGCAATTAAAAACAAATTTATTATATTTTTCTTTCTTTGCCTCATCCACTTTTTCATTATCTTTAGCCAATTCCTTCCATTTTTACTATTCGTAAAACATTTACGAAAAAGAAGAAGAACTACATTTATGAAGCAATGCAGTCGATTTGATCATCATGGTAAATGAATTTATGTATAAATTTCTTAAACAAATAAAATCAAAATGTTTCTCTTAGACAATATAAAATATTACGTTTTTAATAAGTTTTCATTTTTGGTCACGGTTGACTTTTCTGTGGAATTGCCAATATATAAAATAAATTTGTGAACAGTTGGTTTTTTTTTTAACTTATTTGCTTATGTTAGATATTATATTACATAAAAAAAAAGAATACGAGAGTATGAGAAAAAACAGCGGTTTTGATATTCAATGGTAGTGAATTCCACAATCTGATCACACTCAGAAAAAATTTCCACCAAAACTATAAGAATAGAACTCAATCGTTAGAAAATCGGGTTTTATTTAGCGCCATGGCCGATTTTCTAAAAATGAAGTATATATTTTTCGTTTAATTGATACCAGAAGTGTAAAATAGTTTAGGAAAATTATTCAATCATATACAAACTATTTCGCCAAATTGAAGTAAGTTTTTCGAAGGTTTCTTTATTAACGGCTTTAACTAACAAAAACATTTTCTTTGGAAATAAGAAATTTTTCTTCGAATCCCTGGAAAAATTTTGAATTTTTGCAAGAAAAACCGTTTATTAAGATGTTGAACAGTATTCCGTGAGAATTATTATTTTTATACTGACGAAAAATTGCAAACGTTATTTTTAACATTAAATTAAATTAAAAAATTACCACTATCCAGAGACTTGAACCTCGGCCGCGTGAGTGTAAGTCCATTCATTTAGAATCGGTCACTTTGGAAGTAATTAAAAAGCATTTTTTCTATAAATATAAGAAAAGCATCCTTAAAATTCCTTCGAATACAGCAAACATATCGATTTCTGCTCCTTTGCCAGTGCTGGCACCTCCACCTTCATTGCCAGTCATGTCTTATGCCCAAACTGTTTCTCTTTCACCAACTTTGGTCGATTCCCAGGTTGTTCCTCTTACTTCTCAGGTTTCTGTTCCACCTAAGCCAATCATTGCAATTCCACCAACTAAATCAATGTTTGTTTCTCGCTTAGCTGCGGATACAACAGAGGTTGATATAGATTTTTTCATTTAATCAAAGTTGAATTGTTTCTTGCATCTTTCGGTTCATAAATTCAAATATTCAAATGTAAGATCGATTACTTCTTTTAGATTAACAGTTCCTGAAAATTTATTTAATTCTATAGTTGATATAAACTTTTGGCCGCCTAACACAATTGTACGCGAATTTGAATTTAATAGTAATCCAAGACCGGTAAATGTTGAACATTTGCCGCGTCCCCGAAATAGCCCTGAATCTCATCCAAAAAAAGATTAATAAACCGCAAGTCTAAATTAGAGCTTGTGTATCAAAATGTCAGGGGTCTTAACTCCAAACTTTCCGATATTTTCATAAACAGTTTTGATTTTGAATATAACATTATAATTTTTACAGAGACTTGGCTTCGCTCTAATATCTTAAATTCTGAAATAATGTGCAATAAGTATCAAATTTTTCGTAAAGATCGTCATGATAAGATCGGTGGTGGTGTTTTGATAGCTGTTCAAAACTCGCTTGTATCTGAAGAATTGACAATTCTTGACACCAGTGACATTGAGTTCATTTGTGTTGCAGTTAAATTAAATAATAGTTTTGTTTATGTTACCTGCTCTTACATTCCTCCTAAATGTGACTTAACAATGTATTTAAAACACTTACACGCCATCGAAAAAGTTCATAATTTGTTAAAAAATAAAGACGTTCTTATTGTGCTGGGTGATTTTAACCTACCTTTTGTGACTTGGAGATCGTCTGACGATTCTTCATTTCTTATTCCTGTTTCCAATAGTGATTGGATAAATGATTTCTTAGATAAGCTGTCTGAACCACAGAACCCTAGACCTTGTATTTGTAGATAGATGCACTACTGTTAATCTCCATTGTTCGAATCCCGTATCTGTTCCAGAAGATGTACATCATCCAACTCTTGAAATAACAGTTTTACTCCACCACGAAAAAGAAGATAAAGTAACTGCTGATGCGCGAAATAAAAAAGCTTATAATTTTAAGAAAACGAACTATGTAAAACTTAATTCCTTACTTTCGCTGACTGATTGGTCTCCAATTGTAACTAACGGAACATCATATTCATATTATGACGTCGAATCTTCTGTACAGTTTTTCAATGATTCTCTGCAAAGGTGTTTCTTATTGTCCGTCCCAAAAAAAAGGTGTTTCTCCAATCCTTTAAATCCACCCTGACTAAAAAAGGCACTTAAAAATTTAAAAAATCGTTTATTTAAAAAATATAAAATATCTGGTTCTAGTTTAGACTTTGCTTCCTATTCTTCTTGTCGTTATAGATATCAACTATTAAATAAACAATGCTATTCTGCTTATATAATTAACATAAAATCTCAATTTAAAGATGATCCAAAACTTTTCTATAGTTTTGTTAACTCAAAACGTAAAGCCTCCAGCTTTTTAATATTTCCTTGCATAGTGGTTATTTTCCTATTATATGGAAGGATTCTTATATTATACCCCTTCATAAATCTGGTTCCAAGATAGATGTTTCTAACTATCGAGGAATTGCAAAATTAAGTGCAATCCCTAAGTTATTTGAGAAAATCATAACTGATCAATTAACCCACTCCGTGTCTTCCACCATTTCTATCTTTCAACATGGTTTTCTGAAGGATAAGTCCACTAAAACAAACCTCTTAGAGTTTACTACGCGTGTTATAAATGGTTTTACTTTGGAACTGCAGACTGATGTTATTTATACGGACTTAGGCAAAGCTTTCGACAGTGTTCACCATAATCTTCTTTTGAAAAAACTCCACCTTATTGGGTTTCCTGTCACATTATTAAATTGGATAAATTCGTATTTATCTAGACGTACTCAAAAGGTTTTATATAAGAATTCTCTTTCAAAAAGTATTTCGGTCGCTTCTGGCGTTCCTCAGGGCAGTCATCTTGGACCGGTTTTGTTTTTACTATTCATTAATGATCTTCCTTCGGTAATAAAACACTGTAACGTCTTAATGTACGCTGACGACGTGAAACTTTTTCTTTGTTACAAATCACCCGAAAAACGACATCTTTTACAATCTGATCTAAATAGACTTGTGGACTGGTGTAGCTTAAATATATTAAATCTCAACTTAAAAAAATGTAAGCAAATGACATTCTCGCGAAGATCTGCTAATAACATAAATTACACTATAAATAACACTAACTTAGAAATAGTTTCCAGTTTTCTTGATCTTGGTGTTATTATGGATTCAAAACTTCGCTTCAATCTCCACGTTAATATGGGGTATGATATTTATGTCATTTCCACGTAGGTCCTTGGGTTGGACAATGGCCGCAAACCAGTTAAAATGAGTTTAGTGTTTTGGATTGTTTTTGAAATCAGGATTGTTTTTCGGGTACCTTGAATTGATAATTACTATTATTTAATTCGATGTTGCTTATTTATATAGAATCAAGTTTATTTAAATACGCGTTTTATATATATTCAATTTTTAAATTCCGCTGAAAGCCAATTAATGTGCTTAGTGGAAAATCCTAATTGCCAATAGGGGGTATGTTTTAGTACGTAGGTACATTCTGTCTGTCCCGGCTGATTCGGGCAGGATCTAGAATGTAAATCGTGAATGCGTATAGGACGGGTATACGTATCTTTGGAAGATTCATACCTCCGGGCGAATCAAAAAAAAAAAAATAAATCACTTGTTTACAAAAAAAGAAACACTTACATGTATTTCTATAAAATATCCAAATAATGTAACTTATATTTCTCCAAATTTAAGAAATTATGCTGTAGAATGTTACAAGCAGCCTTGATATCAATACAGTTTTTCTTTAAATTATTTCTGCTTTTATACAATTTTTGAAAATTTAACTTTTATCATACCTTTCTTTCATACTTTTCTTATATTTAAGTAAAAACTTGTTTCTTAAAATAAGAAGCTGCTTTGACAGCGTTGCAACGAATTCAAACAGTGAGATCGTTAAATCATGTAAAAATTCTATACATTAAGGAGAAACCTCTATAGAATATAAAAAAACCCATGCTTATGAATTGATGCCGCAGTTTCTTAATTTAAGGGAAGCAGATTTTGTTGAGTGCATGCTGACGAAAAACAGTCTACTAGAGTAGTAGTTTGGAATCAAAATGTTCTTATTTCTACTTGGCCTACAGAAAATAAACTTTTCAAATAAATATCATGGACTACGCGAGTAAATGACTTTATTCAAGAAAATACAGTTTCTTGCTTCAAGATAACTTAGAAAGCCAGTGCCTAGGATTTGTTTGCTATATAATGAGATGTGATCGAATCTTTTTAAACCGTTAACATAGTGAGCAGCATTATTAAATCCATGAAACAGCTTGTGGGTAGACCTCGACTAGAGTTTGCTATGGATGACTTCAGAGTACTATGTTATTATTAGTAGCAAAAGTATATAACAAACTTTATTGACACAAGAGTTGATGTAATCCTCACAAGACAGGGTTGAATTAACTATAAAGCAGTGATTAGTTACCTTTTGGACGGTTTTCAGATCAACGTCGTTTAGTGACGCAGTCTTAAAACACAGTTTGTTTTTGAAATTGGAGGGCTTAGCTTAAGTATATTTTTTCAGGCCCACTCTGCAACTATTTCAAGATCTTATTAATTTTTATTTATAAGTCATCAACATGTACCATAACAAATTTGAAGAGCACCAATTCAAATCTTTAAATTTGATTTTTTTAAATTTTTGCTCAAGTATGTGCTTGTTATGTGAATTAAGGATGACAATTTTTTTAGGCTCTTGTTAAACCCGGAATTTTCGAGAAAGTTAGAAAATGCAGTTCAATTAGTAGAAGAATAGTCTCTAAATATGACGTTCCAAAAAATTAAACAGACAATAGGGTTCAGTTACTACAGCCTTTAACATTTTCTCAGCATAAGATCCTTTTAAGAACACCCAAAAACTATGTAATATCTCAACGATACGGCTACAAATGTGCAAAACAATCTAAAGTGAGACAAATTTACCCATTATAATATGGGTTTGGTAAGAGTAAAATTGGAGTTCTAATCATAAAATAAGGGATCTAAGAAATGCTTCCACCTTTTAATCACTAGCAATCACCAAATATGAGATTGATTGGTCAGGTAGATTTTAAGAAATTTTAATGACCACAAAAACATTTTAAAAAACTTAATTTTCAGATTGAGTTGAAACTTTTGAGTGTTTTAAATATAATTAAGTAACTTTAACGAATTGTTTTTTAACCTTTTTTCTATTCACCGTTTTTCGTGTAAGGGGACGTGACTTGACCTTGGAAAGCAGGAAAACTTATCATGCAAAAATCATGAAAAACAACGGAATACACGATTTTAGTTCACTGGAGTGTTTTAAAAAATAAAAAAGTGGATTTTAAATCAGAATAAAAAAACTAAACTAAACAAATTTTTATCCATAAAATACTATAATAGCGTCTTTTTTCACAAATTTTTTCCAAAGAAAATTTGATTAAAATCAAAACCTTCTCGCGAAACTTTTTTGTTCGTAATTCAATCCCTGACAAATCATATGTAGAATATGACATCAAATATTGTGCAGCAACAAAAAATCATCCCTGAAAAACTAAAAAGAAATTTTTTGTATATACTTTAAGAGCACAAAAATGTATATACACAGTTTCATTAGGTTATCTTTTTTTTTCTATTTTCCCATTTAAAAAAATCAACAATTTAGGTGCGTTAAGTTTCCTGCTTCTAGAAGATTTTGCTGTTAGGCGACCGTCTATGTTTTTTGAAAACGAATATTTCTTATTAGCCTTTAACCTAGAAATATACTTTTAATTGCATGTAATAATAAATAAAAAGGCATTTTGATGACTTTATTACAATTTATTAGGAAATACAATTTTTATATATAAATATAAAATGTAAATTCACAAAACGTAAAAAAATTTTAAGTTCAAGGTTGTTACTTACATAGATATTTTTACTTAGAAAAAATTTATGAAAACAAGAAAGACAGTTTGCAAAAAAATTTATTAATTATAAACCATACAAATTTTGAAAAAATCTTACACAAATATTTTAGAAAAGTGCATTTTGGTCGTACCAGTACCCAGTTAAAAGTTTAAGAACCTCCTTCGAGTTTATACAGTTAAGTCAAAATTAAATCACTCAAGCCCCACTACTGAAATATGTCTTGAGTTTTGAGAATTTCAGCCTCATCGAAAATAAGTTCTGGAACACATCAATCATTCTCCAATACTTTTTTTTTATTTTACTTTATTTTAATCCACGGATAACAGCTCGAATTCACTTCACAACTACGATTGAAAGCTAAAACAAAGAAAGCAAGAATAAGTATTATTTTTGCCGTTATTACCTTCTTAGAAAGGGTGTCTTTAAGTTAAGTGTTAATTTAAGGGTTAATTTTGAGTGGTCTTAAACTTCTTAAACTTTAAAAACTCTTAAACTCTTCTTAAACTTTGAAGAGCGAAAAAAGTTTTTCGTATTCGAGTTAAGTGTTAATAAGATATTCACATCATTTCTTAATAAGAAAACTTATTAAAAAATGTTTAATAGCAGTTGCAAATTTTGATTAAGTTTTTCTCTATGGAATTAAAAAGATTTGTTTATGGAAAATTCTAATTGTTTGGTAGTATTAATAAGAAAACCTAATGAAATAACTCAATTAGGTGATCTTATTGATTTTATGTGGTGGTTTTTGGCTTTGTGTAGATCCATAGTATCGCGTAACGTGTTGCTTGTCTTCTTGAAACCACATGTCAACCAAATCAAATTCTTCCATTTTGGGCCATAAAAGTCAGTAATCAATGCACCAAACCGTGCATTTTTCAGGGTGCATTGGCAGCTTTTGAACTGCTCCTGGCTGCTCTTCAGACCAAATTCAGTTATTCGGCAATTCGAATTGAGCACAAAACGAGCTTCGTCGCTGAAGACAATTTTTCACAAAAACAAATTTCTCACAGAGCACAGATTTTTATAATTAAATTCAATGATTTGCAAGCGCTGTTCGTTTGTTAGTCTATTCATGGTTAGGGTTACCAGAAGTCTAGGGCAAAATAAGAGAACTTTTGACAAAAAAAAGAGGACAGAAAGAGACTTTTTTAAAATTAAATAAAATTTATTGCAAAGTAAAAACATCAAAAAAACATTTATTTAAAACATTATTTTTTTCAGTTTTTTTTTGTTTTAAAAACATTTGTTGTAAAATAAATACATAAATATAAATGTACATGAAAAACATTTTTCACTTATTATTTCAAAAAATTAAACAAACTTGAGTTTCAAGTAAATGAGACCAAATAAATAATCATATCAGAGTTTTTTTATAAAGTCTTTTCAACTCAAGTAACAAAAGAGATCAAACTATGATAAGCATATCAAGCTTCCTCAGAATCATACTTAAAGCTTTCTTGAGCTTGTTTTTATAACCGTTTCTGTTTTTAGCATGCGCCGAAAAACTCCAAACACGATAATTTTTTGAAAATATAATTTTTTGTTAAAAAATCTCGAAGCCAATTTTTGGTTGGCAAATTAAATTAATATATATTACTAAGCGTCTTTATGCAATCTGTTTTCCATAAGTTCGATACAGTTAAATATTTTATTTATGTATATTTATCCATTCAAAAACTGAAAAATTGTTAAATTCTTTGGACCATGCTTTAAAATAATCGTAGGATATTTTGTGCAGGTTTGGGGAGGTTTTTTTGAGAGATCTATATATCAAGTAAAATTCCCTGGAACGTTTTTCTTTAATATTAGTTATGGCCAGAAGCATAAATTTTTTATTAAAATGTAAAAAATTTTTGTTTCTGGCTCTTCCAAAAATAATTGCCAATACTGTACAAATATTTTTGAACAAAACCTTCTCTTTTCTTTTAATTAAACCAAAAACTAAACCTTTGAAACAAATTTAGGTTTAACCGATGTCTCTTTTACGATGTCTGGGTGAAAACATAGCTTGGACGAAATCGTCATAGTGGACACATAACGTATGCAAAAATATAGTGGACACAGCTAGGGTTAAGTTACGTTTGTTTTAGGATGGTATTTAGCATTGCCATATAGCTATTAACTTGCAAATCAGTGTTGATACTTTTTCTTTCTCTGTGTGCATTTTTAGTAAATTTTTTATTGATAGATATATTTTGTCTCCAATAAAAAAAGAGGACTTTTAATTTTAAAATATATAAAAAAAGATCTCGAGAAAAAAGAGAACATGCCAACGGTATAGATGGCAACGGTATTCATGGTGAAATGGTAAATATTACTGAGCATTTTGGCTTTACCACAATACAACAAATAGCAAAAATATCACCCTTTAGTTAAGAATCTAGTCCCAAAATTTAAAGTCAATCATAGGAATGCTTTCAAAGTTATTGACTAATAAGTCCCATCTCCTTTAACGCTGTAGCTCCGACAGCTACAGTGTTAAAACGCGTTTTTCTAAAAAGCACTTTTTAAAAGGCCGTGTTCACTGCCATTTTAAAACAACATTACTTATTTATTTCAAACTTGGTACACAATTTCTTGTAAAATACCTTTCACGATAAGTTTCAGAATATTTTTTAATTAGGGAGTTTTTTACTTACAAAATGGCGGAACTTTTGGTGTAAATAGGAATTTTCACTTCAAACGACCTTTATGGTCAAAATTAAGAAATTAAATAAATAATAATCAGAGAACTTTAGGAGGAGGATTGGATGATACATCGACTAAATTGCAATGTTCTTTGATTTCAGATAATTTCCTGCTGTTATAAAGTGAATACCTCAAATCGTATTGTTCCAAAGGCGTTCTTGAAAAAACTTTGTCACCGGGTTGTTTGCATAAAGTAATTATAGAATGTTATTAAACTTATACTTTTTAATATGCAAAAGGTTTCAATGAATTTGTTCTATGCATATTTCTAAGCAAAATTTGCAAAAAAAGGGTTTTTTACGCTGAAACCCTTATTCTCTCCTTAAAAAGCGTGTTTTATATTTTTGTGTCTTAAGATTGTAGTCTAGTTGGTGTTTTTAAAAAAAATTTACCTTTTTCGAATGTAAATGTATCTCATAACATTGTACTTAATTTTTATGAAGATCCGAGCAGTACAGGTATTTTTTTCCAACACAAAGCTTATTACTTGCGCGCACGTACCTGAGCGCTACACAACTGTAAACGATTTCTTCTTAAACCTATGTTTTCACAAACGCCCCATACGAATTCTCCGGAACCCGTGGACTGGTCCTTCTGAAATTTTAACCACATATTCTGCACATAAATACTCACAAAAAAGACTATTATCATGTTAAAATATCAATTTTTGTATCAATTTTTCTATATTGTTTTTACAAATAACAACAAAACAAAACCATTTTTTTTTATTTTTGTTACTTAAAATTAACAACAATGTTAAAAAATTATATCAACAAACTATTTTTTAGCCATTATCATACTAATTCTAAAACACTTTGTTTCTTTTGTTGCAGACAAGCCGTTGCCGGAATATCTTATTAGAGCCGGACTTGCCTCCAAACTATAGCGTCCCTTTATGTACGAATTTTGTGTATAAAAACTAAAAAAAATTTAAATTTTTTTTTTTTTTATTTTAAGACTTCAATTATCATCTGTAACAAATTTTCTAAACATATCTTTTCGATGAACTAGACTAAACTCTTAAAATCTTTTTAGCACATTTTCATTTAACCGCTAGCTCAACAAGGTATATGTAAATGGTATAATATACAAAACATACACTCAGAAAAAAACACCTATCTTTATGTGATAAAAAATTTCTCTATTTTCGATAATAGCAATTTTCTCTATTTTAAATAAAATTTTCTTCATTTAGAATAAATTTTCACATATTCGAAGAAATATTTCTTCACTTATGCGAAATGAAAATATTTCATGTCTCTAATAATGATAATTATTTTTCTCGCACTAAAAAATTATCATTTTTAGAGAAAAATTTGTTGAAAACGAAAAATTTTCTCTATTATTGATAAACAATTCACTGTGCGAAATAATTTCTTCAATAAAAACAAATCCTTTCTCAAAAATAAAAAAGTCTACTTCTCTAAAAACGATAAATTTTTCTTATATTGAATTAGGTACGAAAAAAGAAGTAGAAAGCGTGAGAGCGAGCGAATGATGCTAGTAAAAAGGAAGTGTTGCATATTCTGCATATTATGGCGAATGCTCCTTCAAAGGGATTTTTTTGATTTAACATAGCTTCACAGAAAAATGTTGTTTATTACCACTGGTTCTTTGAACGCATTATTTAAACCGTTTTTCGGAAGAAATTCCTGGAATATATATAAGTGGTCCCAAAAGCAATGGCACAACAATAATTCTACCTCTACCTATTAACATATTTTTAACAAATATTTTATCAACCGAAACACAATCAGCCCTATTATGAATAAAATTTTTCCCGGAATTGAAAAAGGGAAAATTCATTTTTTAGACAGGGGATTATGCTTTTAAAGATATTTTTCTTTTAATCTTAAAATTTTACTATGAAAGCAAACATTTGTTTTAAAATTTTTAAGAAATTCTGCGAACATTGTTAAAAATACGCATATTCCCTTTTTTAATTCGGGGGAGGTTTTATTCACAATAGAGCTGAATACCATATTAGTACTTTTACTTTGCGTAGAACTAAATTAAAGCAAATATTTCACAAAAAGAAAAAAAAGTGCAATCCGATAAATTCAGAGATTGTGAAAAATAATTATTGTTTTAATTTCAAACCAAAATAACAGTGAAAAAA
Source organism: Dichetophora obliterata (assembly GCA_963920525.1). NCBI lineage: Eukaryota > Metazoa > Arthropoda > Insecta > Diptera > Sciomyzidae > Dichetophora > Dichetophora obliterata. The sequence continues at coordinate 61,347,513 of OY986438.1, read as the reverse complement.
ATTGTCGTACTGCTCAAAATTTTAAAGTCATTAGATACTTACTAATATTTTATACGGTTTCTGGATTATATGGAAAGTATTAATTATTATTAGGTTAAAGTTACATAACGCCCGGTTTTTTTATCACTGAAGATGCAACATTGATTTTGGGCGGCTCTGAGCGCAATGAGCGCAATTATGATTTTCGCTATGCAGGCTCTCATCTAGCAACATTGATTGCTTTTGTTGTTATATAGTTCGTTTTGTTTTTGATGACGAATACAAAACAGATGCTTAGAAAAATTTTCGACAAAATCTGGCTCTGGCCTTGAAAATTTGTCTTGTATGTGCGTAGAAAATTTGCAAGAAAACAGTTGTTGGCGTTTCGTTGCCGGTCAATGCCGCGTGTGCTTTTTTTAATTCGGTTACTAAAACAAAATGGAAAATATTTCAAATTCGCTGATTTACATTGGCACGGTCAACGAGGATGGTGAGTTGGTTGAGGATGAGCTTCTCAAAACATTGAAAACTCTTAAAGGAGAAATTTTTTATGAAATATTAAAAGGTTTGTATATATATAATATTAAAAAGTTTCAAGCAACAAAACAAAGCATATTTTTACTTTAGTCGCCGGACTCGAATATATGTTTTCTTATTTTTGTTAAGTGTGTTTGGGCCTCCTACGCCCAAATAAGCGAAAAAAAAACATCGCTCGCTAATGGTTTAAAAGATAAAATTCGCGAAAGTTTGAAAACTCAGTGCAATTTTTTAAGTGTGTAGAAGCTGGAAACAGAAAAATTCGCCGCGAAAATCATAAAACAGTCATGAATATTTGATATCAGAAGAAATGAGCGCCGCAAGCAAAAAACTTTTATTGACAATCCCCGTGACTCTCAAACCATTAGCGAGCGACAATATTTTTTTGCATATTTGGAGGAGGCCCAAATACTCTTAACAAAAAAAAAAAACAAATATTGGGGTCCGGCCCCTAAAGTAAAATTATGCCCAAAGTAATAAGCATTATATTCCTTTTATTGTAGAACACGGATTTGACTCCGAAAATCTGAAATATATAAAATCCAGCCACTTAGACAGCATTATACCAACAAATCTTTTTTGAACGCGCGTACGCTTTGAGTATAATTTGCAAAATTGGCAAAGACAACAAGTAAGAGGTTTTGTGAACTTTTATTTAACATGTGTTTATATAAGAAAAGGTGTACTAGTTCCCAAGCAGCTTTTTTATTTTTAAATATGTATTTTGTCCTTCTAATGGATATGCTAAAGAAACAGGCCAGACCAGATTTTTTTTCTATTCGCCATTTATTTCATCGTCGAAAAATACATATACAAAATAGTTAAAAAGAACTTGGGACCAAATCACACCTATAACGTTGCCTTGTTTTTTCCAATTTTAAACTAAATTACTGCATTTCAAAGGAAATTTGTGTAATCGATAACCTGTCGCCAGCATCTGTTAAGCCCACAACTTCTTTAAGTAGCTTTGAAGAAAGTACACAGCAACAAGATAAAGTAAGTTATATTTTAAAGGAAGTATTTTTAAATGTATCACTTTAAATTGTATTATTATATTTAAATTTTAGTTTCCTATACAAGAAATTTTGACGAAATCTGCTGCTGGTTCGCAGATACTGGAGTTTTATAAAAATAATGGGGCGTTAACCCCAAAATACAGAAAATCGCTTTCTGCTTGCATAACCGATTACTTAATGCTTATGCATATCACACCTTCACCAAAAACTTTCGAAATTGTAGCGAACAATATAAAAAAATATTTTACACAAGAGGACACGGTAAGTTTTTTAGCCCCTGCTCGATATTTAACAAATTAACACGAAGTTGTCTAAAATTTTATTTATAACTACGTCGCAATGTTTTCTGTATGAGTTTTTCAATATATGTATATATATTTTAGGATGTTTATTACATACACATTAAGGGTAAAAAACCTGGAGGGTGCCTTTATTCAAAATACCACAGGGCTTTACATAAACTCAGACTGGATGCAGTTTTGAAAATCCCCCAAAAAGAAAAGGAAAATCAACCACCAGCACCGCCTGGTATGTGACACTGGTTTGCAAAATAAAGTAGCGATACACCTTTTTATATCATTATTCTTAAAGATGTGAATGAAAGTAATGACAAAAACTGGCTAATGTATAACGTGGAACCAGTTCATGAAATACTCCAAAAGTGGCAATCAACTTTTAACAAAAGACGTTCGGATTTCTATAACTCATCTAATTTAGAGGAAATTCTCCAAGAGTGGCCATTACTTAAGCAAAGTTTTGGGCATACTCTGGTAAGTTTTATTCATTAACACGAGTGCAGAATTCGTGAGCCTTATTTTTCAAGTTAATGCGATTATCGTTCCACAAAGTAAACTAGTTTGGGTTAGGCCTAGAAACATCTAGTATAAAATTTGGGCCCTATTGGTCCGCGGTAAATGGGCCCGACTTTCTGGCTATCCTTCTTAAGATATTATTTAAAAAAAACGACTTCCAGTCCACACCGACTATGGCTTCTTATTTTGTATTTCGATTAATTTTGTTTGCGGAGCGAAAATTTAATAAACGTGTTTGACAACTGAGTGTGATGGTGAACTTTAAACTAACTTTTTAACTAACTTCTCTTTTTATTTGTCCAAAACCAATACTTAGATAGAGTATGACTTCAACGAACTGTTTAATAAAAAACAAAATCTGCTTTTCGAGCGGTGGGATAACTTTTCAAACAAGATTTTAAATTTGGCAGAGACTAGGATTAGAGACGCAAACAGCCTACAGATTTTGAGGAAATATAAATCTGGTTCTTTTGGCAATGGTAAACTTATAACAAAAAATTTCTTTATATTATATAAAACTGAATATTTTTATTTCAGATATCAAAAGCAGTGTAGTTTTGACTATGCTTCATTCCATTTTAGTTCCAACCAGTAGAAAAACTGTCTTTTGCGATCAGAATCAACAAAAACGGGTCCAGAAAGCTACTATTTCTGACTCTCGGAAATCAATGCTATTAGTGGCTACAACACATTCCGAACTTAAATCAAACATTAAAGAACTTACCGACAGCCGCTACAAGCAAAAAGAAACAATTCAGCCATTCATAGCTTCAATTGGTGCCGATTTATTTGAACTTGAAGAATATTTTGTTTATTTCTATAATATTTTCTACAAATTCGACAACCTTGTAAAATGCTTAGACAACTGTTTTAAAATTCATCAAGTGTTAAATTTAAAATATCCTTCGGAGTCTAGACTAGTTTGGTTACTCATACAAAGTTACATATATGATATTGATTTGACAAGTAACGAAAAGTCTGGTGCACTCGTTGCGCTCTTAAATGATTTGAAGAACTAGTCAGAACCACAAAAATAATTTTTTAGTTTTAAAATGAGCTTACGTTGCTTTAATTGTGCCTTAGTTTTGGAAGGATGTGAACAATATCTTTATCATGTTAAAAATGTTCATAATTTTGAACCATTAAGCACATATAAATGTGCATATCCTAATTGTTTGCAAACGTTTACGGCTTTTAAATCCTTATGTAAGCACATGAGACGTGAGAGTAAAATCTTTGTCCAAAGTAAAATTAATGAAAGATGTTTTCAAAGAGCTGAAACAGATATCAATACAGAAGTTTCTGGTATTCAACATTCTTGCACAGATTTGTTGGAACAAAGTTGCTCTAAAAAAAAATACTTGTGTGTTGATACTGATAATTTGAGAAAAAAATGTTTTGACTTTTCTTTAAAAAATTACTCAAATGTGAATTTTTCGAGAAAACAAGGACGAATTTTGCAAAATGATACAAAAAATTTAATGTTTCATCCTATTAGAGATGAAGTAGAAAAAATTTTGAAAATGTTCAACGCTGGTGATAGTTCGGCTGTTAATAGCAGTCTGAGCGAACTAATAACTTTTTGCAACAATCCATTCCAAAATTTAGATACAGAATATAAATTCATAAAAAGTTTAAAAGAATTAGGTGTTTACGAAAGTCCAAAAATTCTAAAAATTGACAATTCGATCGACACTTTGCATACAAGTTCTGCAACTACACTTGATTCTAAGGTAGTGAAAGGTATTTTATTTCCCATTGAATTTCAAATTAAGAAATACTTTGAAATTCCTGGTGTTTACGATGAGTTTTTTAAGAACATGGATTCATTATACAAAAGTCAAACGATTACAAATTTTATTAATGGCCGTATTTGGCAAAGCAAAATCAAAGGAAATGCAGGAAAGCAATTAATACCCTATATTTTATATTTCGACGATTTTGAAATCAATAATCCTCTCGGCTCACACTCCTCTTCTCTTTTGGCAATTTACTATTCATTTCCTTCGGCTCCTTATTCATTAAAATATAAACTTAAAAATATATTTTGTGCAAGCTTGTTTAAATCGCAAGATGTAAAGACTTTCGGCAATGATAAATGTTTTTTTAAATTGATTGAAGTTCTAAACAATTTGGAAGAAAATGGAATAGAAATAAATTTACAAAGTGGAACCAAACAATTGTACTTTTCGTTGGGACTTATAATAGGAGACAATTTAGGCTTGAATACTGTTTTAGGGTTTTCTCGTTCTTTCTCAGCAAAATATTTTTGCAGATTTTGTAGAATAGGTAAACAAGAATCTAAAATAGCCTTTGAAGAAGAATACGAAATATTACGGACTAAAGGTAATTATGACGAAGATGTCACTTCAAATAATTTTCAAACTTCTGGCATTCAAGAACATTCCATTTTTAATAAAGTTAATACTTACCATGTTGTGGAAAACTATTATGCCGATTTGCTTCATGATATATTTGAAGGAATACTAAAATATGATTTTTGCCACATAATTCTTTACTATATAAAAAACAAAGTTTTTGACTTAGAATTGCTCAATATTCGAAAACAAAACTTCAACTACGGTGAAACAGAGATTGGAAATTTGTCGCCACCTCTAAAAATAAACCAATTGAAAGCATTTAACTTAAAATTATCGGGAAGAGAAATGCTTACATTTTCTTTTTTTTTTCCACTAATTATAGGTGACAAAATACAGAATAATGACAAAGTGTGGGATTTCGTTATCAATTTATTAGAACTTTTGGACTTACTTTTGCTATCGGAATACAGTTCATTAGACATAATTAATTTAAGAGACCATATAAGTTTCCACAATAGAGAATACCCCATCCTTTTTTCTGACACTCTAAAACCTAAACACCATTTCTTAAACCATTACTGCAGAATCATTGAGAATTCTGGGCCACTAAAACATATTTGGACTCTACCATTCGAATCTAAGCATAGGCAACTTAAAGCCTATACAAAAAATATAACATCAAGAAAAAATACAGCGTTGTCTTTGGCATTAAAGTTATCCATTATTTTTTCAGAAAATATTATAAATTTCAAAACAAATGAATTTATTTTAAGTTTAAAAAATTATTATATAAACAAATCAATATGTTTCAATGAAATTAAAGCAAAATTCCCCACCGTTGATTTGGAGCAATGCAAGTGTTATTTAAGTTTTGAGCGTTACGGTACAATGTATAAAAAAAATTTTATTGTATTTTTCTATAATCCAAATTTCACTGCCTACCAAATTAAAGAAATATTCATAATAGGAGATGAAATATTAGTATTATGTCAAAAATTTGAAAATTGCATTTATGTTAAAAAATACTTATCTTTCAGTGTAGATTTAAAACTTTCAGATTTTATAATATTTAGTGCTAGCAATATTAAATTCCCTCCAGTGCACTTATATACTGTAAGCAACACACATTTCATTAAACCTAAGATGTTTTTTTAAGTTAATTAAAGAATATGAATTATTTTTATATGCTTATAATTAATATATTACATAAAACTATAACTTTTATATATACCTTTGTCATAATTTTTGGTTTCAAAATAAAAAAAAAAAAAAAATGCTGCTTTCAAATTTTTTCTCTATTTGTGAGAAGATATTTACACAATATAGGAAAGATTTTTATTGTTATTGTGGAAATATTTCTTGGTTTTAGAAAAGTTACTTTTTTATTTGTAGGAAAAATTTGCACAAATAAAGGAAGTTTTTAATCGTAATTAAAGATATACTTCTCTGTTTTAGAGAAAACATGTACGCAATAAAGAAACATGTTGCACCAATATTAAGAAAAAATATCTCTAATTTCAAGAAAGTGTTTTTGTTTTGTGAGAAACTATGAATGCAATTTCAAGAAAAGATTTATTAAAATTCAATAAATATTTATCAGTTTTTGGGAAAAATTGACACAATAAAGAAAACGGATGAACCTGTTATAAAGAAATATTTTTCTGTTAGAGAGAAGCTATCTTTATTGATGAGAAAATATTTCTCTTTTACATGGAAGCTTTTTACCATTTTTACGGAATTTTTGGGATCACATTTAGAGAAAAGCATTCTCTGGAGCAAAGTCAATACCATTTTTCTCTAAATATGATGCCTTTTTTCTCATATTCCGATAAACTTTTTTCTGAGTGTAATGAATAAATGGGAAATGGTGCACACACACGGAAACATTTATCAAAAGTCTACGAAACTTCCAAACAACAACTAATAAAACAATTTAAGACCAAAAGTTTATAATTTTTTGCTAACAGTAAACAAAACTAGATAATCCAATACAAAAATACTGACCCTTGAAATAAGAATGTAAGCAAAAGGACTAAAGCTTCATTGTCACCAAAAAGAAGTTAAGCAGGAAGCGAATGTATCAAACGTAAAACCTGAACTCGTAAAGCTACAGGTGCCAAGGGGCAGTTAGACTAATTTACTTTGTAAGCCGCGTTAAGTTTACGGATAAGAATCAAAAGAAAATAAAACAATTTGCTCAACTCTAATTAAATTTTCCTGCCAAGAAAACATTGTGTATTTATTTGATATAGCATTAGGATAAGACAAGATGAATAGAAATTAGGTTGTGTCTACGGAAATTATTTAAGATACTTTAAAATGTGTAATTTGAATTATTTATTTAAGCAAAAGTAGAAGAATATTGTTTATTGGAAACAAAAGCAAAATAAATGATAGTATTAGATTAGTGCGAAAAATTTATGTTATTTTACATCACTCAGGTGTTTTAAATGAGTGGGGTTTGAAAACATAGCTTTGAAAATTGTACAGGTTGTTGTATTTAAATCGCCTTGAAAATAACTTTCAAGTATTTCATATTAATGCAAAAAGAAAGAAGTTCAAAATTTGTATTTTCAGAAACTATGTTCAAATATTTTCTCAAATAATAAAAAAGAAAATATGCTACTAAAAATATTTGGTTAGTTGATAATGCATATATATATTTAATAACTTTGAATATAATTTCAAAAGAAAAATTAAGATGTATTTGATAGATATACTGTGGAAGCAAAGCCAAGTGAAGTATAGTTTCGATTACTAAATAAGTGAAATTATGGAAACCTGCTCGAGAAACAGATGCCTTTAAAATTTATTTTGATTACACCTTAATACCACGTCCGCCTTGAGGTCGTCCTTGGCTAAAATGGCCAATTTCTATTAGCTCCTGGTGGTGGGTCCAAATTATCTAAGAAGTTATAGACAAGATTTTTGTAATTTTTTCTTAAAATTTGACTATATCTTCTTTATTCATTTTCTGATTTCGATGGTATTTAAAATTTTTTTTAATATTTAGCATTTCAATATACATTTATAATATAACTATTTTTTTTTTGTAGTTGCGAAGACATCGATCTTTGATAATTTTGAATAATAGGCATTTTTGGAACCCTGTAAGTTTGGTATGCTTTCTGATATTAACATAAATTTTACTTAATCTGATGAAAACGCTTTGAAATTCAGTAAATATTTTTCGTTTTACCAATATCTTTGAAAGGTTTAGAGGTTTTCAAAGTTCATGAACTTTTTTTAGGCGAAGCAGCGGGTATTTGCTAGCATACAATAAAAGTGTTGGTATAGAGAACGATCCGTCTCAAAAGTCTGTATAATAAGTGTATTAAAGAACGTGGCGGCACGTGTTACATAATTCATTTTTATATGTTAGCGTCTATCTTGGTAAGCAGACCAAGACACTCTCTATATAAATCTAACCTATTATTTTTACTCATTACAAGCAATAAGGAGCCTAGTGTACAAATATGTATTAATAAATATTTTCACTTATTCATAATTTTAAGTCTTCAAGCATTTTTTTTTTCATTGCAAAAGTCGTGCTTTAATGATATCCTCTTTTTAAAACGCTCCATTTTTGCTCATTCCAGCCCGTATTGAAAATAAACCCTAGTACAGATATAGTGAGAAGATAAGGATAAATATTTTTTTTAAATTTTCATTAGACGCTTTGAATATGGCAAAAGTATTGCCAGCAGATCAGAACGAAAAAAATTTAAAGCAATGCCTTGCAAATTCCTTGCGGCGTTTTTGTTTACATTCGTTAAGTTAGCAGATGCGTTCAGAATCGAATTGGCTGCTTCTCTGTCAGTTGCATTGGTCGTAAGAGAAAAACAATATTGTGTTATCTAAGCCGTTGCCTGAGCAGCGCTGATGTGATGAGCTGAGTGAGGATGATGAAGTAAGGTTAAAGAAGTCTGCAGTGTTACTTGTTTCGCCAGCGGGGAAATGTCCTCATAGTTAGTGAATATTGTACAGTTGCAGAAGGCGAAAATTTTTGTGCAACGTTATCCAGCTAAACATAGAGCGTTGCATTCCATTTCACTCTACACAATTCGCACATTTTAATGTCTTGGCTTTACTCTTCCAAAAAACGAGCAGCGCACTCTTTATGTAACATGAGATTTAATACTTTCTTTTCACTTTTTACCTTGGTTCTGTGTTTACTCCGTTTGGTATAATCTAGTAGAAGTGTTGTTCTAAGGTAACCTTTTTGGTTTTTTTTGGTTCTAAATTTTTACTCCTTCCGATTGAATCCTTTACCTGGATCCGACTCCACCAATGAGTGTTTCGAGTTTAACGTCCGATCAACTGGTATTCATGTGCATTGGCAGCATGTCCGTATTGCAACCCACTTTCTTAAGCCGTGCTGCAATTGGTCATTGTCCAATCAGTTCGCTCTTTATGCAGCACGCGTTTCGCTACGGTTCAGTTGCACACACAAACCTCTAGCAGGTGATAGCTAGTACAAAACGAACCGAATCGTTGCTCTAGCACGTCCCTCGGCAGCACATGCTGGCGTGAATTCTTTGCAGTGGTTGTTGTGTTGATCGGCATCTTCATCACTTGATGCAGACCGACTCTCATGGTCCAATCGCAAGAGTTGCCTGCAGCTCTGCTCTTGTTGCGTGCTGTCAATAGAGACTGAATGGTGTGCATCGACCCGACTTGATATATCGATGCGGAAGATTTTTTCTTGAAAAATGTCGCTAAGCTAATTGGATCCTAGCCAAAAGGCTGGCTCTCTGAAACTCTACGAGTAACACGTGGTCTTATTTTTTGCCCATTTGCTCTTCTGGCAACTAAATCAAGAACGCAGTGCAATCATGTATAATGTTCGAAATGTCATAAAACTAACAACAGAGGAATCAAACACACACCGCAGCTTAGGGTATCGTGCAAATAACGCTAAAAGAAATAAATACGTATTTATTACCAAAAAATATGTCTTATATGAGGTTATGATCGTAATAGGCAATTATCGTGGAACTAATAATGCACCGAATTTGCCGCGTTCTTCCATGGAATTTGAGCGAAGAATACACTGAAAAGAGCCTACAAGCGATTTGACCCCACAGCAGTTTGGCACATTCAAGCTACGAACATGCATATCTGGAAAATATACTTCGAATAAAGAGAGTAAAAAGTTTTTTGCCTTTAATTTTTGCCGTGAGACAAATTTTTCTATAAACAAGTTACAGTTAGCATTGGAAAATAGACATTTGATTTGATTATTCAATAAATGAATTTGTGCAATGATTGTACAAAAGTAATGTTTCGGAAGTAGATAAAACTAAAGCCTTTCTGTGCATTTAGAATTGCAAAGGGAATCATATATTATCAAAATTTTTTGGTTAAATGAATTTTTGTAAACCGTATGAGTTTCACAGATTCAAATTTAAGTCCTGAGATTTAAAATTAAAAAAGATTTCTTTAAATTTTTTATACTTCTGTTATAACTAGAAATGGATAATTTCATTGTAACAAATTATAATCACACAAAATTAAAGACATGAATATAAAAATAAGAGTATTTGATTCGGAGCATGAGTTCCATTTAGAAAAACACTATTTTAAAAAATAATAAACTCGTAATACAGCAAGGTTCAGTAAAATTGCAAATTTAACAAAACTAGCCCTTTAATTGACCCAGTTTTTAAAACTGGTCGATTAAAACAAGCAAAATAACAAAATTTTGTTATTTTCGAATTAAGTAAAAAATGTTGGTGCTTATTGTTGAATATAGATATACTTATATCTAAAGAGGCTGGGCATGTATAGAAAAGTGAAGAGGCGGTTAAGTCATGTCCATCTGTGATCACGATAACAGTCGTAATTTTAGAGCTATTGAAATGAAACTTTTTATAAGCTTTATTTAACTTGCATGTCAAAACTTGCAAGCCATTTTTCGACAACTTGTTGCTATCTGATTAAGCTGAAATTTAACATACATATGTAAGTCCGGTGACAATGCAATAATATTATAAAAAATTTTGCCACACCCCCTTTTACCGCCCACAAATCAATAAAAATACAATATCTTCAAGACTACTTGCTCGATTCAGCTGAAATTTTGCTAAGTTTTGAAAATCAAAGATGTTAATAATAAACCTTTAAGACTAAAAAGTAAAAAATTAGTGAAAAGTAAAAAAAAAAATTTTAAAAATAAGCTTTTATTAAAACAAGACGTGAACTACCTGAACTAAAAAGAAAAAAAATAAATTTAAGTGGCATTTGTCATATATGTATATAGTAGGTATATTCTAGGTGCAGAAGAACCAATCTCTTGGCTACTCATCATCATAATTTAAGCGTTCATAAATTGGTAAGTTCTAAGGACTTATATAAATTCAGAATTTTTCAAATACATTTATATTTAAAAGCTTAAGGCACTGATATTGTGTAGTTAACCTGTATACTGAATCGCAGTTTATGTACAGGTAAGCTTACTACAAGATTCAATGCCACTGATAATGTGTAGTAAACCTGTATAACGGATCGTGGACATCGGTGCCTCTTTTTTACTTTTTAATTATTTCCAAAAATAAAGATCAAGAAAATTAGTTAAATCGGATAAAAACTATCTCCCATACAAAAAGATTTAACCTAAACTTTAAATTATCTTTACGGGTACAGTACTATCTATTTATTTTTTCTGATTGATTTTGGTACAAAAGACCTCAAATAATCTATTTTTAATGATATAAAATTCGAAACTAATTTCTATGTAATTTTAAACGCAGAGCATCAAGGCCATATAATCGGTGTTAAAAACTTTAAAGCGCTTCTTCTATTGTTATTGTACACATATAAATCTATAGATAAAACTACACATGGAACAATCGGTAAAGTATTTTTTGGTTTTCGAGGGAGTTTTTGGTCCCAAAAATCGGCTAATTTGAAAAAACGCCGCCATTTTGTCAATTTTGGCCAAAAATTTTTCATTTAGTTCATTCTATAGCGGCTTCGATGCTGATAAAAACCTCGTTTTTTTCAGACGTTTCAGTGAGCCAAAATCACGATGGAAAAATCCAACAAAATTTTTTTGCTTTGTTTTACATAAAAATAAATATGCAAAGTTTCAGTAAGATATCTCTTTCCTTTATTAAAAAAATTTTAAAAAATTCATTTTGTAAGAATCCAGGGGTGTACTGTCCCCTTAAATTACACAAAAATTATTCTAATTTAACATAAGTTTTAACCGCAAATATGTACCTCGAATATACTAAAATTAAGCTGTGGGGGTATTTTGACTTAGGTCCAGCCGAAGACAATTCTTTAATCTTTATATACAAAATTCTTCTGTACATGGGTTTTTCACTGAACTTCTCCTAAACGCCTGGACTTATTTTGATGAAATTTAGTTTGTGTGTGCGGCTGGGTCTGTATATGGCTTAAAGGTATTTAATATGTATTTAAAGGGGTACTTGAGAGTATAACTCAGAAAGGAATTGAGAAATTGTCATGATTCTTTCACTACACCATTACTTTTTATGCAAACAAAATTACAAAAATTCAAAATGAATAAAAATAAACAAAAAAAAATCTAGATTTTTATGTATTAAACTTTTTAAATTTTTAAGATATAAACTTTAAATCAGCCCTTCACTTATGCATACCATATGAAAGAACATTAAGAACGCCATTTTTCGTTTTGAATAATTTTACCAAAGTTTTTTACGAAACAATGAAATTCGTGAGGGTTTTTTTTTTTGGAAAATTATAAAAATTAGAAGGGAAACGAAAATACAATAGATTGAAACACGATTGGACGGACAATTAATCAAAAATAAAAAAAAAGTTATAGCAATCCTAACCGAGTTATTCACTTTCAAAGTCAGCACTTTCATTTTTGATTGATTTTCTTTTCTATTTCACCAAAAAATAAAATTAGTACTAAAAATTTTTTGTTTGTTTCAGGTACACAAGTTTTTGTGGTGTCAATTTCTTGGAAATTTTAAGCTATTTGCATGTTTCTATAGAAAAAGAATGTTGCTTACCACAAAGGAATGCAATTACCAAATTACAATAATATAACTTTGAAAATTCTTGCATGACTGATTTTTTACCTTAAACATTTAGGTGTTTGATGAATTTGAGGACCATAGTATATTTGGCGGTGACAAGAAAGGTAAAAAATTTGGAGTATGTAACTTTTCAATTAACACCATCAGCTATATATATAAATATAGGTGTATCAGCTAGTCGTTATATATAATTATAAATATTGTAACTATATTTTAAAATATATTTTTAATTATTTTAATTTCTAACTCTGTGTATTTATAGACAGATACATAAACAATGTATTTAAAAATATATATAAACATTGTTATACATACAGACATACATTTATGTATTCATAAATAAAAATTTCAATTTTAAAATAAAAAATATTTTTACTTATTTCGAAACTAAATTAAAATTTCGGTATTTTGCTTGTTTATAAGCCGAATAAAAAAATGTAAAATATTAAACAAATATTGTGTTATTTCAAAGTTTTAGGCCTACATTAAGCGATTTCTTCTATTTGCTTTTTTTTGAACCGACGATAAGAGAGAAATGAAAAATGGAGTACATTATTACGGCGTTTCAAGTTGTTGTCACCAAGTCCTATTGCTACTGGTACGCCTACATTTAGTCAAATTCTTAAATTTGTATTTAACATTTTTTGGAAAAAAGGCAAAAGTCTATTGTGTCAGTTTTATTTTTTATTTGTACAGTAGACAAAGATGATGACCAAGAAGAATAAGCGTTCTATATAACATATATACATACATAGATAGGGAGTCCAATCCCGGAAGCTTTTCTCGATACCATGATTATCGGGATTGAAAATCTCAATCCCGGGATCCCGGGACTAGTTCGGGATTGAAAATTTTAAGAAGTAAATAATTTAAAACGTTTTTAAAACAATTTTTTGTTATTTGAAACTAAAAAATGTAAATTAATTCATTTATAAAGTAACAAAAAGAAAACATATCACATTAAGGGTATTTCTAATTGCGTTGTTTTCAGTGTAGTTAAAAAATCCCGTGGAATTGATACCACACTTTACCGAGCGGTTTTTATATTTTTTATTGTTTTACATGAAATCTCTAAAAACCAAAAGTGTGGTCATTTTAAGTAGCCCAATGATATGTTTAACGAACGAGGTTTTTAAGGTTCCGTAAACAACTGATCGGTTGCCAGTGTTATTTTCTAATTGCAAAAATGAAAGAAGCTCAAAATACAAGTTAAACTTTTTTATGCCATATATTTATAACATATATCAAATTGCATAATTAATTTATTTGCATAGTAACAAAAAGTTATAGTGGGAGGTTCGCATCCACAAATTTCATTTTAAAGGGTGCTCATAATTGTGATTTTCAACTATGGCAAAAAAAAAACACAATACAACTATACCACACAATTGTGAATGCTCTTATTGTTAATAAACACACAAAACTTAAATTATATTCATGACTAGCAAATTGTAATAATATAACCCTATCAGTGGATTTGTCCAATATATTGCAAAGCTTTTGTTTAAATCAAATTGTTTGGTTCTATGAAAAACAAGAACCAACATGATAAAAATAAATTTAGAGATATATATGATATAAAAGTCAGTTAGATTTTCGGTTTTGTGCCGAAAAAAAGCTAAAAAAAATTTTTCGGCCTATTAAATAAGAATTATTAATAAGAAAAAATTTACCGGACATAAATCAAATTTATATTTTTTTATCTTTTTTGACATTAATGATCAGAATATTAAGAGGGTTTAAGAAACAAAGATCTAAGGGATTAAAAAAAGGCTTTGTGCGGACCAGGAAGGAAAATAATTCTAACAATTTCTTTGTACAAGCTTGCAAACCGAAATAGCGCAGGTTAAAATCAAAGGTATGTTTTTTCATTTTTTAAGGACATAAATGATAAGAATATTACCTCAAAAAATTATTTTGTTCTTAGTTTAGCCTAGCTATTAAAAGAGCTGAAGAACAAAATATATAAAATAATTAAATACAGAACAGATTAAGGTATTACTTTGTAATTGTTTAAGGCATATCCATTTTGGAAAAGACTTCTCAAAAATAAATTTGTTGTTTTAATTATTTTTAAAGTAAACATTAAGCTGATCAACGTGTTTTATTTTTATTGGAGAGTTTTGGTCGGATATTATTACAAATATAACCCACTGATGGGAAGCACCGTTCTGATTCTATGCTAGTTGTAGAAATAGTTGTACGATAATCGTAAACAATTTGTAAGTTTCGATCACGATTGCCTTCACCACAAAAAAAATTAATTCCTAAGTCAATATCTGACAATTTTGAAATACATAGTTTACTTCCCGATGTTGCAATTCTTCTAAAACTTTGCAAAGTCTTTGCAACAGTGATTCACACTCAAAAAGGTTTTTCTAATTCTATATTCATATCAACTTAAAATTAAATGTTTGCATTTACATGAATATCAGCAATAGAACTTTTTATTAAAAAATCCCGGGATCCTGAAAGACAATCCCGGGATTTAAAGAGACTTAAATCATCCGGGATCCCGGGATACCGAAATCCGAGATCCCGGATTTCCCGGATAAAAATTCCAGTGTTGGCTGAAAACATGAAAAACTAAAAATATACCCTTTTAGACATTTTAAGCTTCATAATACTCATATTTAAAGAAAGTTTAACCAGTTTTTTAATTTTATTAATAGATCTCTGATATCGTCAAAACTATCTTCAGAACAACTTTTTCTTTGTACATTTTTGTGTCGCAGAGATGTTAGTAATGGCTCCAATGATATCATTAGCATTGCCATGAAGTCAGTATTTTGGTTCTCCCTGCTATTTACAACATTTAACTTGTTGAAAATTTTTTCGAACACTATATTTAAATGGTCCACTCGATCTTGGTTATTTTTGTTTATTTAAAAAAAAACTACAAAAATCTTTTATATTAATAATATAATTACTCATTTTAGTAAAAATTAAATTTATTTTAACTTTTACTTTGATAAAAATACTCACTTTTTACTTGCCACTAACCGTTTTTAGTTTCCCTACACTTATATTGTTAGACTATATTGTTCTGGACTTCTTAAAAAAAAAATAATCACCCGCACATTAAATTTCTAAAAGCATATAAGAACATTTATTTATTTTATATATAGTCTTAATTGTTTTATATATTAATCTTTTAATAATATATTTAGTTTAAAAAAGTTTTTGCAATACATTATATATGCAGAGTGAATCAAAATTTAGCGTGACCGACTATATCTTACCATATGCTTCTGTTGAAGTTTTTGTCTAGCAACTTTACAAATTTCATGTATACTTTTCGGCTTGTCTAGGAAATACATATTAAACCAGTCAAAATAAGTGAACAAGGATAGTTTATTTATAATAGAGTAAAAACAATATAAATTAAAAATAATAATGCAAAAATATGTTTCTTAAATTTGTATTTCTTTAATTTTATTCCTGCAAAGCGGTAAACTCGAACAGATTTTTGGTAAAGTCTTCATATGTGCTGAATTATCTGAAAATTCAATGATTTTTTTTTTAAAAAATTTACTACTTTGTCTTCGCGAAATTTATTACATCGCGAACTTCCGGGAAGAAAAACATATTTGCCATAAAAGCCAATACATCAACTTACACTGTGATGTATGTCATTCTGGATTCCTTTGGGTTCCTTAATTTAAAAGTTTACCGAAAGTTGAAAAATAGTGTCAAAAAAAGACGATATAAAAAAGAAAATACAAAAGAATATTACATATTAAACACATAAATTTTATAAAAAAAATTACATAAAAAATCTCAAATGGTTTATTCACAAAGTAGTTTCAAAGTTGAAAAAACAAATTAAAATTTTCACTTCTTGAAAATGTTGAAAAAACTAACAAAGTTTGAAGCATATATCTTCTCACGTATAGAAGAAAGTCAAAAACAAAAATTAGATTAATAAAATTTTGACATTTTCAAGTAATAAAATATTTTTCCGTGGGCTTTTACCAGCTGGATACAGGAACCATCTCTAATAAGGTTTGGTCAGTCTAAGTGCACATCCGCAAGTCATTGTCTGTTTTTCTTTTTCGATGGTCGTCAACATAGGAGATGTTCTTATATAAATAACGAACGCTACCTCTTTCGAACAAGTTAGACCCACCATTTTGTTTGAAGAACAAGTCCGCTAATGTGTTAACTGCTTAAAACACATACTTCTCGTATCCTCAAATGATTTGTAGTAAGCACTCTGGTTCATCAGGGGCCGAATTACAGCATCCGTGATCGAGCAAAATTGTACAAGATTGATAGGCACTTATCTCGTCGTGCCCTTCGTAATTTTGCTCGATCACGGATGCTGTAATTCGGCCCCAGGTTAAAATAAGTCAAATTTTATAAAAAAATTTAGTATAACCATTTATCTTGAAGAGATAGAAAATCTTGTCTTCACAGAAAAAAATTAAAGAGAGTTCATGAAACACAAACTATATATACACATTTTTTTGTTTGGCTCAGTTTTGAATTAAGAAGTATGACCTTAAGATAAGATACTTAGGGTATTCACAAGGTGTGCTATCATGTCATATCATCATATTGTCCGAAAATATTACAACTAAATTTTACAAGATAAATAAATGCAAATGGTTAATAAACACACAAACAGCTGTTTGATTACGACACTTTAATAAACATAGCTTTCAGAGTTGTAATATATTAGTACTTTTTTAAATGGAAGGCAACAATAAAATGTTTAAACTAGTGTAAAATCTTAGGACAATATGACATTAGGGCATGATAGCACACCTTGTGAATACCCTAAATGTTTAGTTGCTGATTTTTACAACAATAAGTGAGAACAAAAGTTTGACTTCTTTAGAAAAGGCAAAAATAGGTAACTTTTGCTTAGAAGGATATTCATCCCATGACAATTAAAGTTACAAAATATGGATGACCGCTAGTTATCTCTGAAGTTTAAAAAAAAATGGAAAGAAATTAGAAAAAAAGAAAGAAATAAGAAGGAGCACAAAGTTCATGAAAAAAAAATATTTCTGAATATTGGGTAGAGTAATCAAATATACTGAACGACGTGGTTCGAAACATTTGAGAAACATTTGAAGTGCCTAAATTAAAAAACAAAACAGTTTTATGTTCAAGCACTAAGTTGAATAAGTTTTATGAGAATAATCTATTGTAAAAAGTTGTGTTTCCAAATGAACTAAAAAAAAAAGTAAGTCTGATGAAATCAGATGGGTTGAATCGTGTGTGTTAATCTTATATTATAAGCAAACAGTAAGGGAGATGCTGCTATAGTGTGGGGAGGAATAGGAAATACTGAAAGTGAATTTAGTTTTGCGACACATTAATGAGGCTGAAAATAACTTTTTGAAATTCTTAGTCAGTTTTTCCAAAGCTTTTAGAAATTTTGAACGAATTGAATACATTTTTAGTATAACAAAGCACATTTATACGTACGCACTGCTCTCGTTGTAAAATCGAGAATTTGAACAAAAAAAAAAAAATTAATTAAATGACAAAATATTGCGCATCTACAGAGAAATGATACATTTCTTTTTCTTAATTTCTTTTCATTATTTTTTGGTTAGCTTAACACATTAATGATAACGTATGATAGGCGATGAAAGCATTTTTCAAAAATTCCTCAAAAATCCGCAGCTAGTATAAAGCTTTTGCTTCCACCAGCTTTTAAAAAATGTTATAAAATGGACATTTAAAGCCTTTTTGTTTATTTTTTCGTGCCAGTTCGTGCATTATTTCAAAGAAAAATGAAAAATGTCACTCAAGTGAGTTATTTGGTTTATAAACATCAAGAAAAAATAAAATATAATTACAAAAGTGCATTAGGTTAAAGTTGAACGACTACGCTACGATATAAAAAATTTTCAATTTAGTTTTTTTCTCTACTTACAGACCCCTATGCGTTTATGATCATACGCTTCGCATCACCCAAATCTTTTGAGTTCTTTTTAAACTTCAGAGTTTTCCGTCTAATGTTTAAACAAATTTATTTTGAAAATTTCAAAAACTAAACTCAACGTGTTCTGGTAGTGAGCATTAATAGGTTAAGGTGACATTGCAGTGTGGTGATTTTAGGACAAATTAATTTTCTTTTATAATTTTTTTGTAGGCAATTTAGAAAAAAAAATATATTTTATATTTTAAACATAACTTTATTCAGGTATAAAAGTTCATTAAAGTATTAAAAAACCTAACACATGCTCAGACACAGACACAAACGATTTTTTTTTTATAACAAAAAGAGTTAAAGGCTCTGTTTTAAAAAATCTCTTCTCTGGCTTATACATTAGTATTTGCTATAAAAAATTATATTCCATATAAATTATTTGAAACAAAGAAAATAAAATAAAAACTACTTAGTATTATACGAGTATTTATTGTACTTATAAAATACCTACTTTTGCTAAAATTTTTCAGCTTAATTATTATTTTTACTACCAAATATTAGTACAATAAGAACTGGGTTCTTTTGGAGTACAACATAAGTTCAATCAATATATTTTTATATAATAACAACTAAACTAATTGCTTTTAGGTAAACAATTTTTAGATGCGTATGTTTGTTTTGTTTTCAAATTTGCCCTTGCTTCAATTTTAACTGATCAAAAAATAATTTTTTTCCTGCACTGTAACATTTTCTGGCATTAAAAAGTATAACTTTTTAATTTCATAGTTTTTAATGTTGGTCTATCGACCCTGAAAATTTCAAACAAATTCAAGACAGGAGGCCTGATATTTTTTTCAGTGTTCATGTTGTCAAAATACATTGGCATGTATAGCCATCACAGGCTATGATTATTTCCTCATAGTATTTATGTCTAAGGCCAGACAGTGAGTAAAAGAGAGTAAAAAAATCGTCGTGAATGCGCTGGTCATGGAGCTCTTCATTAAGCTGTAAAAACGTGTATATTCGCATTGCGTGAGGCGCCTTTTTTAGTCGATCGAATTAAAATTTGATGTGAGAAAATTATCAGTGCGTTGGAGTTTGTGGCATTGCCACAACATAGGGTCTGTTGAAAAAAGCGCTAATCTTTTATTTCTTTTAGTGCTTTAAACGCACACTATGTGCAATAAGTTCAGCGCACGAAGTGATCGTTAGTAGAAATAAATTGGACAATCAAACCATTTAAGTCCTTTCGAAATAAATACTGCATGGTATTCAAGCAAGAAGAACTTTGGATTTCAAGCTATTTCATCATTTGGATGGGAAATTAAAATCAGTCGTTTATTTAAGGTTTGAGTTTCTGAAAACAAATTTCTACACATTTGATTTTATTATTGCTAATATTTCTTATGTAAGCTTAGTTTTATTTTTCTAGCCACCGTATGAGTATATTGAAGACATTCCTAATTGCTGTTTTGATTTTAAAAGAATGATATTACGAGAATAAATATTTTATTGACAATAAAAGAAACAGTCTAGGCTTATAAGATGGTTAACAATTATATAAGATCGTAAATGAGATTGTTATAAAATAATTATATAAAAATGAATTGAAATGAATCATAAACCATTTATATATACAGCTCCTACATAGCACTGGTATTAAGAAAGTTATCCAATTAGTTCAATAGTTTAAAGTGCAAATATTTATGAGACCCTGAAATGCTGTGTATTTATTTTTTATATTTGCAAAATAAATAAAAAAATTTTGTATGTGATTTTATTTCTAATTTATCTACGAACTAAATACATTTATAATGGTGGTTTATTATTAAACTTTGCTTTACTTTATTCAGATATTCGAAGCTTAAATCTCTATTCTCGACCTAAAGAACACCTCTTTTTAGCGCAACCAAATTTGTAGAGGCTTAGAGGTGACATTTTTTGTTTTTTTATACGATAAGTGAATTCTACAGTCTATCTATTTTGAAAGCCATTATTTTAAGCTAAGTTCGTTTAGAAAAAATACCCAATAAACCAAAACTATCTTTTTTGAATTCATTTATGAACCTTTTTGGGTAGAAAAAAATTCATTTTCGACACTCATAAATGAACCTTTTTGGACTCATTCGTCGGACTATAATGCCTCTCAAAAGCGAACTTGTTTTTATTCAGAAATGAGTTTAAAAAAGAATCATTAATTGTACTTTATTTTGCTCGGAAACAAGTTGAAAAAAAACTATTGAAAAGTATTATTGCTGATTAAAATAAAACGTCATTTCCAAAGGGAATAAAGTTAGACTTTTTATCTAAATTACTTCGTTTTTCTATGAACTTTTATCAAAAAATAGTTTTTTTTAATTACAACACAAAAAATGAGCGCTTATTTTTTAAAATAGAGTGCTAAGCGAATGCTGGTGATCTTGAGTTGACCATCCACTGATCCATTTCGGAAGACAACTATTTTTGCATAATCTGCTTCGTAAAAATACCCAAAGATCTACTTTAAAAAATTTCTTAGCTTGCAAAGTCTGCAAGTGGGCCGTTCACTATTGAAAAGTTATTTTTCAGCACTCAGAAATTAATTTTTTTGAACTTATTAGCCGGACTGAAAAATGTTTCATTGCCAGTTTCAAATTTCTTATGAAATTTTTGTATAAATTTTTAAAAATAAAAAAATTTTCCGAACAACGAAAGAAAGTTTAGTTATCTTTTTTCAAATGCAAACTTTAACTCGCAATAACTTAAAAAATATAAAGTTTTAAGAAATATAAACTCCAGTTTGCACATCTACACGTCTTAACCTACCAAACCATACTAAATTTATTAAGATTGGACTTATACTTAAAAAGCCGGACAAAATTTGCGCTTGCCTAATATATATAAGATAGCTCGATATTAATGATCACACAAATAATAAAAGAAAAAATGTACTTCAGTGCCCCCCCCATACAGTTTTCGTTTTTATTCTAATTTTTATTGTAGTTCTGCCCCTGAATATACATTAATATAAAGTTTATATATTAAATAATAATAGCAAAAACTAAGGTTACAGAAGAAATACTTCATTGATTATAAATTTCAATTTTAAATAAAATCTAAACTAATATAAATTCATTCCTATCAAGGATGTAGTTTAAATCTACTAATAGGAAAACATATATAAAAAAAAAATTCTACCCGAAAACGTACGCAAAACTCTAACGTCACGCTTGTGGCTCAGTAAGAAGGAGAAAACTTCATGATCCTTTTTGAACTCATTTAGGAATGTGAAATAGTAACATTTATTATTCCTTTCTTAACGCATATATAAATCAAAAATGGTTCATTTATAAGTAACTATGATAAAAAAATGTTTCTTTTTAGTTTAAAAAAAGTTTGTTAATAATTTTTGAGCTGGCAGTTGCTGCAATTCGTTTCAAAGCATTTCATTCGGCTAACTTCGTAAGCAGAATCTTCTGCGCAGTTTGCTTAAGCAAAATTAACCTTTATTTGTTTTTTGTACTTGCGCTTTGCTTTTGCATGGTTGCTTACAGCTTGTTAAATATTTGAAGACAATTTTTTTTACTTTGTTGAAAACTATCTAAGCAAAGAAAAATAAGTGTGCTGTTGATGTTTTGAAGTCAGCAATTCAAACACTTTACATATACAGTGAACATTGGAAAACGTGAACTAATTAAAATCGAGGGGGTTCATGTTTTTGAGATTGTTCATGTTTTAGAACGTAAAATTTTATGACTAAAATTGTATTTCTACCGTATTGCCTTACTATTTCTCTTATAAAAAAAACAGATTAGATCGTTTAAAAATCAAAGTTTTATTTTACAAAAAAATCTGTAATCTTTTTCTGTTGTATTTTTCCCAACATTTGAAAAACTGCATTTTCTCTTAGGCGTCTAAGTACGTTTATATCGCTTTGGTCAACGCCTTCATTTGCACACCATTCCAAAGCCCTATTGAAGATTTCAACTGCTTCAGTCGCGCTAACTTTTTGAACATTTTCTTCCTCAACAGAGGCATCATCGTCTTCTTCCTGGTCGTCTTCATTGTTCTGAGATGGATTAAATAACAAATCGTCTTCATTCCATTCCTCAACAATTGATAAAGGATAGTCAACCTGTAGTTAGAATTGAAGCTGGTAATTTGATTAAAATTCGATTCAATCTATAACAAACCTGAGGATTCAAACTTTGAAGAAGAAGTGTTGTAGATGTTATCAATGGCTTCAGCTCTGAGTCCCACTTTTCCTTCAAAACACTCAAAGGAATGTTGTCCTCATCATCCTCATTTCCTAAGAAACTTAAAATATTGGCCCAGCATTTAGCTAAAGTCTCTGCACTGACTCTATTCCATGAGTCTTCTAAGAGAATAACAGCTTCTTTCAATGTCAAGCGTTTCATGCACTCAATTAGATTAGAGTCCTTTGCTGCAATCGATGCTAGCAGACTGTTTCTGTAGTATAATTTCGTTATTTTTATGGCATTCTGATCCATAGGTTGGATCAGTGGAGTTACATTAGGCGGCATGAAAATGGCTAATATATTTCCATCTTCTGATTTTAGCTCACTTTCACTAGGATGAGATGGTGCGTTATCTAATAACAAAAGAGCCTTAAGTGGCAAGTTTTTTTGAATCAGAAAAGCTTTAACCTAAAAATAAGTCTAAGTATTAAAAAAATGTGTGTTTCAATTGAATAAATAGAATGTTTACCTGTGGTACAAAGGCCTGGTGAAACCACTCCATGAAAATTGTAGTAGTCATCCAAGACGATTTGGAGCTTTTGTAATCGGTTGGGCAAGTGAAGTTTTTGAAGCTGCGTGGGTTTTTTTGCCTTTCCTATAACTAACAACTTAAGCCTGTGCATGCCTGAAGCATTTGCGCAACACAGGAAAGTAAATCGCTGCTTCTCTGTCTTTGCGCCTGGAGCAGATTTTGCTTCTGCTGAAACGTATGTTTTATCTGGCAAAAGTTTCCAGTATAAGCCAGACTCATCTGCATTGTACAATTGATCTTTACATAGTCCCATTTCTTCAATTCTTTCTTTTAGTTTTAATTTAAACGGATCTACTAAGTCAGGCTGCGATGATAGCTTCTCTCCAGTTATTTTAAGAAGACGAATGCCATATCGTTTTTTAAAACCACTTAACCATCCATCACTTGCCAAAAAACCACTTTCATTTTCCTTATGTTTTGAGTGTAACTCTTTAGATTTTTCCTTCAGCATTAGTCCGCTTACAGGCCAATATTTATTTCGCATTTGAATAAACCACCGGTAAAGACGTTTTTCCATTTTTGGCAGCTCTGATGATCTTAATGTCTTTCTTTTTCCCGGTCCAGAGTATGTATTACTCACACACTTCAGAATTAAATCTTTTTTCTTTTTAATGCTGCATATTGTTGACTTAGCGACACCGTATTTCTTTGATAAGTTTGTCACGCTTACTCCTTTTTTAAAGTTTTCCAAAATTTCTGCTTTTTCTTTTAATGTTAAAACCTTCACTTTTTTTGAACACATATTGAAAATAAGACGTTGATCAACCCAAGTGATGCAAGAGAAAAACAGCAACTGACTGATGGATGATAGCAATACATAAAAGCACGTGGGGTACCAAATACAAAACATTGTCAAATCTGGGGATTTCCCGATTTCTCGAGAATTAACTCTGTGCATTTTTATGCAGAAATATTGAAAAAAAATCTGTTCACGTTTTAGAGCTTTAAGCTTTGTTCACGTTTTAGAGTAGTCAATGTAAAAAAACCAGTGTTCACGTTTTGGGGTAGTTCACGTTTTGGGGGGTTCACGTTTTCCAATGTTCACTGTAATAACAATACAGGCATGTTCTGTATTCCATTTCCGAGTGGAAGTGAAAATAAATCATAATTGAATTCGATTTTTGGTGTACTAAATAAACCTTTTTTCGTTTATACAATTAATTATATTAATAAATTAAATAAAGTACAAAACGAAAAAAGTGATACATATAACACCATATATCGAATTTGATTTAATTTCATTTCCACTTGGAAGTGGAATGTAGAACATGCCTGATCTTCTTAACTTAATTATCAATTATGTGAGTTAGTAATTTAATTTTCGGATACGGTTTATCTTTTTTAGTTGTAATAGAAAAGAAATAATTTTGAATAAACTGTGTGGCAGTTCACAGGGCAGGAGATAGTTTAAATTAAAAACAAAAAAAAATTATAAAGCATACGTATATAGCTGAAACTTGACATTTTGTATTGAATCTTATCAAAATAAAGTAAAACCTCCTGTGTGTTTAACATCTCACCAACAACAATTACAAATGGTTGAATTGATTCGCCTACTGCTTGCAGATATTGAAGTCGATCATCGATAGCGCTTATGGTAGGTGTTATATAAATAAAAGACTTCTGGGAGTCTTTGATTGTGAACTTAGTGACTGTTCTTCTTGCATCTGTTTTTTTGGAACAAGGCACCAAGTATCCATGAATAGCCAGGAATAATCCTAAGTATTTTCTATGTGTTAAGAGAGAAATAACTAAAATTAAATTGGAAAGCTGGTTTCCACTCGTCAAGTTATCTAGATAGCAAGTTCGAAAATAAAAAGGACAGAACAGCAAAACATAGAACTTGATTTCAAGAAAATATCACAAGTGGAACCGGGACTTGGGTAGCACGAACAAAATGTGTTTCAAAATGTTTTCGTAAATTTTAAAAAAAAACGTTACGAGAACAACGGAGTCCATTGTTGTTCCACGTTTATAGTGCACGCTTATTGCCGAACTTGCCCACAAAACACATTGGAGCAACAGAGAACGCAAGTCATGCATCTCTTTTATTCCAATGCGTTTTTGGGTTAATTTCACCACGGCTAGGTAATAAGCGTGCACTATAAACGCGGCCATAGCATACATATTTCTGCTTGCCAATTTATTTTTTAACCATTTTCCTCACTTTTCACAAAACAACACATTTCTTTAATATTTGGCTGCGTTCTTAAACGTCTTTATGCAAAGCATCAGAGTTTTTTTGTTGTGCGCACCAAGATTTTTATTTTTATGCATTTTTTAGTTGTACAGGTTTGATGCACCAATTAAAAAAAAACACTAATGCTTTACATAAATATGTTTAAGAACGCAGCCTTTCTTTTTAATTTCTTTTAATTTATTTCATTACACACATTATTATTTCACAACACAAGACAACACAAGAGATATTTTATTACAAATTTACAACTTCTTTCGCCAACAGCTACAAACACACTGCAGCTGTGAGTGAAAAAATCTGCACAATTAGAGAGAAACAGCAAGCATTGTCAAACAAAGAAAAACCGTTCTTATTAAAGACTGTTGTAAAAAGTAAAACAGTTTTGTAAATAGTAAAGATAATTTTTTGACAATAGGGAGAAAAATCACAATAAAAAAAGTAGTAATGCAGTGATTGACTACTTTGTTTTTATATGACAGATGCTTTCTTTATTAATATAAAATAAGTATACAAAGAATTTAACGAGAAGTATCACTTTAAAATAACGAGCATGTTGTAACTAAGAGAAATGGTAAATCTTTATATTAAAGACATTTTTTTTTTGTATTAACAAGAGTCAGTTAATAATAACGAAAATTTTTAAAAGAAATTTAACAATGCTACTCTTTTTAATAATACAACAATATTTCTTTGGGTGTACCCAAAATCCACCAACAGAAAATTAAAATCCACTAAATTTTTCCCCTAAAGATTTCTTTCCCCCAAATTTTCCACTAAACGGCTAAAAATCCACTAAATCTAGTGGAAAACCCCATAATCTGGCAACAGTGTTCCAGATTAGTCTACAATCTATAATCGCTGCATTAACGAAAACTACATTAAATTTGTAAAATGTTATACCGTAGCATAATGAAATAACTTATAATTTTATTATATTTATTTTTTTACCTTCTATGACTTTAAAGATAGTTAAACTTTATATGATTTTATTAAAGTTCCAAGAAAAAAATTTAGGAAGAAAGGGTGAAAGTAAATATGTGGAACAGATTTAATTTTATATTTGAAAAGACGTGTTTCGAGAAAAACGCATTTAACGTTTAATATATATAAATCTTACTATTTGTATTTAAAATCAATGACCTGTTGAAAGTCTAGCAATGTTCGGATAAAAACTCTTTTGCATTTTGGACACCTTTACGTTTTGGAAATTGTAGAAAAGGATAAAACAAATTGTTAGGATATAAAATAACAATATTATAGATTTGCCATTTATCATGTGTGTGTGTGTGTGTGTGTGTGTGTGTGAGCTATCTGAACATAAAATACTTAAAAGGGATATCGAACCTGCAATTACGATTATATCTGCACAAGCTGTTTGCCCTCCTTATACTTATAAGCCAAAAGATCTAACTTGTTTCGATTTTGCGCTGTTAATAAATCACTTCTGCACATATCTACATACGTCGCTAAAATAACTCACATTTATCTTCATCTTTAGACAGCAAATCTTTGATAGATGTCTGCCCGAATACATGACAGAATAATGAAAACATAATTGGAAACTTAATCAAAGGATATTTTAATATTATTAGAGTTTATGGGGTCAAAATCTATATTCTGACGTTAAGCTTTTAAGGTCGACTTCAGTTCCATGAAATATAGTGTAAGATCAATAACAAATTTGCACGCTTTGACGGAATCGTTTTTATAAAATTTTTATATTTAGGAAGGGAAAAATAGCGAAAAGTAAACGGAAATGGTAAAAATAAGAACTTTTCAGATTACGCAATGGTCACCAAGAGCCCAAAATTTTTTAAGGACTACAACTTTAAGGAAGGTGTATTTTTTAAGTACATTAACATATATTTTTTGCTGAATTTTTTTGAAAACATGCCGAAGACAGTTTATCAAATATGCATTAGAATGTACCATATTTTATGATGGCAAGTGCTTTTACGCATCTCTTTACTTTTCATTGACCTTTGTACAATGATGATTCGTTCACTAAGTTTTTTTGGGTTGTTTTGGGGGGTCTCATTATTTTTGATTAGAGATTTGTCAGATTATTGCTGATTAAAATAAAGCGTCATTTCCAAAGGGAATAAAGTTAGACTTTTTTATCTAAATTACTTCGTTTTTCTATGAACTTTTATCAAAAAATAGTTTTTTTTAATTACAACACAAAAAATGAGCGCTTATTTTTTTAAATTGAGTGCTAAGCGAATGCTGGTGATCTTGAGTTGACCATCCACTGATCCATTTCGGAAGTAACTATTTTTGCATAATCTGCTTCGTAAAAATACCCAAAGATCTACTTTAAAAAATTTCTTAGCTTGCAACGTCTGCAAGTGGGCCGTTCACCACAGATGTGCCAACATACCCTGCAGGGTAGCCAACTAGTTGTAATGCTAGTAAATGTAGCATTTAAACCAGTAAAGTACTAGTATAATCGAAACTAGGCTTTTTACTGGTATGATTTGAGCAACCTTTGAGCTAGTATTTTTTAACTAGTTAAATACTAGTTTAATATTGACCAGTTTCATATTAGTATTATTTCAGCCAGTTTAATTCTAATAGTTTTCATACTGGTTGTATGCTAGTATTAGTTTGATTCTAGTCTTTTTGAAAACAATTATGTGCTAGTACTACGTAAACTGGCTTTATGCTTGTATTATTGAAACTATATTTAGATTTATATTTTTAAGCAGATTGTTATTTTTAAAAAGCTGCATATTTATCTTATACAAGCTAAATTGAAATTAATTTTGAACAATTGTGTTGAATTAAGGATGTAGTCCAGTGCTCCGCCCTTATTTTCAAGGTTTATTTCGTAATTATTTTTTTATAAGAATATGACGCTGCCTCAATGACCTTGCTCTGTTTGCTTGACTTCTCTAAGGCTTTTGACAAAGTGAACCATAAATACTTATGTTTGAAATTAAAGTATCTCTTTGGATTTAGTAATAGTGCGGTCAGCTTAATATCTAGTTATTTGTCGAATAGACTGCAAAGAGTTAAAGTTGCTCAATCATTTTCCCAAAGTAGACCGGTACTAAATGGAGTTCCACAGGGTTCAATACTCGGTCCACTTCTCTTCTCTATATTTATAAATGACATATTTGCTGTATGCAAACATGCTTCTGTACATGCGTATGCTGATGATTTACAACTCTATCTTTCGAGAAGGACTGCTTTATTTGATGATCTGTGCTGCAGGCTGAATGAGGATCTCAGCAGTATTGACCAGTGGGCTTGCAGCAATGGACTGAAACTTAATGCTGCCAAGTCATATGTACTTCCTATTTGTAAGAATAAAACTCACCTTAATGTACTTCCTAACCTATATATTGGAACAAGAAAGTTGAGTGTAGTATCAAAAATTGTGAATCTTGGTTACTGTATAAATTCTTCCCTTTCCTGTGTTGATCACGTAAACAGTGTTGTCCAGAAAGTTTATTATATCCTACGTAATTTAAGAATGTCTGCTAGTGTTTGTCCTCTTGACCTAAGGCGTATGCTGGTGAAGCAACTTGTCTTACCAGTAATTACATACTCAGATATAGTGTACAGTAAACTTGATTCTTCCTCTCTGCTAAAACTAAATGTTGCATATAACTATGCCACGCGTTTTGTGTATGGATTAGGAAAATTTGACCACCTTTCAAGCTTCAGAACTGCTATACTTGATTGCGATTTGGCAAGTTACCTTAATGCTAGAAACTGTATTTACCTACATAAAATAATACATGAAAGAACGCCACACTATCTTTATGAAAAACTACAGTTCAGCATATCCAGAAGAAGTTGTGTTCTAATAGTTCCTAGACATTGTTCTTTAAAAACTTCCAATCTTTTTTTCATTTATGCCGTAAGATTGTGGAATGCGTTACCTATTTCTTTGAGAAAGATAACAGGAAGGGGAATCTTTAGGCAATCTGTATTTACTCACTTTCTTCTCATTAATTTCTTCTATCACTATTTTCTTACTTTTTTTTATTCCTTTTTTTCTGTTTTTTTCTTTTTACTATTTGAAACATTGTTAGTTATTAAGATTTTAATTTATTATTATTCACTTTTTGTCATTACACTCTTGATTTTTTTTCTAAATGTTTTAATTAAATATATTTTTTAAGAACTATTAATTTGTTGTTATATCCAACCAAAATTGTTTGACATCTATCTGTTGTACTGTAAAAGAACATAGTTCTTATTGTACTAATGTATACTCAATAAATTCAAATTCAAATTCAAATTCAAATAAAATACAATCGTTTAAATATTTTTATATGGTTTTACAAACATCTCAAACAGTACAAAAAACACTTTTTTTATTTTACAATTTTTTTTTTTTGAATTTGTACGTCCAAAGTGGACAAAAAAGAAGGTGTTTTGCTGACCAGGGTGATAACGGCACTTGAAATAATTTAAAACAAACAATTTAAATAAATTATTCATCTGTAGACTTGTCATTCTAGCAGGCAGTTGCTTTAAAAATTTTAATTAAAAAATAACAAAATGGCGGACATCTAAATAGAAATTCTAAATTTAAGCTTAGTCAAGCTTAAAAACTGTGAAATTCTTTGAAATTTAATAATTATACTAAGTTATACTAATTGAAATTGTATTTGCTTTAATGTATTTTGCTATAAATGGGGTTTTTTATTTTATACCTTAAAGCGCTCTAA
Source organism: Dichetophora obliterata (assembly GCA_963920525.1). Taxonomy (NCBI): domain Eukaryota; kingdom Metazoa; phylum Arthropoda; class Insecta; order Diptera; family Sciomyzidae; genus Dichetophora; species Dichetophora obliterata. The sequence goes on along the minus strand of OY986438.1, from coordinate 61,317,267 downwards.
AATTTGAGGTTTTTTTTAAAGGTTAAAAAATTAACTTTTATATAAACTTTAAAGTTATATTATAACATTCATTCCTCATTTGGGCAAAAACAAAATGGCGGAGTTTTAAATATTTGTTAACCTATATTTATATGTTAGGTCGCATCAAAAAAGGTTAAAAATTAATGAATATATATAATTGTACTACATACACATATGGACAATAGACCGGTTATATGAAAAAAAAATAATTGCGATCGATCTGTCCCGGGCACAAAAAGTTTCCATTTGGCTTAGAAGTTCCTGATATGAAATTTGTTGACGATCGGATTATGTTTAGTGGAGCCAATGGGGCTTCAAAAAATTTCAATACGTATTACATAGAAAAATATGTGGTTTTATTCAAATTAATTAAATATAAGCAATATTTTACTTATTTTTCTTACTCATTTAGCTCTAAATTGTTCTTTTAATTGAAATACCTTTTCAAAAAGTTCTCATTGATCAAAATCGGTTGTAAAATATGGAGAGCTATGACACTTTTAATCTTTCATCAACCTTGCTTTTTTTTATTGTAGCATGCTAGTTTTTAATTGTTTTAAATTTCGAAGCTAAAAAATCGCTAACAAAAGTACCTTAGAAGAGCTTACCAAGTTATAAGTTATTGAATTTAATTATTAAATTATGTAAATAATTGCAAAGGTTTCACACTCAAATTTGCAGCGTTCCACTTTATTCAATTGTCGCTTCGTTTCACTGACAGCTGTTTTTGACAGGCTATGGTTTCATTTTGAAGAGAAAAAAGGCAGTTGACATGCCATGATTTCGAGCGTTTGTTTTAATATTTATGTGTAACTGAATTCTTTGTGCGAAATAGTTATTGATATTTAGTTTTAACATTTAGTGTTTTTGAAATGTCGAATCAAAATTAACCAACAGGAGAGTCTTCGGCACAAAAGTAGCGCACCCGAAGTTCCAATTTTCAATCGCTTTGCGAATCGGTGGAACACCCTCGATCACTGTTCATTTCAATGTGGCCTTCAAGATCATATTGTGCGCTCGAAAATAGATGACAATGGGCGCGTTCTGCAGACAAAAGTGTTGCACAACTGTTGACTAAAAGTCTTCTGAACGAGCTGGTAAATGCAACATGGTTGGTTGCCATGCTCGCCATTTTTGGTAGCGAACAATTTCAATGCTACGTGCGCTCACTTATCATAAATATAGTTGATTTTGTTTGTCAACTCTTTGAAAAAAAGACTAAAAATCAGTAAGCGATTACTTTTGCATAACGCTCCCAATGAGAGTCAGGTCATCACAAATTTCTGCCGAGCACAACTACAGCACTCTCAAATTTATGCGGATTATGAAGAATTGTCTTCCGTGGACAATTCCATTTGACTGCGAGGGAATTGGGTGCTCTGCGGGACTTATGCATTTTCATAGCGCGTTTATATGTTCAAGCCTGGTTTGGGTGCACAAATGGCATCAGAACGCCAAACCAAGACTTGAATTTTCTCAAGGATTTGGCAGCATACGTAGAAACCGATGAACCAGCATCTGATGCAGCGTTGGATAAATTCAAAAATCATTTGTGGTATTTGGCAACAGAAACAAATGACTTGGCCTTTTTTGATCCGGAGGTTACACTGGAAGAAAAGCGGAACATGTTTAAACGTCTCCAATACGCGGAGCCTATCGTAAAATTGGCAGGTGATCGAAAATTTGCTAAAGCAGAGCTCTTAATAAACAGCACAATGAGCGATTTTGTTTCCCACAAGACAAAAAATGTCTTTGTTTCTTTCCTTCGGTTTGAGCTCAGAGTTCTTGCAATTTGACTCCTCTACGTGGTACTACAACGACGATTTCAAAGACGCCGTTCACTTTTGTAACAATTAGTTCGTCGTCAATGGCCGCATTCTAGCCGAAAAAGTGCTCAAGTAGCGAAGTAGCATAAAATATTTTCGCTATATAAATTGTGACATCTCAAGGAACATGTTCTGTGAGAGTATACCATTCAGCCCGAAAGTTGTGGAACAGTTCTTGAGCACTTTTTCGGCTAGAATGCGGCCAATGATACTGCTGAGCGGGGAGTCAAATTCATAAAAGACTACAACCGGATCCTGACAAATGAAGATCAGAAGCAATTAGTACTGCAAATGGTTGAATCGTACCGAAACAAATATCCATCGTTTTCCATATCTGCGCTATTGTAATCAATATATTCTTATTTCTTTCTTATCTGTCAACCGATTTTGTTCAATGATACCTTTTTGGAAAGGTATTTTAATTTAAAGAACAACTTTGTGCTAAATAAGTAAGAAAAATAAGTAAAATATTGCTTAATTTTCATTTATTTGAATAAAACCACATATTTTTCTATGAAATACGTATACACTCAAAAAATTTAGTAGTAAAATTTCTACGAATGATATTAGTAAATAAAATATTCGTACATTCTACATATATGCGTACAATACACAAAGTATTTTTATTGTGATATCTTTACTAATTCATTTGTAAAATCTTTCTAATGCCTGATGTAGTATCTACGAATATATTTTTTTACTAGCTGAAACCCGGCGCGTTGCTGCCACTCTCCCTATTCAAACGCCCATAAAATGTTATCAGTTAAACAGCATGTCTAAATTGAGGTCAAATACTGAATTCTGAGACTGTGCGACCTATATCCACAAAGCTATTCGATATAACAAATTTGGGTTGTATAGGAAGTGCCACTCTCTCTTCATCACCGCTAATAATTTTTCAATTAAACTGGATGTCTACATGGAGGTCGAATACCGAATTCCAAAACTGTGCGACATATAACTCCAAAACTATTCGATAGCACAAATTTTGATTGTATGGGAGGTGCCACTTTCCTTTTCCCTACGCCCATAAAATTTTAGCAATGAAACTGCATGAGTACATTGAGGTCGAATACTGAATTTTGAGGCTGAGTTACCTATATCTCCAAATCTATTCGATATCGCAAATTTGGGTTAAATTGGAGGTGTCACGCCCCCCCGACAAACTCTAAAAAATTTTATCAGTAAATCTGCAAGCGTAAATTTTGGTCGAATACTGAGTTCCGACGCTGTGCGACCTTGAACTACAAAGCTATTCGATATCACAAATTTTCGTTGCATGGGAGGTGCCACTCCCCCTTGATCAACGCTCATAAAATGTAATCAATGAAACTGCATGTGTACATTGAGGTCCAATACTGAATTCCAAAGCTGTGAGACCTATAACCCCAATGCTATTTGATATCTCTAATTTGGGTTAAATAGGAGGTTTCACGCCCCCTTGTCGTACGCCCATAAAATGTAATTAATGAAACTGCATGTATAAATTGGGGCCGAATACTGAATTCTGACGCTGATATTCAATATCGCAAATTTACGTTAAATGGGAGGTGCCACACCCCTCTTACCAATGAACATAGATTGAATCAATGAAACTGCATGTGTATATTGAGGTCGAATACTGAATTTCGGCGTTGTACGACTTATAACTCTAAAACTATTTGATAGCACAAAGTTGGGTTGTATGGGAAGTGCCACTCCCCTTTGCCCTACGACGACAAAATGTAAGTATTGAAAATGCATGTATAAATTTAGGTCGAATACCGAATTCTTACGCTGTCAACCTATAACTTCAAAGCAATACGATATCGCAAATTTGGGTTGTAAGGGAGATGTCACGCCTCCCTGTCCAACGCCCATAAAATAAAACCATTGAAACTGCATGTGTAAATTGAGGTCAAAAACTGAATTCCAAAGATGAATTCCTATAACTTCAAAGCTATTCGATATCACAAATTTGGGTTGTATCGGAGGTGCCCCTCCCCCTTGTCCACTCCCATAAAATTTCATCACAGAAACGGTACGTCTAAATTGTGGTCGAATACCGAATTTCTAAGCTGTGCGACCCATAACTCTAACTAAAGCTATTCGATAACAACAATTTTTTATTTATATGTGGGAGGTAAAAGGGGGTGTGGCATTGCCCCTAAAACCATCTCGTACTCAAAGCAAAGCGTACTTACAAAATTTGAGCTCAATCGGACCAATGGTTTCGAAGTATTTTGATATTTTCTTTAAAGTAGGCGTAGATGAATTGTGACCACGCCCATTTTTTCAAAGTTAATTATAGTTATCATACGAACTTATTTACCAAATTTTAATTTTATACGACCAAAACCGTCTTAAATACAGCATTTTTATTGATTTGTGGGCGACAAAAGGGGGTGTGGTACAAAACCTGCAAAGATACACACATGCAATTTCTTATGTGCACCCTCCACACAGACCCCAATCACCCCTGAAAATTTCATTGAAATCGGGCAAGCCGTCTAGGAGGAGCATGCGAACAGGAAGTTTTGCCACTTAATTTTATATATATAGATATCAAAACAGTGGGCGCAAAAGTGGGCGTGGTCAATTTTTCTTTCAGTAAACACTTAAATTAGATTACTACGAACATTTGAAAAAAAATTTATCCAAATCGGTCCAGCCGTTTTCCGATTTTAGGTAAATTGAAAAAAGTGGGCGCAAAAGTGGGCGTGGTCAATTTTTCTTTCCAACAAAACTTAAATTGGATTACTATGAACATTAAAAAAAAAATTATCCAAATCGGTCCAGCCGTTTTCCGATTTTAGATAAATCAAAAAAGTGGGCGCAAAGTGGGCGTGGTCAATTTTTCTTTCCGTAAAAAGCTAAGTTGGACTATTACGAACATTTTAAAAAAAAAATTATCCAAATCGGTTCAGCCGTTCTCAACTGATGCAATTACCAACGAACGACATTTGATTTTTATTTATATAGATTTATTTTATTAAATTTTTAGTTGTAAAAACAGTAACAATTAAGATGCAGTTCTGTAAAAAGCCTTCCTTAAGGATGCGGATAGTTGAAATTCATATCAGCGGATGCAGATGTTTTCAATAAAATTATAAATTTATTTTTTATAAATGCTAGTATTTAATTTTTTTTTTAAGAGGCAGTCCGGCTTTATTTGTTTCAAAAAAATCAATTTTCTATAAAACCCTGTTTTATGTATTACACGGAGGAAACTGTTTGCTAAATTTGTATTGTAGTTAAGCAAAACGTACGCTTGATTCTCAACCACTGCAAAATAATGCTAGATTTCAGCAAAAACTAATTAAAATTTGCTTTCCGGTTAATAATAACTAAGCAAATTTTTGATAAAATTCAAGCAAAACTTTGCTTAGTTATTATTAGGGCTAGGAAACTCATTCACTAAAAAATCGAAAATATGCGCATATGACATGCACTTAAAACTCTAAAATAAACTCTTAAAATAGGTAAAACATGCAATTAAAAATATTTCTTCTATATAATTATCGGTTTAAAAATAAATATTGCTTGTAATTAACAAAAACAAAAATAATTCATTTTGAACATAAAAAAAAACAAATTATGACGTGAACATAAAAGTAATAAATCTAAACAGGCATGCACGTTAATTTTAACGATAACCAAAATTTTGTTTTTGTTCCGTTGAAGTAGAGTTTCAAATTAACGTTATTTCAAAAAATTAAAAATATTAATTTCATTTCGGAGTCAACGATATAAATTTTTTTTTCCTAAATGACCTCGTTATTTATTATGTTGATTTTATATGATTTAAATACAAATTCTAAATGTTTGATAGTTAACTCGTTAAATTTATAACTAGTACGATTTTTCACTACAGGGTAGGAACTGGCTCTTACACAAATCTCGATTGCATGAAAAACACCTCGTTTTGTTCAGATTTTATCTTGTTTGTCAATAGTGCCTACTTTCGCCATAAAAATGTTATAAGGGCATTTCCATATTGCACGTAACGTTCGTACGCCATCATGTTTCTAAAAATTAAGAAAAGCAAAGAAAAATTGTAACATTTTTGTCTTGTTTTTGATTTTTGGATAGCACTCTGGTAGCACTATATTTAGTGGAAAAAGTGGAAGTGATTGAAAGAATGGTCTAAATATATAAGCAAACAAAAAATAATGCGTTACGTGAGCAAAAAGGAAAAGTGGTTCTGGTCAGCATCAATAAAAAAAAACAAATCTGCGAAGAGTGCATTTGCTGTTTTACTGTATATATATTCATAGTTAATTCTTTTGAAAAATCGTTTTTTAGTTATTTTTCTGCAAACTTTAATATGATACGTTTCGGTACATATGTGACGTAACATATTTTTCCTTTATGGCAAGCTCGATTTAATTATACATAAAAAATTTTTTTAATTCGGGTCATATGATATTAAAAAACTTTCATCTTATGAAATTCTTATTTTTAAATTGTTATTTTTATACCCCCACGTGCACTGCTTAAGGGGTATATTAACTTTGTCAGTCCGTTTATAACGCCAATAAGAAGGCGTGGCAGGTATAGAAAAGCATATTTACTACTTTTTATTAAAAATATTTTTTATCAGCATCGCCTCCTGAGTCGATTTAGCCATGTCCGTCTGTCTGTCTGTCTAAACCCGCCAGAGGACCTTCGGGGAATCTGCCTGTCCCAAGCCAGGAATGGAAGGGTGAGGGTTGGTTATTGGATGGGCAGTTCATGGGGCACGGCCCATGAACTGATCTCATAATGAGTTCTTTCTGGAGGCACGGCTCCTGAATGTTCGTCTGATAACTGTAAAAGAAAAGGTTTACCTAGAGCCTTGGATGTTGCTGCCAAATTCTTGGAGAAAGCATTGTTTTGATATTAAGTTATCATAACACCGTAGTTGTAATATGCTTTCGATGGACGATCAATCCAACATAACTTGAAGAGCGGGGATAGTCATCCATCAATGATGAGGAGACCTGATCTATTGTTGTTCTGCAGACCTATCTTAGAATAAAGGTTATTATGTAGGAAACATTTAACCTTCGGACCGTTGTATAAGCAAATTTGTATACAACGGCTCATGCTTCTTAGTTTTCTGTTAAGGCTTTTATTAGTCTTAATTTAGGATAACGACGTTGCATAAGTAGAATTGAGGTTTACCCGGTTTTACTGGGAAACCTATGGTTATTTTTTAACCTTGCCAAGTACAATTCGAGTGGCTGAAGGTGTCACAGTCAGATATAAATGTTCTAAGAACTTTTGGTCTGTAGACGGAATGTTGAAGAGCCTTGTCAGGTGGAGCCTTTTGCCCGGGTTTTGACTATCATATGGGTTAGGCCCACGTGGGGTTTTAATAGCGCTCTGGTTTGTGGTTAGGCCAGAAAGGCCGGTGTGAGTTACACTTTAGTTGAACTCGGGCTGGTGATTCCCTTAAATTACTAAGAGAATGATGGTAGATTGAATCTCGCCAATTTCAAACAGTAAATGTTAGGAAGGTAAGCAACTACCGGATCAATATACTGTTACCTTTGGAATTTGAGTACAGGCGACGGGGAAACCTAAATAGTCTGAGTTGTGACCATTTGAGATTGAGGAATTTGATTGCATGAGTGACAGGCCTAGTTGCCGCCTTAATTTTTCGTGTCAGAGAGTGATGACCTCTGATATGAATGGGATGATTTTGTGCGGATCAAATAAAGGGTTGTATTACTTGGTATAGTATACTGAGATGACCCATGGTTATTAAAATAACCAAGTCATGTTTAAATTCGAGTGACTGAATGAGTCACGGTCATGTATAGTGTCTTTTTGACATCAGTGCTGGGGTTCTGTGGCATGTAATTAGAGGAACCTTTCAAAAGTGGTCTTTCTTGAATTCCGAAGGGGCGTTGACCGACGCTTCATATTTGTCCCAAGCATTGGAGCACCGTTGAATTAAGCCTTCGCGGCAGGGGTCAACGTTAAAAACATAGTGGCTTTCTGTCTGTCTGTCTAAACCCGCAAGAGGACCTTCGGGGAATCTGCCTGTCCCAAGCCAGGAATAGAAGTGGTGAGGGTTTGTTATTGGATGGGGCACGGCCCATGAACTGATCTCATAATGAGTTCATTCTTGAGGCACGGCTCTTGAATGTTCATCTGATATTCTGTAAAAGAAAAATGTTTACCTTGAGCCTTGGTTGTTGCTGCCAAATTCTTGGAGAAAGCATGGTTTTGATATTAAGTTATCATAACACCGTCATCTGTTATATGCTTTCGATGGACGATCAATCCAACATAACTTGAAGAGCGGGGACAGTCATCCATCAATGATGAGGAGACCTGATCTATCATTGTTCTGTAGACCTTATCTTAGAATAAAGGTTATTATGTAGGAAACATTTAATCTTTGGACCATTGTATAAGCAAATTGGTATACAACGGCTCATGCTTCCTAGTTTTCCGAAAGAGGCTTTTTATTAAGTCTTAATTAGGATAACGACGTTGCATAAGTTGGATTGTGGTTTACCCGGTTTTACTGGGTTATTTTTTAATCTAGTCATGTACAATTCTAGTGGCTGAAGGTGTCACAGTCAAATATAAATGTTCTAAGAACTTTTGGTCTGTAAGACGGGATGTTGAAGAGCCTTGTCAGGTGGAGCCTTGAGCCCAGGTATTGACTGTCGTTGGGTTTGGCCCACGTGGGATTTTCAATTCGCTCTGACTGTGGTTAGGCCAGAAGGGCCGGTGTGAGTTACACTTAAGTTGAACTCGGGCTAGTGATTCCCTTAAATTACTAAGAGAAAGATGGTAGATTGAATCTCGCTAACTTCAAGCAGTAAATGATAGGAAGGTAAGCAACTACCGGATCAATATACTGTGACCTTTGGAATTTGAGTACAGGCGACGGGGGAACCTAAATAGTCTGAGTTGTGTCCACTGAGATTGAGGAACCTGATGATATGATGACAACGGGCCTATGATGTTTCTGCCTTAGTCTTTCATGTCAGATAGTGATGACCTCTGATATGATGTAGGTGATTATTGCGGAGAAAAATAATAATGGGTTATATTACTGGTATTGATACTGAGATAGCCCAAGGTTATTAAAATACCCAAGTCATGTATGAATTCAAGTAGCTGAAAGTGCCACGGTCATGAATTGCGTCAATCTGACGACAAGGTGCTGCTGCATGTTATTAGGGGAACCTTTCAAAAGTGGTGTTTCTTGAATTCCGAAGGGGCGTTGGCCAACGCTTCATATTTGTCCCAAGCGTTGGAGCACCGTTGAATTAAGCCTTCGCGGCAGCAGTCAACGTTAAAAATATAGTGGCTTTCTGTCTGTCTGTCTAAACCCGCCAGAGGACCTTCGGGGAATCTGCCTGTCCCAAGCCAGGAATAGAAAGGTGAGGGTTTGTTATTGGGTGGGCAATTCATGGGGCACGGCCCATGAACTGATCTCATAATGAGTTCATTCTTGAGGCACGGCTCTTGAATGTTCATCTGATAACTGTAAAAGAAAAAGGTTTACCTTCAGCCTTGGTTGTTGGCGCCAAATCCTTGGAGAAAGCATGGTTTTGATATTAAATTATCATAACACCGTCATTGTAATATGCTTTCGATGGACGATCAATCCAACATAACTTGAAGAGCGGGGACCATTATGTAAGAAACATTTAATCTTTCGACCGTAGTATAAGCCAATTGGTATACAACGGCTCATGCTTCCTAGCTTTCCGAAAGAGGCTTTTTATTAAGTCTTAATTAGACTAACGAAGTTGCCTAAGTAGGATTGTGGTTTACCCGGTATTTTACTGGGAAACCAATGGTTATTTTTAACCTAGTCATGTACAATTCTAGGGGCTGAAGGTGTCACAGTCAAATATAAATATTCTAAGAACTTTTGGTCTGTAAGACGGGATATTGAAGAGCCTTGTCTGGTGGAGCCTTGAGCCCAGGTATTGACTGTCGTTAGGCAAGGTCCTTCGGGATTAAAATACGCTCTGACTGTGGTTAGACCAGGAAGGTCGGTGTGAATTACACTTAAGTTGAACTCGGGTTGGTGATTCCCTTAAATTACTAAGAGAAAGATGGTAGATTGAATCTCGCTAATTTCAAACAGTAAATGTTAGGAAGGTAAGCAACTACCGGATCAATATACTGTTACCTTTGGAATTTGAGAACAGGTGACGGGGAAACCTAAATAGTCTGAGTTGTGTCCACTAAGATTAAGGAACCTGATTACGTAAGTGACAGGCCTAGTATGTTGACTTAATTTTTCGTGTCAGAGAGTGATGACCTTTGATCATGATGGTTTTGTAGCGGCCAAAAAATAAATGTTATATTATTGGTATTGATACTGAGATAACCCAAGGTTACTAAAATAACCAAGTGATGCTTAAATTCGAGTGACTGAATGAGTCACGGCCATGAATAGTGTCTTTTCGACATCAGTGTAGGGGGTTCTGTGGTATGTTATTAGGGGAACCTTTCTAAGTGGACCTTTTTGAATTCCGAAGGGGCGTTGGCCGACGCTTCACATTTGGCCCAAGCTTTGGAGCACCGTTGAATTAAGCCTTCGCGGGTCAACATTAAAAACATAGAGGATTTCTGTCTGTCTGTCTAAAACCCGCCAAATGCCCTTAGGGGTATTTGCATGTCCAAAGACAGGAATAGAAGGGTGATGGTTTGTTATTAGATGGGCAGTTTATGGGGCACGGCCCATGAACTGATCTCATAAAACTTTTTCACATTGAAACAATTTCATTGCCTATCTGTTAAACCAAAAAACAAATTTTCAAATTTTTTTCATTGTATTTTTTTTTTGTTTTATTAAATTTTCAAAAAAGTTTTTTTCAATGCGGGGCACCTTAAAAAAAGTTCAATTTTGAAAAACCTCAAAAAATCATGTTTACCGTAAATATATTGGCTGGTGTAATAAAAAAAAAAAAATTAAATTAACTGACCATTTCAGCCCTTGGCAGGACTTTGACCTAGCTTCTATTGATCTATTGTGTTGTGCGTGTTATTAAATTGTTGATTACAAATGACCGAGAACTGGACCTATGTGTTTTATGCCGACTCCGAACGGCTTATGTTCTCAAGAAGCTTTACATGGCAATTTTTACTCTCTGAGGTTTGCCATTGTCTGCAGAGAGGTGACGACTGAACAGAAAAATTAATTCAATTGAAAAAACTTTCTGTCTGAGCTGGAATTGAACCCGGGCTACCGAGTTTCTTTAGCTTAGGGGCCACGCACTATACCCACTAGGCTACGGCCGCTACATGGCTGGTGTAATAGTTGTAAAAACTAAACTGTCAGAAATTATAAGCCAGAAAAAGTTTTCTAATTTTTAAGAAATAGTCAAGACTCAAAAATAAAATCAAAAATGATGGCTTAAATTTTTTTTTATATCATTGACTACCTATAATAATGAAACTAGTTTTTGTATAAAAATTCTTTATCAATTATAATTTAATTTTAATTTAACTGACAACTGAAGACTTTCATGTGTACTCAGCAAAATAAAAAAACTTCATTTTCAAAATGTCCCTTTCGATGTGAAAAGATAATATAACTTTTTATCGCTACTTACAGTGGCATACTATAATAATTTTTTAGTGCAAGTTAAAATATAGGTACATTTTTTGTCTCTGTTTATTTTTTCAACAAGCTTGTTCAAACTAAAAATGTTCCAAACGGTTTCGCAAACCAAGCAAGAACTTCGTGGAATCGAAGTCAAATGAATTTGATAAATTTTTTGCCTGTTTTATAGTCGAAATTTACGTTGTTTTAAGAAATTAACAAGCATTGCTTTAAGTGAACTTATAAAAACATAATTAAAAGATTAAGTTTAAAATGAAGTCAATATTTAATGAAATAAAGTTTTTGTTGCATGAACACACAATGCTTTTCATTTCTCACAATAATTTTATACACTTTGTTCAATAAGCTATAAAACAAGAAGAGTTTTGTAAAAATGTGCATATCGTCGTCGCTGCGCCTACAAAAATGGTTATTTGATTTTGTAAATTTTTTTTATTGCCTATTTTATTAACACCATCTATCGCCTATATTTCTGCATTGCCATTTTTTTAGATCAAAAAACTAAAAAAATCAGCTTTTTTGCTCTCCTGAAAAGTTGCTGAAAAACACATAACCATTTATGAAGGCGCAGGGACGATATAGAACATAGCATTTTTTTAAAAAACGCTTCTTACTTTTACAAGAGTTTTCAGAGATGTAAACAATTAAATTTGAAAATGGATTAACCAAAAAACATTTTTGTCGTATAGAACACAATAAGTTGCAAACGACGATATGTCGCTTATATTTTTTACACGAATTTTTGTTACACGTTCTACTACTACCTTGTATACTACCTTGTATACTACGTATCTACGTATCTACCTTGTAAAAAAAAGAGCTGAGTGTACTTAACGATTAAGTTAATGTTCCTTAATTTTTTTAATTTTTCATTTTTTTCTATTTTCCATAAATGTATATTTAACCTTTAATGTTAGTCTCAATAAATATTTGAAAATATAAAAAGCGCTATTTTTTATTTGCGGACTATACGAGCTTTAATTTTTAGCATTTGGTAATATTTACTAAAACTGGTTTATTTTGAATAAATATTGTGATACAGGCGCCAAGTCAATGTATTTAATGTGTCAAACTAAACTCTTTTCTCAGTGAATCCTTCGTCTCTAGTTTCACGTGTACATGGTTTACTAAGTATGTGAAAATTTTTTCCGATAATTGTTGCACATTGTAATATAATAGTATTTTAAGTTTGATTCTGTTAGGTCAAAGGATCTTCAGCACATTTTTAAAAACTACAGTCTCAAATCGAGGACCCTTTTGCCATCCCTAAGGTTTTGGTGACGATTCCCTTCGGCCTCTTAGCTACGCTATTGCTCCCAAATAATTGAATTACTAAAATAACTTCATGGAACTCACAAACATGCAAAAAATATCTTACTAATGAAGTAATGCTATCCATCTACTCTAAGTTGTAAAATATTCAGCTAAAATCAATTGTTGCGTCCAACTGCGTGTTATTCGTATTTTTTCAATGTAACAACTACTTGATAGTGAGTGTTATGTTTCAAGAGGGGTCGACACTGCTGTGCCTGTGTTCGTCCGCTTTGATGCAAAGATAAGGTCGAAAAGTGCGTATTGTGTTTACAAATATGCAAATCGGGTTATCTCGATGACGAAAGATGCCGTTGGCTGTTGCGCAGACGCACACCGTTCAAGACGGAAATAAAATAGTGTTTGGTGCGTAGGCGTTCCACTTGCCATTGTAGTGCGTTTTAAGAATAGGCAAACTATATTTCTTTAGAGGAGTACGTATATCAGACATTTTTATCGGTAACTTTTTTGCATCTAACCCTAGGGGGATAATTAGCATCACAACACTTTGATGCGCTTCTAGCTAATATGTGTCAAGCATTTTACGAAATTTGCAACATTTTTCCACACTAAATGGAAAATGTTTCTTATGGCACCGAATCAGGCACATTCCTAATTACACTACATAATGTTGAAACAACGTCCTTACAAAAACTCTTTTTTATGGAGGAGTTCTTTAAATTGGCAGTTTCCAATTAAACCTGTCTGTGCAATTTGTCAAATGATGGTGTTTTTTTCTACAACTTCAGAGGCGCGTGATCAAGTTATGTTTCGGAACTTGACTTGCATCTTATTAAGTGGTGTTCTTAAGAGCTCTCTTCAAACTCATATGGATTTAGGTGGTTGGCATGTCAGTGATAGATAGCACGCCCGTCAAATTAAAAACCATGTAATTTTATACATTTTTACGTAATTTTGCAATTAGCACCACAAAATTAGCCCTTTAAGCATTGAAACACTTTTTAATTTTTACGTGCTACAATTAGATCTCTTCAAGCATTTGGAACATGTAAAGAGTACACTTTAGTTGTTTAGCAAAATGCTAATTTATGTGGGAGTGAGCCTTTGAAGACCTTGATTAAAAGACATGTGTCAATCAAATAAATAAGCTTGGCTTGATGAACGCTATGCTCTACAACGGTAGTTCCTTATTAATTTTAGGTGCAAACTATTATAATATCTGAGGTTGCGAAGTTGTAATTTAAGAAAATTACTGAGACTAATATACGGAAAAAACTAAAATATATACATTTACAGCCCTATTCTGGCAAATTAACATTTATTAACCAGTATTTTTTTATATTTCTATGTATTTGTTGTAATTTTTGTTTTTTTTTTTTTTTTTTTTGTATTTAGGTTACTCCGAAAGCTAGGCTTCCCTAGCTCAAGAAGAATCCTCCCTGAAGAGGAAATTATTTGGCCAAATCGAAGATTTATAACGCCATCACAAATTACGAATCTCTTTGATTCTATTGAAAACTGTACTTTAATTGTGTCAGTCGCATCAGCGGATGGACCACAAACACAATTACCGTTGGCTAGTCGCGCTTCACGACCTCGGTGATGAAACGACGCGAGTCGATTGAATTTTTGTTTTCAAAACAAAAATTGAAGCTCAAAAAACAGAATTTTTAATGAAATTGTCAATAACTAAAAAGCAGTTGACACTTTTAACAAAATTTATTATTTTTGAGCTTAAAATTTTGTTTTGAAATAAAAAAATTACAACAAAAACACAGAAATATTCAAAATACTGGTTAACAATTGTTAATTTGCCAGAATAGGAATGTCAGTATCAATGAAATGTTACACTGTAAAAATATATACGGCAATATTTACAGTTTCAAGTCATATATACTAAAATTGTATGTACATATTGAGAAACATACAAAGCAGGACGATACAAATAATAGATACAAGTAAAGAGTGCGGTGTTTTCATTTTTCTAAAAGCATATGGTAGCGTTTACATAGGCAACAAGTCGTCATCCGGAGATTCATGTTCCTCATACGTCAATTTTGAGTTAACAAATTTTGAAAATAATTTCTCAAATCTGCAATCCGTTTTTTGCTATCTTTTCCAGCAACTGAGGCCTTTCGTGTCCATTTTACTCTATACCCCTTAAAACATTAATTTACGATTTGAAAAAATCGTTTTTATTTATACTTTTTCAAATTAAAACTTAAATATGTTTTTAGCTGAGTTTATAACAAATAACATATAAAGTTAAAAACTATTAGCATCAGTTAAAAATTACCGTTTTTTGCTTATGTGGCACCGTTCCACAATTATCGGAAAAAATGTTCACACACAAAGTAAACCATATACACATGAATTTAGACGCAAAGTATAGTAAATTTGCGTTATGACTTTTTCTCTAGAACGTCAGGATTTTTTTTAAAAAAACGCTTTTAAGTTACAAGACGTATTTGTTTAAAAATATTTAAGCAAACACTTAAAACCATCCAAACATCGGACTTTGTAGTCTAGTGAAGAGTGCGCTAGACTATCAATTCAGAGGCCTCCGGTTCGAATCCGGGTTCGGGGATAGTTTTTTTCGCTTTCTTTGTTCTCTACTACGTTTAAGAATTAATAAAAAAAAATCCACAGCTAAATTAAAGAAAAAAAGCATAACACCAGCCTCGGTTATAAGCAATTCAAAGGTCAAAGACCAAACGTTGTTTGTATAAGGCGCACACCTTGGTTCTTTGATATTTTTTTAAAAAAAAAATGACAATTACAAAAAAAAAAAACAAAGTGGCAATATATACTTAGATGGGTTTTTTTTTTTTTGTTTAGGCGTAAAAAAACTTTTTTCGACACTCATATTGCAAATTTTGGATTGAAGAAGATCTTCAATCCAAAAGGATATTGAAATCGTTTTGCCAGCGGTTTTGATTAAAAAAAATTTTTTGTCAAAAAGCAACAGTTCTTTCGCCGTAAGTTTTTATCGAGCTATTTGAACTAACTACCCAATGTAGGTTGCAAATTAAAGGTATCTGGGGACCCAAAGTTGTGAATAGGAAGATTGTTAGAGTAAAGAATTTTTTGAGTGTAACAGTGTTCAGATTTCAGTCAAAATTTTGGGTATCAATTTAAAAAAAAATTTTAATTTTTTAAGGAATTTTTTAATGAATTTTTTTTTTAATGAATTTTCGTTGAAAAGTCATTGAATTGAATTAAAAAATCTTTTCGTGATTCAATCACATTATAGAGTTCTTTTGAATGCAATGTTAAGATAATGTGCCCGAGACGTTGCCCTTCTGTTACAGTTGTACACGGATGGCTAACAATATGCAAAAGCTTTTCGGTATTTTGTTAAAATTTAAAAAAGCAGCGGATTTATAGCCATTTTTGTGAAAAAACCCAAAAGTTTTTCTATTCACAACTTTGGGGCCTCAAAAAACTTTAATTTGCAGTCAACTTGGGGGTAGTTATTTCAGCTTGATAAAAAATTACGGCGAAAAATCGTTGATTTTTGGCCAAAAAGGTAATTTTTTCAATTCAAAACCACTGGCTGGTCAAACCTTTTTCGATATCCTTTTGTATTTAAGATTTTATTGAACCCGGAATTCAGAATATGAGTGTCGATCCACCTTATTATACACATACCATATATTTAGATTAATTTAATTTACTTATTAAATAAAAATAAATAAATAAATAAAATGAATCCTTTTTAATTTGATACCCATATCGTCATGTTTAAAATGTTTTAAGTACTTACCCAATGTTCAAAATTGAACAGGACTGTGCAAATGAAATAACAACATTTAAGGCTGGTAACGCTTTTATGGGCTTGGACGTTAATCTTAAGTGAGATCTGCCACGTAGTTCTTTTTTTATTGCTTTGTAAGCAAGTTCACATCGAGTCTGACCTGCAAATTTCATAATGGGAAAAAAAATTGAGCAAAGAGTGTGTTCGATATTGTGTTTTTTGTGTTTCGAAACTGTCGCTCTTAAGATGCGTTTAAATGACGGACATTCAGCGCATCATTACTAGAAACGAGTATGACGTCAAAACAGCACAACAATCCACAGAGTGGAGCTATCCAGATGAACCGAAACCTAAAAACCCACGACAAAGTCGTTAAAAAATTAAGGTGATGTTGACTGTTTTCTTCGATTCGCAAGGTGACGTGGACTCGGAATTACATCGGCAAGGTCAATTGGTCAACGCTTAATATTATTTGAGTGTTTTAAAGGATTTGATTGAGAATATTCGGCAATAGAGGCCAGAATTACGGAAGGACAATTCATGGTTTTTGCCCCACGATAATGCACCAGCATTATCATAACGCATTGTGCTCGATTATTTGACCAAAAACAGTGTCAATATCGTTCAACAAACACCATACTCGCCAGATAAGGTCCCGTGTAATTTTTTCCTTTTCCCAAAACTCAAATTGTCGCTTCCTGGAAAAATTTTGAGACGATTGAAGTCATCAAAGAGAATTTTCGGGGAAATATCACCTATGTGTCACTTATTATTTTATTTGCTCAATAATTGCTTTATTTCGTGGTTTGTTAAATTAATGCAGTACAAACTACGTTGCTCTCTTTTCATTTCAACGCACAGCTGTTGCTGAAGCTACAAAGAAACACGCAACAACAACGAAACCAAAGCTGCAAGTAGTCATGGCATCAAAGTCAATCAACAAACGAACTGCTTGCAAGAAAATGATTTAATTTTTTATTAATATGTCAATTTTACGACAAAAACCATTGATCGTAGGTTCAGTCACCGTATACTTTTTTATTGGAATCGGGAAGATATTTCATATGTTCATAAATTATTTTCAAAAGCGCCAAATTTTACCAAAAATTTAAATTAAAGCCAATTTCTCAGTCAATAACTTGTCCGCTATCAAATATATCAAAATTTTTAGTATACATCTATAATTAATTATGATACGAATAGTGAAAATTTCACATAAATCCGTTCAGCGGTTCCTGAGTTTAGCGGCATCGATCTTATTTGGAAAGTACAAGAGGCGTTTTTCTTTTGTATGTCCGAGCTGAGCAACTGTCAAAAACAGATCTGTCAAAAAAAAAAAAAGCAGATTGACTTAGCTGTGAGCACTAAGCAATCGGCTGCCAACGCATACATACATTGAGTGAAAAACAAGAAGCAAAAAGGGCTGGCACCAGTTCAAAATGAACTAATTTTTATTAAATTTTGCTATTTATCTAATAAATTACATATTTTAATATTTAAGTGGACGTAAGATACAAATGTTCCCAAAATGTTTCATTAACAAATCAGACCAATTATTGTTTGATCTGATGTTGTAGGCTCAGGTTATGGTCGGTTTGGTGGTCTGATGTAAAAAAGAAAAACGCCTAATGTTTAAATTGTATTTTCGTTAAATTGGAAGAAGAGTTCCGAATGTTTTTCTGCACAGGAGGGTCAACAAAGAGATTTTTTTTAAATTTTGCTGTGTTTTTTTAACCTAAAGTTTCTCCAAATTTTCGCTCTTAATATAAAATCATAGCATGCAGTCTTAAAAAACATTCCATCTTAAGTAAGTAAAAGAAAAAACCTTCATTTATATTTCTTTTACCGAAGTTATGCGTATTTAAAGTTTTGAAAACATATCTTTTTTCGGTCAATTTAAAATAACCGTTATAAGGTCTTTGGTATTAGGGTAGCAATTTCAATTATAATCTTATTCAAAAACAATTTTAAAATGTTAATATTTTTATTAATTTTTATTCATTTTATAAAAATCATATGCCAACTACGAATATACGCCCTGCAGAAAATTTGACCAACCATTGAATATCTAAACCGCGTCCAATAATAGGATCTTTAGGCACTTAATTTTAAAATACTTTTCCTAACCAGGGACTCTCTATGCTACTTATATGTATATAGCTACTTTACTCAATATCTATTTCTCTCTACTCTGTTTCTTACTCATTCTTTTATTTTTTTTAATGTATAATAATATCTAACAAAATCATTGTTTAATTTTATTTAATTTATTGTTGTTATTTATTTTATATTTTTCAGGCTCTCAAAAGATGTTAATATATTATTTGCCAACATTGTATGCCCTAAATAAATAAATAAAATAAATAAACTTTTAAATAGTTCTGAACTAGTTCCAAAAAGGACCAGTACTGGTTCCTCTACAATACCCTTTTACATTGATCGAACTGACGCTTTTTACGGGTTGATTTCATAGGAAAAGACAATTGTACCCAAAAACATTCCTCTTTTTTCTATGCTTGCACTGGTTCCATTATGAATATTTCCAAACTGATACTTTTTGCTAAAGTCTTAAAGTAGATCTTAAAGTGGTTTCAAAGTATTCAAACGTTAGAAGCATTTATTTCTTATCTCTTGCATGTATTACGAAAAGAAATGTATCACATAAAAGATTAAGCATCTTTTTATTTTATGCAGCTATTTTTTTAGCATAATGCAAAAACTTACCTTTGTTGAATTCTTTAAATTGATTTTCCTAAATAGTTTGAAAATTATTAACTTAATTTATTGTTTTCAGTTAAAATGTTGACTACAAAACAAAATAAAATTAAAGTGAGCTGTTCTGCTATTCTGTTCGTTTTGCAGAATTATAGAAGTTATACATCGTTCTAAAGCCCACCCACCCAAACTAGCTGCAAGAAGATCAAAAATCCTCAAAAGAATACGAAAACATCAAAGTAACAAACCAACAAGTATTGCAACGAGCTACAACAATCAACAAATTCAACTAAACAATAGCTGCTACAATTAACAATACCAAAAGGATGGAAATTGTACGCAGACTACACTACCACCCACCCATACGGAATCACCACGACAAACTCACCAAGGAACATTACGATCAATACAACATAATAAGCCCAGTTTAAACTAAGACCACATATTGTGTATTAAAACCAATTAATACCAAAAGGTATAAAATATAATTTGTTAGCCACCCAATCTAACCCATTTCTTCTCTTTTTCCGCCAATCCATTTACGTTCGTTCGCTAACCGAACAAAAATTATTCATTGTTTTTTGAAGTGAAAACTTCTTTAGGCGCGTTGAACAATTTTGGTGACTCTCGTCATCAATACAGACAGCAAAGATAACAAGATAGGAAACTTAGACAGCATAACCTCAAAAAATGTTTGCATGTATTTGTGCATAAAAAAAAGCAACAATGATCGCCACTCTTGTTCTTAGTCGGCCGCAACCTCGCAAAGAAGTCACTTGGCAACCCCTCAAATTAATGCATATAATCTGTTTGTCAGCATATAAATACTTAAGTTAGGTTGCAATAAGATGTTTGCAACCAAAACTTATTATTAATTCGCTTTATATTGGTCTATATATGCTTTTAAAGTTCGGCAATTTCTTCAGTTGTTTTATTTGTCAACATTTTTGAAACATTTGCTTTTGCTCAAACCACCGCATGGTGAGATTTAAAAATGGAACGATCTTCTTTTTCTGCATTTTTCTGCTGGAAGTTCATTTGCAAACAAGAAAAATAATGTATGGATTAAGTGTTTTATCATTTTAATCTTTAAGTTGTGATAAAGGAATATGTTGAACATTCAAGTAATTACATGCATGCTCTTATTTTATTACATATCGTCAAACAAAGTTTGACAATTTTCACACTTGTTGTATTTGTCAGTGGCTTTTTATTTTCACCACTGCGGCATTTTATTTTCAGAGTTGTCAACTTGTTTTATAATTAAATTTTTTCATAATGGGTGTGTGTCAAAAGGATCCTGGTAGGATAGAAAATATCGGGTTGAATAAAATTTGTGTGTGTTAAAATAAATTTATCTTTGTTGCTGCGTCAAATGGACGATGAAATTTTGACAATTACAAATTTTGACGCTTCACATTTCGGTCGTGTTTTAGCGCAAATATTTTATTTAATTGGTATTTTATTCAATTTGCGACATATTTAATTCGAGTGCTTGTACTTGCAAGATATTTCGTAAACTTGTAATATTGCAACTTAAAAAACTTAAACAATAACGAAATAATAAAGGTGCATCAGCAAGTGCAGCAAAGTTAAATTGGCTTTCTTTGCTGGCAAACGTCCTCCAAGTGCCACCACCAGCAAGTTCAGAGCAAAATTTGTTGCTAGCCAACATCCTCCAAAAGCCATCACCAGCAGCACAAGCAAGTGCAGTACAATTCAATTGACTAGTCAACTTTCCAATATTTTAGAAGCACCATTTCAGCATGGCTCAAGCGCAGAGGCAAATTTCTGCCATTATACTCCGGCGTGAATTAAATAAATTGAAAGCGGAGAATTTGCACTTCATTTGATTGTGATGGCACTTGGCACTTGGAGGACGTTCACCAGCAAGAAAGCCAATTTAACTTTACTGCACTTGCTAAAGCATCGGGAAATCGTTGGCCCACACACACGCACACACAAACTCAAGCACTTTCGTTATTTTTTGAAGTGAAAACTTCTTTAGGCGCGGTGAACGATTTTGGTAGAGGGCAAATCTTTGGTTTGCGTCATCGTCATTTTGCGAGTAGCTCTCGTCATCAATACAGACCGCGAGTAGGTTTTTAAGTGACGCTGTTGGATCTTGACTACAAGGCGCTCAGCAAATGTAGCAAGCAACCATCAATGAGTTCCTCTGCTGACGCTTCGTTTTTTCCCTCCCTTTGCTCCGCAGCAAAACATTAAATGATACTATTCTTTTCAATGTATATTTAAAGCTGCTGGAGGTTAAAATAAAATATATTTAAAATTTTTGATATTTGGTTTTTGTTTCACTGACCGTGAAGTCCCTTTTGATGCCACCACTCATAGTACAACTAGATAAGGTAGTCTTAGGGCTAAATGTGTTCTTTTTCTTAGTGACCATAACTGTCAAACTCAGCCATTTTGGTATTTTGGCCAGTTTTTGCTTTTATATTGCATTCTCATTGGTTGCAGATTTTGTATGAAATGTCAACTTCGTTTTGACAGTTTCTGTCACCAGCTCTTCGCTATCTTGTCTAATTTTGCCATTCCACTACTTGAGATTTTGCTACCAGGCAAACAGAAAACATAGCAAGCAATACGCGGTTTATTTTGTGACGCCGATTCGATCATCCCCTCTAATGTTGCGCAACCGCAATGAACCTTTCCATTCTCACTGCGTTGTTTATGTAGATTTGCCAAGTAATTGTTGTTGTATAGGTAGCAGGAATTTTTTTAGAGTTTTTTAGTTACTGTCGGCATATGACAACTGATTTATTTTAGATAAGAGTTTCAATTTTTGAAATTTTGTATAAATGGCTGAAATTATTTCTTTTAACTAAATGCACTACCATATCAAAAATATATACATATAATTCATATCATTTATTTAAATTATTTCATTATTGAATTAATTTAAAAATTTGAATCTTATTTATATCTTTTTATATAATAACACAATATACATGCACGCTATAATAGCGTATGTGTTGTGTATCAAAATCAGAATATATAAGAAATAGATATAGTATATAAATTATACATAATTTAATATAATATGGGGGTTGGAATTAGTTTTAAAGGTTTTCTAAGAGATGGCGTAACTATCAATAGATCGCATCGGGCACACCTGTGACTATATTCATTTCAAAGCAAGTTGTCTAAGCTTCATTTTTCAGTATGTGTCATTCCACTGAAGTGTAAACAACATATATTTTTTTCTCTGTGAACATGTCGACTTTCGTTCCAACAAAACGCAATTTGCGGGAAGGTTTACTTTTGTGCTTCCATTTGAAGAAAAAAGCGGTTGAAGCACAACGCACGCTTACTGAGGCTTACGGGGACTATGCTCCATCGATTTCTACTTGTGAGTACTGGTTCCGTCGGTTTAAAAGTGGTGATTTTGATACGGAAGACAAAGAACGTCCGGGCCAGCCGAAAAAGTTTGAAGATGAGGAATTGGAGGCTTTGCTCGATGAAGACCCGTGTCAAACCCTTCAAGAATTGTCAGAATCATTGGGAGGCGACTTATCAACGGTCGGCAAACGCTTGAAGGCCATGGGAATGATTCAAAAGCAAGGAAATTGGGTGCCGTACCAGTTGAAGCCGAGAGACGTTGAACGGCGATTTTGCATGTGCGAACAACTGCTTCAACGGCATAAAAGGAAGAGTTTTTTGCATCGTATTGTCACTGGCGATGAAAAGTGGATCCATTACGATAATCCTAAGCGAAAAAAATCGTGGGGACCACCCGGCCATGCATCAATATCGAGGGCTAAGCCGAATATTCATGGCGCCAAGCTTATGCTGTGTATTTGGTGGGATCAGAAGGGTGTCGTGTACTATGAGCTGCTAAAACCTAACGAAACCATCACTGGGGAACGCTACCAACAACAATTGATGCAATTGAGCCGAGCATTAAAGGTTAAATGGCCGGAATATGCCAAAAGACACGACAAAGTGGTTTTTCAACATGACAACGCACGGCCACATGTTGCAAGAACCGTCAAGGAAACGTTGGAGGCGCTGAATTGGGATGTGCTACCCCACCCGCCTTATAGCCCAGATATAGCCCCTTCCGACTACCACCTATTCAGATCGATGACGCATGGCTTGGCTGAGCAGCGCTTCACTTCTTACGAGGATACCAAAAAATGGGTCGATTCGTGGATTGCCTCAAAAGACGAATCGTTCTTCCGGCGCGGAATCCATATGCTGCCAGAAAGATGGGAAAATGTTGTAGCTAACGATGGACAATACTTTGAATAATATACATGGTACCGTTGTTTCTAAATAAATGCTCAAAAACCGAAAAAAAACCTTTAAAATTAATTCCAACCCCCAATAAATGTACGTAGACAGTTTAACCGCCTAGTGTTGTACATTGAAAATGAAAACAAACGACAAGTAAGACACGAGAAGCAATAGAATTTCGTATAGAAAAAGTGTTGCTTCTCGCGTCTTACTTGTCGTTTGTTTGCGTTTTCGATTTACAACATTAGGCGGTAAGAAATAAAACGCTCAGTTGATCTCGTATATTAGTTGGTGTCGGTTGTGTTTTATCGTGTTATGTAAAAGCCTTTGTTTGTTATATTCGTGAGTATATTAAAACAGTTTCAATATCGTAATTACTTAAATATTATATTGTACTTACTAATATCATTAATATACAACTATTCCATTAAATAATAATTGTGCATTTAAGTTGTGTAAGTTTAATTCTTGCATATTAACTTTGTTTAACTTGTTTAGTTAATGCAGTGTTGTTGTTTTTGCATGCTTTCTGTGTTTTTTTAGTTTCTTCTTTGTGCGGTGATTTGTTTATCTTCAGCTCAGTGAGTGTTGTTTTTGTTTTTTAGTTTCTACTAAACTGTGCACAAACTGCCTGAATATAATAACACTAAAAGCACATTTTGCATCTGCTCATTTTTTAAAAATTAAACATGGATTATTTTTCTGCAGAAAATATCGTTGCTTATTCTTTAGACGAACTTTGCAAAAGCCAAAACATTCTGAACCCCATGTTCAGCTGTTCTGGTCCATGTGAGCAAATGTTTCATGCATCTTGTGCCGGTATTTCCAAGTCATGCCTTGACGACTTAAAATCTCTGCGATCAGGTCTTCGCTGGTACTGTGCTTCGTGTAGGGCACTTTCCCCAGATGAACTTTATTCAAAAATTAAGCTTTTTGGGGAAAGTCTTAACTCGTTAAACAACAATTTTCGAGAAATTGTAACATTTTTTAGTGAAGTTAGGGCCGCACCCAGTACCAGCGTCTATGATGAAAATTCCATTTCGGAAAATATCCCGCTTGCTTTGTCACAGACTGTTTCTTCCGGGACACAAACAATCCTTTCATCAGAAGACCATATTATCTCAAAAAGAAAGAGAAAAAATAAAAAAACTAATAAGAAGCGAAAATCATCTGGATCTACTTCTCAGGCCAAGCAGCCCTCAGCACCGCTTTTGAACAGGAACACTCCAGTTACTTCCTCGTCACCTTCTAAAATTCCTTCTTTGACTAATAGTTCAGTTTTGACTCCTATTGAGCCTAAAAATCTATCAAGCTTAAGGGCAGTGTCGAGGAAAAAAAATTTATTTGCTTCACGTCTTCAGCCCGACACAACTGTAGAAAATGTATTGACTTTTATCAAACATAATAACTTGTTGAGTCAAAATGCATTTTATTCATGCAAAAAAATAGGTAATAAACCTTCCCATGCTTCCTTCATTCTCACAGTTCCAGCTAAAGAGTTTGCAACTGTTCTAAACTCTAATTTGTGGACTGATAATATACTCGTTACAGAGTTTCAGCCAAAGCATAAGCCTAGAGAGAAGACTCGAGACATATTTTTAATGTCTCAGAATTTCTCTGAGGATATTATCGCACTGACTAAAACTTGGTTAAACGGGAGCATTACTGACTTAGAATTGTTTGATAACAGTTTTGAAGTTTATAGAAGAGATAGACATGCTGACAATACTTCTGCTGTCGGTGGAGGTGTCTTATTAGCTGTAAGGAACTCCTTCGTTAGTTCCATTATTGTTATTCCCTGCTCTGCTAACATCGAACTTATATGCGTTAAGATTGTACATTGCAATTCTAATGTATATCTTATTAATGCATACGTTCCTCCTAAGAGCAGTGTAGAAGTTTATGCAAGCCTTGCGGATTGCATACAATACGTCAAAAGTATAATTGACGTTAATGACGACATTTTATTGATAGGTGATTTTAATCTGCCTGACTTGAAATGGGAATCTTCTGACGATGATACATATTTTTGTGCATCTAATTCGAAGACTCGCCAAGAGCATATATTTGTTGATAATATATGTTCTGACTTACAACAAGTGAGTTGTATTTATAAGAGTCGTGAAAGACTTCTTGACCTGGTCTTAACTACAGACAGTAAAAATGTGATTGTTGAGAGGGCTCCTCATGCTTTGACTGCTGTTGATGAATACCATCTACCATTGAGCATATGGTAAAAATCAGACAGGGATAATATAGTAAAGTCTAACTCAATAGATAAAGTTCATGAATTCAATTTTAAAAAAGCTGACTTTACTTTCGGACTTCAAAGTAAACTTCATGTTATTTTAGAATATGTTAATAATAACACTCTTGATGATTCAATTAATTTTTTATATGGAAATCTTTGCTATGTTTTCTCTGTCCGTGCCATATAGCCTCAAATTAACGAAAAATTGTGCTTACCCCTGGTACACAAAGGAGTTAAAGATTCTTCGCAACAGCAGGAATAGGGCATGGAAAAAATATGTCTGTAGCTTAGACTTGAATGACCTAGAAATCTACAAGCGTTTGTTTCTGGATTTTGAAAATTGCTCAGCTACCTTATATCAAAATTATTTAGACAGTACTAAGCTGAGAATATTGTCTGATCCGAAGAAATTCTGAGGTTTCATAAACACCAAAAAAAAATCTGATGGATTCCCTTCATCATTTAAGACCTCTGACGGATTTACTGACGATCCTGTCGTAATTTGTGGTCTATTTGCCAATCTCTTTAAAGAGTCATTTTGTTCAGACTCTTTTAATCCTGATGAAGAGTACTTTGAATATATGAACTCTACACCCAGGGTTTCGTTGGATTCTATATCCTTTACTTCAGAGGATATTTTAAAGTATATTGGATTGATCGATGAGGATTTTAATGCTGGACCTGACGGAATTCCAGTGTTAACACGATGAGGTTCTGTTTTAAGTCAACCACTGTCCATGTTATTCAATAAATCAATTATTGAAAGTATTATTCCACTTTTTTGGAAAAAATCTTTTATAAGTCCTAATTATAAAAAGGTTGTAAGAACGATATAAACAACTACAGGCCTATCGCGAAACTCTCGTCGATTCCAAAACTTTTTGAGTGCCTCGTGTATGATCGTGTGAAAATTCACTGTGGGAAGGTCATGACAACTCGTGAGCATGGATTTGTTACTGGCACATCCACTGTGTCTAATCTCCTCGATTTTACAACGTTTTGCTTAAATTCATTTTATTCATGTAACCAGGTCGACTGTATTTACACTGATTTTAGTAAAGCATTTGATAAACTGCCACACAACTTAATTCTATTTAAACTAAAGTTAATGGGTTTTCCACAATTTTTTGTGAGCTGGATTCAATCGTATCTGACAGAGCGATCTTATCAAATACGATTTCGAGGCGTATTGTCAGCTGAATTTATTGCTGAATCAGGTGTTCCTCAAGGTAGCCACCTTGGTCCACTTCTGTTTATTTTAGCCATTAATGATGTAACCCACATCATCAAACACTCTCATCTACTTATCTATGCAGATGACATGAAAATATACAGAACAATAGATGCTAAAGACAATTCAGATCTGCTCCAGTCTGATTTGAAGTCCTTTGAAATTTGGTGTTCTAAAAAAAATATGTTTCTAAATCCAGATAAATGCCAAACTATGACCTTTTCGCGAAAAAGGAATAATTTAACTATTGATTATACGATAAAAGATACTGCATTAAGTCGTGTAGATGCTGTCAAAGATCTGGGTATATGCATGGATTCTAAGCTATCGTTTAACGTTCATATTGATTACATTTGTAAAAAAGCATCTTCTATGCGCAGGTTTATGAAACGCTGGGCCAAAGAATTTAATAGTATGATCACAACTACAACGCTGTATTATGCAATTGTGCGACCTCACTTAGAGCATGCAAGTCAAGTTTGGTCCCCAAGTTACAATGTACATGTTGAACGTATAGAGAGAATCCAAAAACGTTTTGTTCGGTTTGCTCTAAGGGGCTTAAGTGCAACTGATACTTTAAACCTTCCTCCTTATGAGGATCGTTTAAAACTATTAAAAATGCAATCTTTGAATGAGAGAAGGAAGTCTGCAGATATCGTCTATTTACACCAACTCATAACTGGTGTATTCGATTCACCAGAACTCCTAACTCTTATAAATTTAAAACTGTAGCTTTTTTGATGTTAACTTATCGAAAGGTCAACTCAAAAGTAGATTGAAAACTAATGTATGATTAGATCTATGTAAACGCATGGTTAGTTGTTATGTCTTGTGTTGTCCCTGAGCCCAACCCATATTATGGTGGGTAAATTTTTCTCACTTTGGATTGTTTTGGACCATTCTTATCGATATCATTAAGGCTATTCACGGTTTGAGCGTACTTTTAACAAATCGTATTTATAGCATTTGTTATTGTTCAAACTGTGAGCACCTCGCCATGTGACTGTCGTATAAAAAGATTGTGCAACCCTGTGATGTATGCGATTATGCGGCTGTAGACAGAGCATAAAAATACGAGGTACAAAAAACACGTCCAAGGGCTGCTTTTATTTACGCGTGCCTGCGTATTTGCATTTATATGCAAAACAACAACAAAGCAAAATAAGCTTTCGTAAATTGGCGTACAAATAGCAAATCGAACAAATGACAGACCAGCGTATTCGAACTGTGAATGGCCTTATTGAGATGTTTTAATGTTATTTGGGCTGGTCCTTAAGATGATCTAATGCGGAGAAAGTGCGAAAAAGCTGTAGTAGCTGAACTCTATTGTTATTGCATGTTAACGCTTGTGATAAGCAGACTGTATTCATTCAATTACAACTGTAAATATAAATTTATTTTGCAGGTTTTTTGTGTAATTGTTTTTATGTACATATATATAAAGTGTTATAAAAATACTTCGATTGTCATATGCCGACTTTAGCTACAAAAAACTTCAAGCTAACTGCACAGAAACTATTACCAAGCAAATCTATAACAAAAACGCAGAGAGAATGACACGATCACAGCGGTTGCGCAGCGTTAGAGGGGATGAAATGAATTGGCGGCGAAAAATAAATAGCACTTTGCTTGCTATTTTTTCTGTTTGCCTGCTAGGAAGATCTAAAGTGGAGGCATTAAAAGAGACTTCACGACAGTCAAACAAAATACAAATACGAAAAAGTTAAATTTCATTTTATTTCAGCAGTAAGCTCTGAAGTCTCTTTTAATGCCTTCCTCCACTTGAGATCTTGCTAGCAGGCAAACAGAAAAAATAGCAAGCAAAGTGCTGTATATTTTCCGCCTCCAATTCGGTTCATCTCCTCTAACGCTGCGCAACCGCTGGGATCTTGTCGTTCTCTTTGCGTTGTTGTTGTAGATTTGCTTTGGTAGTAATTGTTGCACAGTAAGCTTTAATTTTTTGTAGATGATTATTTGTAGCTACAGTCAGCATATGACATCGAACTATTTTAAAAAACAGTTTATACATATGAATTAAAGAGTATATATAATATTGGTAAAACTATTTGTTTTTAGTAAAAGTGTTACCGTATCGGAAATACATATATACATATATATATATATACATACACATAGTTCATATACATGAACAATTCAGCTCATTGAGGAAATTTAAAGAGTATTTATGTATATTTATATAATAAGAATTACGTAATAAACCTGCAAAATAAATTAATATTTTCAGTAGTAATTGGATAACAAAAGTCTGCTAATCCTAAGCATTCTATTTTTTTAAAGTGTTTGGTATCAATTTATTACATGAATTAAATATAATTTGTATGCTATAGATATTTCTTAATTTTAGAATATTCTATTTTTAATACACAACGCAATATAGATATGGTGTTCATGTATTTTGTGTGTTATGATATAAATAGATATAAATAATCTTTAATTTTTTATGTTAATTCAATAATGAAAGTAATATATAAAAAATTTAATAAATTGCTAGATGCTCTTAACGTAAATAATTCTAAAATCATATGCCGACTGTAGCTACACAATTAGAATTCACAACGTCTACAAAAAATTTCCAGCTAACTGCGCCAATAACAATTACCAAGGAAATCTACAAACAAGGACGCACAGAGAAGAACAAGATCATAGCGGAACTTTTAGAACTTTTTGATTTTCATCCTACATGTAGGGCGGGCTGCAGTATGAGCTTTCGCCATCCTACATGTCCGTCCGACCTGTCAAATCCATCCTACATGTAGGATAGTCCGAAACCCCCTATTAGCATGAAAATTCTTATATAGCAGTAAGGCGGTCCGTGGCAGGACAACGTCTTCCAGGGAATACTAATATTTTATATATTGGTTTTCGCTTCGGTCGGCAGTCCTCTCACTGCTATACTTTTATACCGTTGCTTCTTTATTTATTTCAATATTCATTGGTGTTCGATAGTTTGTCGAAATGCACCATAGAAATGAAACGAGTTTTTTGCTTCGCCAGAAGCTAGTGTTCGAACTGAAAGGTGGCTATTTTCACAACCAAATGTTCAATTACACATGACTTTAACCGAAATCGATCAATTATTAGATTATTTAAACAATTGGACATTAATTAAATTTATTTGGCCGAATATTGAAATAAATAAAGAAGCAACTAGAACAGATGACAACCCTTGATAGAGTTGATGGCGGTGATCTATAAATAGCCTACTGCTTTGAAATGTCATATGATTAGCAGCCATACAAATCAAAAGAATGAATTCCAAAATCTGCGCACTCATATACTAGTTCAAACAGTGAGTTGATCACAGCTTAATCACTCAAAGGCTACTGAAGAGGAATATTTAGCGATTTCCGAAACAGACTGTCTAGTCAGCTAAGTGATTGACTCTATACAGAGTTGTTGTTGTTGTTGTTGCCTTCTTTAAAAACTTACTTGATCTAAAGCTCACAATTTATTTCATGTAATAATTTCATAGATCGTAAAACTAATTAAACGTCAGATTGTTTGTCATCAAGTCTTAACACGTATCGTTAAGAGGTTAACAGTTCTATAGATTTAACATTATACCACCCTACAAAGTCATGTACTACAATACACTGGGGTTGCGCTAGTCCCAATGCTTTTTAAAATATTCACTGTGTCGCTTCTAAAATTGATTTAAAGGCATTCCTATCTGCTCTATGCAGCTCCCACTGTTAATGCAAACGATAGTTCTACATCTATTTAATATATATCCAGTGGCGGGTTTAGGCATTCTGCCGCCCCACAATGTGTCTTTTTAAATTTTGGCGTGCCAAATACGCAAAAATGAAATGTTAAATTATTTAAAAAAGACTTCTTTTCCCTAGAGAAATATATTTATGTAGTTAAAAACAATATTAAAAATTCAAAATAACTCTTGAATTTTTTTAAAAATTTCTGAAAATAAGACCTTTAAATAAACGAAGATAAAGTGAATGCAACGCTCTAGAAGTAAGTCAAATTTAACTAACCATAACTTTTGATATAGATAATATTTTGCAATCATTTTGCAATCATTGGTTAAATTACTATTAAATCTTATAAAAAAAGTTTCAAAGCTTACGAAAATAACATAAAACAAATTTTTAAAAAATTATTTTTTTTCATAAAATTTTATTTATGGTCATATTTAGTAAAACATATCTAAAGTATTTATCATTATCTAACCTGGAGAATATAATGAAAATTGCATTTAGTGTATTAGCTTTTAATTTAAAAAAAAACCATTGCGAAAAGTTGCGAAAGTAAAAGATATCATCATAATGCAACTGGAACTTTTCATTCCTGTGCTTAATGCACATAAACTTATTAAGATAATTTCTGTAATTTCTGTAATAAGTTTATTTTTGATATTATTATTAAGACAAACAAATTGTGCAAATAAAATTAATTTCAACGTTGTTAAATTTCATGATAGTTTTTAACTACTTTTATAGTTTTTAACTACTTAGGTCTCTATAATAACTCTATAGCAAACTAAGAAGACAAAATTAAAAAATTTATGGATAAGTAATAATGATAGTTAAAATTATAATTGTTCCAAATTTCGTTCTTCCGCTTTTTATACTTTCCACGCAATGACTTATTTTATGTTGAACTAATTTGCTTGCTTTAGAAATTGTGGGCAACAACAAAACATACACACGCTTTAAAAAATGCATAGTAAGCAAACAAGCTAGCACAAATACCTACTGTTGTCTCTATTAAACATTGAAAAGCCAAAGCTAAACAAAATAAAATATATATTAAAACTACTTATAAAGTTGTAGGAATAAGTTTTAAGTGAATCCCTTACTGTAATACACATTTTCGATGCGAAATTAAATAAAATAATTCTTTACTTTCTTTTTTATGAAAGGTATTAATGGTAAACACAATATTGTATGCTTATCTTAAAAATATTTTTTTTAGGTTTTGTGTCTAATGTCAGCAATTAATTTATAATAATTATGTTGTAGTGGCAAAGAGTTGTTCAGCATGGTTTCCTAATATGTTAGTTGCATTATTTTTTTATTACTTTTTATCTTTATATCTTTGTTACAAATCAAGATGTGATATAATAATTTATTTAAGAGATATTTGTTAATCTGCCGTTATTGAATTAAAATTCTCGTTTTAATATATGCCAATGGGTGGATGGGAGGTAGGCGTGGCAGTAAACCGATCACGACCATTTTTTGTAAAAGTTTTTATTTTTGTATTAAAAACCTACTTGCAAAACTTTATGTCTCCAGCTATGGTACTTTTTGAGATATGAGTTTTTGAGCACGCCAAAATTGAAAAAGACACACTGTGCGCCCCAGGCCCGACATTAGCGCCGCCTCTGACATAGTAAAATTTTTTCTTAATTTTTATTTTTATTTTTTTACACACAACTACACAGTAATTTATTCAAAATAATAAAAATGAAAAGTTGCATTATGTGCTCGTGCGAAATCATTTATTTCGTCCTCATAACTTAGTTTTTGTTCTAGATCTCTTCAATATTTAGTAAGGCCAGTGCATTTGATCGCTTTTCATTCATAGTTGTCCGTAAATAGTTTTTAATTCGTTTTAATGCAGAAAATGTACGTTTTCCTGCGTAGTTTTTTTTCCCTCTTACTCTCAATCTTTATAGAACTTTATAGACGCTTTTAAATGAGTATGAATGACAAATGTCTGTCGTCCGCAAATGAACGTATTGGGTTATATGTCAATGAAAGAAATATGTTTATAAAACCAGAAACAAGGTTGGCAGTAGAACCGCAGCCTGCTGTACTCCTGTAATAACGGTGTGCTCCTCGGACGAAATACCGTCAACTACTACACGAATCGTTCTGCTCTTAAGGAAACACGTGGTCCATCGAGTAGAGCTACCACCAACACCATGTGGAAATAGTTTTGAGACGAATGCTTTATGTCACATTCTGTAAAACGTCTTTAAAATATTAAGAGCAACAACCTTGTTTAATCCGAAAAAATGAAGGCATTGGTTCCATTTTTTGGTTTGAACGCCAAGAGGTTACCTAAAGAAACCACATTTTTGATCAGTGAGCAGTATGTTGTGCTCCAGATA
The DNA here is from genome assembly GCA_963920525.1 of Dichetophora obliterata. Classification (NCBI taxonomy): domain Eukaryota; kingdom Metazoa; phylum Arthropoda; class Insecta; order Diptera; family Sciomyzidae; genus Dichetophora; species Dichetophora obliterata. The sequence goes on along the minus strand of OY986438.1, from coordinate 61,284,275 downwards.
GTTCATTGTTTTAAAGTAAGTTACGCTCTCCACACGTAGAAAAAATATATATTTGACACAAACATAATAGCGAAGGATACTATTATGTTTAAAAACTTGTTAATAGCAGACAAGTTAGTTTTTACAAGAAATGTGTTTTTATTTCATGGTCAACATATAATTTTTCCGGAAGCAAATTATGTTCACTTTAATGTTCATTGCAAATAAGCTTATTTGTTGCAATAAATATATTAGGGCAGTTCACGATCTTGTTGCATCGTTGCAAATGCAAAATAAACAGCTTTTACAAAAACAAAAAGCATATGTTGCAAAAGCTTTTCAATGCATTTTGTTTTTGTAAAAGCTGTTTATTTTGCATTTGCAACGATGCAACAAGATCGTGAACTGCCCTATTATGTTTACTGAAGCTAAAAATATGTTTGGGACAAGTAAGCTTTTGTTGCTATATTTTAATTATTTCTTATTTATAACTTAATTTATTATTTTTTAATTGTTTGTTGCTCTTCTTTGAGGTTTGCCATTGTTTGCGGCTGAATAGAAATATTAATTCAATTTCTGTTCGAGCTGGGTTTGAACCCCAGCTCTTTCGCTTACGAGCCAAGCACAGTACCAGTAGGCTACGGCCACCACCAGTTGTCGTCTGACTAAAGTCACTGATAAACGTGGTATGCCTTTCAGTAGCAGAAAACATGAACATTGCGGACTTGTTTTTCCGCAAAAATATTTTTTGTCGCATCAATACAAATATGTTTAAATGGAAACATTGAAATGATTGTCACAAAAATAGCAATATGTATGATAAACATAATATGGTCAGAATTGCGAAATATATTTACGGTTAACAGAAAGTCGAAGGCCGCATTGGAGTTATTCCATAAGGACCAGAAGCTTTGCTTATGTTGAGATTTGTAAAGAGCCTTTTAACTGCTCTCGTTTAAAAGTAATTTTTTTGCATTGCAGAAGATCTACAATCAAAAAAATTTCCAGAAAATCTAGAAGAATAGCACCCAATCATTAAAAAATCAGACTTTATTTAGCGACATGGCAAATTTTCTTCAAATGAAGTATACATTTTGCGTTAAATTGAAACCAGAAGTGTAAAATAGTTTAGGAAAATTATCCAATTATTTACGAGCTATTTCGCTAAATTGAAGAAACTAAGCCCAATTGTGTTGAAATCTTATGGCACTTGAGTAAGTTTTTCCACCGTTTATTTATCATCATATTATTTTTGTTATTATTAACATTAAATTAAATTGAAAAATCACCGCTGTCAGAAGACTTGAACCTCGGCAGCGTAAGTGCATGTCCATCAGCTTATTCATTCGACCATCGCAGTTGCTTAACAATCGTCACTTAATTTGCTTCTTTAAGAATCGTTCGCTTTGTAAGTAATTTTAAAGCATTTTTCTAGATATATAAGAAAAGCATCTTTAAAATAAATCATTTGTGATGTACAAAAAAGAAAAACTTACATGTATTTCTATGAAATATCCAAGTGTTGTAACTTATACTTCTTCAAATTTAAGAAATAATGCTGTAAAATGTTGCAAGCGGACTTGATATAATCCAGTATTTCTTCAAATTATTTCTGATTTTATACAATTTTTGAAAATTTAACTTTTATCATACCTTCACTTGTTATATTTAAGTAAAAACTTGTCTTCAAAACTAAGAAGCTAAGAAGAGCAGTGGCTGATTGCTATCCAGGAGAGTGGAATTTTGTTCAAGCAATCCAGACAATAAATTTTTTTATCAGCCGAGTCAGTAAAGATTTGGTCCTCTTTTAAAAGAGTTAGAATCGATGACAATGTCTGATTCTTTACTCTTTTAAAAAATGTTTAACAATTTTTTGCTCAAATTGGGGCAGAGGTGAAACTTTTTTAAATGCTATTTTCGTGCAGAAACTTTTCGACTTTTACAATTGCATTACAGCAATTCCTTGCCTCGATGCGAAGACTTTTGTTTTAGCATGACTGCAAACTTGCAAGTCTCATTAAACCACGAAAGGTCCTTTGCTTTAATGTTTCTTGTGTGGGAATGAAAGACCGCATACCCAATAAAATATTTCTTGTACCATGACAGTGCGGCATTCATATTTCTATCAGCGAATCATAATTTCCCATTGAAGTTGTGATAAAAATTATTTAACGCAGTCCAATTTGCATTTCCATAAAACCATGCAGTCCTCTTGTAATAGGAATAATTAAATAAATTCACAATTATATTTCCACATTCGAATATACATTGCAAAGATCACGTAAATGAAAGTTATTATTTATTTTTGATGCAGGATTAGTATTTTGTTTCCCTTCTTGCAATAACATTACAAGAAAACTTTCTAAATTAACGAAAAATGTTCAACACGAAAATTAAAGCTACTTTTTAAATAAGCTGCGGTATTATTCTGAAGTCCTTCAAATTTTTCGGCCATCAAGATGGTTCCGCACTCTAAATACAATCAACACAACACTTTCAAAATTTTGCAATTCATTTACAAAAAAATTTACAACATTCGTTAAACTACCCTGGCAATGCTTTCAACTGTCCAAGCAATGCTTTCAACTGTCGAAATTTACATGTAGTTGTCCTACGAAGGGGACAATTGGTGTCTCCTTGCAGACTTTTGGGACATCAATCTTACTAGTTAGTATTCTGTCTACTTAGGTATACATTTTGCACTAGTAACTTTTCTCTGCACCCAGAGTTAATTTTTTCACTTGTAACTTTTCTGTCTTAGAGTTAGCAAACTTACTAGTTAATATTCTGTTTATTATGATATAGTGAAAAAACTATATCTAAGTAGAGAGAATACTAACAAGTTTCTTGAATTCTGTTCTGTGTAAAAATTAATTTTTACTGATTACTTAAATATTGCAGTAAAAATAAATTTTTACTGATTACTGAAAAAAATTGCAGTAATAGTAAATTTTTAGTTATTACTAAAAAAACTTGCAGTAAAAATAAATATGAAATGTCATTTGCATTATCAGCAAAATTTTTGCCAATAACTGAAAGCTACTGGTAGTTAAAAATCAATGCGAAACCATTATCCCCTAAATCAAAAAATGCAAAAAAAAAATTATAAAATTATTGTATAAAAAATGAGGTGATAATTTACAGCTACGAGGTTATGATTTTGTAATACTTTATTTTCTTGTTAACTGAGAAAAAGAAGATAAGCTATAAGCCACAGCAACCAGGAAGGTTTTTATGTTTGTTTATTCATGTGTTTTATATGTATGTGACTGCATAGATCGATGGGCAGAGGGTTAATTTTTTCCAGTAATCAGTAATAATTTATTTTTACTGTAATTGTTATTAGAAATCAGTAAACATTTATTTTTACTGCAATTTTTTTCAGTAAAAATTTATTTTTACTGCAATAAGTAATCAGAAAAAATTTACTGGTAATACAAGTTAAATTTCATTATCAGTAAAAATATATTTTACGGCAATTTTACTGATACTGCAAAGTGCCCATCTATGGTAGATACTGGAAATGACCTGTTTTACTTCCTCCCTAATTTATTTGCGAGTTAGGAGGTTTTCAAAATAATATTTTAAAAATTTTATTATTTTTGATATAAATATAAAGTTAAAAAGAAATTTATACTTTTAATATTCTATTGGCTATTTATTTAAAAACAGCTCAAAATTTTAAATAAAATTTTGTATGAATTTATTGTACATTTAGTTTTTATCAGGGTTCAGAATATTCACACACATTCACTCACAAACATTTGCTTGAAGCACACAACACACAATTTGATTTTCATTTCATTTTTGTGTGTAACGTAGTTATCGTGTTGTTGATCATCCAACATGAATTCTTTGTTTTAATATTTGCTTGTGCGTCACAAACTCAAACAATGATCGATCTCAACAATTCTCTGTGTTTCAGTTTTACACTTATGTTTGCGTCAAAATGTTCATGTTGAAGAATTCAGGCCTTTGTCAAAACCAAAATAAAGACAATTTTTCCAACATGAACAAGTGGTGTTTGCAAAATTGTCTCTGTTTGTGTCGATCATTAAGATCGATCACTACCGTCGTGTGACGTAAAAAACAAATGCTGTTCTGGTTGCTGTGCAGCGTATTGAACTGGTTCTTTGCCAAGTGTAGCAAATTTCGGCGTCAATTAGAAAATATTTTAAAATATTAAAATAATAACCTAATAATATGTCTTTTCAAGAGTTTTAAACGACATTTATCAGAAATGAGTGAGGATTGGATGCCAGTGAAATGGTGAAGCAAGAGATTTATCTATAAATGAATTACTCAAATCAAGTTAATTTGAGTTTAACGAAATGAAAGAAGTGGGTATAAGTTTTAGTTTTCTGAAACAATGGATTTATTGACAAAGATTTGTGGAAGAACTTACTCAGGATGTGGTTGCTCGAAAAGTGAACGAGTACCAATCTTGATACAAGAAAAGAAGTTAACAATTATTAAATATAAGCAATTTTGACATATTAAAGCGACAGGAAATAGATAAATTGTAGTTTGTATAGATGAACGTGAAGCGACATCTAGGTTTCAATATAACTTTATCGTAAGTATAAATTAAATGAAAGCTTAGCTTAAATATAAATATAATGAAAAATGTTCACATAAACATTCCGCCCGCCTTGCAGTACGGCTGCAATAAGATTTATGTTTGGATACAATTGTTAAAAAAAAATTTATGAAATATTTATGCAATAAAAATATATTAATTCAAAGATGTAATTCAAATTTTGTAGATATCATAGAATCATGATAAGATGATAAATAAATATAATTAGATGTATAGTATTTCCAAGTATAAGGATTAATACAAATTTCATAAAAAATAAAAGTAAAAAATGTGCATTTGTATATAATTTAAATAATTCACTATAATAGTACATGAGTGCGTATACGTGGATAAAAAAAAAAATACAAAAATGGAAATTTATAAGGCACAAGGACCGGAAAGAATCCACCCAAACACTGCGTTTTGAGCGATTGGTAGGCCGCCTGTGCTAGGTATTACACCGGATTTTAGTATTTTTGGATAAAGGTCGGCGCCTAAAACAATGGATATGGGTGCAGACTTATAAAATTTGGAATCTGCAAGCAGTAAATTGGAAAATTTTTCTCTTATTTTCTCATCTATAGATTTCGTTGGAGTACGCATGGTGATGCGGTCATCAACTCGTAGGATAGCCTCAATTCTAACTGCAATATCGAAACGAGCGCCAATAACGATAGAGCACACTTTTTCGGTTCCGATTGAAGTTGTTGGAAGCTTCAATTTCTTCACTAGTGAATTGGAACTTCTGCTGTGTGCTGCACAAGAGTCTAAAAGAGCACGGACATAGTGAAGTTCATTGTTGTCATCAAGTTTGATGAAAGCCGTTGGAAATAGGCTAACAGAATGTTGTGTTAAAACCGATGACAATGATGGTGGAGTTTTGGAAAATTCTGCGCTTGTTCTGGATGATTTGCTTCTCAGTCGCTCATGAAGATGGAGAAGTGTATGATGATTCTCCTTAAAATAGTGACATTTAGATCCACTGCGGCATGAATCTCCGGAATGTTGATGAGCCAAGCAGTTAGAGCAGTATTTGTGTAAAAGGACTACACGCATTCGTTGTTCAGTGTTCATCGCTAAAAACTTTTGGCAAAATCGTAGCGCATGATGACGAGGACATATTTTGCACTGGAATAACTTGGATTTGAGGTTGCTTGGTTTTCTTGAATGACGCTGGTGGTCTCGGCTTTTGTTGGTTATTTTAGTTTCTTTGACCATTATGTTCTGTAAAATGTGTTAATATGATGTGTGTAAGAATTTAGTGAAAAATGAAAATAGGAGTTGAATTTTTAAGCTGGCAAGACAACGAGTTTCACAATCGGTCTTTTTATCAATCCACGTTCAGTTGCAATATCAGCAACTCGTACTTTATTATCTTGACCGAAATATATTTTCTTTATTCTACCTAATCGCCATTCATTTGGCGGTAGATTATCTTCCTTAACTATGACCATAGTATTTTCTTGAATATTTTCTGAAGGGGATTTCCATTTATAGCGTTTATGGAGCTCTTTTAAATATTCATTTTTCCAACGAGCGCAGAAATGTTGGTGAAGAGCTTGTAGTCTTTGCCATCGATTAACTATGGATATAGGTTGTTCGGAGATGGTTGGATCGATTGAACATAAAATTGGTCCACCAATTAAAAAATGACCTGGTGTTAGAGCGGAAGTGTCTTCAGGGTTTTCGGACATTGGAGATATAGGGCGCGAATTGAGACACGCTTCAATTCTGGAAAGGAGAGTTGCAAGTTCTTCAAAAGTATATTTAAAAGATCCTGCTATTTTGTAAAAGTGGCTTTTGAAGCTTTTCACGCCCGCTTCCCAGAGTCCTCCCATATGTGGAGCACCGGGAGGTATGAAATGCCATGAAATTGGTTGGAGACTATGGCTTGATACAAGGGCTGTTCGTGAAACTTGAAGAAAATCGTGTGTTAGCCTTTTGGAAGCTCCGACAAATGTCGTACCATTGTCGGAGTAAAAATAAAGAGGACAACCGCGCCTGGAGACGAACCTGTTAAAAGCACCTAAGAAAGCCTCAGTAGAAAGATTGGAAGTTGCTTCAAGATGTATGGCTTTGGTAGCAAAGCATACGAAAACGCATACATAGCCTTTAGTAATAAGACATGCTCTTCCAGTATAGTTTTTAATTTCGAATGGTCCTGCAAAGTCAAGACCAGTATGCGCAAAAGGTCGAGTTAGAAAGGTACGTTCTGGCGGCATACTACCCATTAGTTGGGTTTGCAGCCTTTGCTTAAAAACAACACAAGTTTTGCAATGGTTTATGGTAGATTTTATCAAATTCTTAACTTTGGGGATCCAAAGTTGTGATCGAATCAGTCGAAGCATCAACTGATTACCGCCATGTAGGGAAATCTCATGAGTGAAACGTACCAAAAGTCGAGTGAATTGACAATTGTATGGAAGAATTATTGGGTGGCGCTCATCGTATGATATCGAAGGTGACAACGACAAACGACCGCAAACTCTTAAAAGCCCCTTAGCATCCATGAACGGATTAAGATTCAGTATGGTACTGGAAGATGCAACATGTTGCTTTAAGGCAAGACTATGGTATTCTGAGGGATATGCGACCTTTTGACACAGGTTCATAATGCGAGTCTGAACATTTCTTACTTCAGAAGCTGTTATGAGATAAGAATCGTAAGAATGTTCTGACCGATATTTTGGATAGAGACGATAAAAGAAACGATATATATAAGCGATTACTCTAATCGCTTTTGGAAGTTCAGAAAATCGTTCCAGTATATCTTCATGATTTTGAAAGTATGTGGGAAATGCTTTTATAGGTTTTCTTTCAAGGGTAGTATCAGTAAGAGAATTGAGGTGCAAACTTGGCCACTGAGCTTGGGGATGCTTTAGCCATTCTGGTCCATTCCACCATAAGGTGTTTTGAATAATATCTTGCGGTGGAAGACCGCGGCTAGCTAGATCTGCAGGATTACTTTGAGTGTCGACATGAAACCAATTTGACTGTCCAACACTTTGAATGATTTTGGAGACGCGATTGGCTACAAATGTGGACCATTGGCATGGTGGTTTTCGCAACCAAGCTAGGACGATAGTAGAATCGGTCCAAAAGAATGATTCATGCGTATTAACGTCAAAATGTGGTAATAAAACGTCAATCATATCTGCTCTCAATACTGCACCACACAATTCAAGTCGTGGAATAGAAATAGTTTTTATTGGTGCAACTCTAGTTTTTGCAGCAAGTAAATGAATGGAAACTGCATTTTCATGACAAACTCTCACATAAAGAGTCGCAGCATAAGCTTTCTCAGAAGCGTCACAAAATGCGTGGAATTGGATGTTATATTCTGGAGAATACCTTATCCATCTTGGAATATGGATTTCATTAATATGCGGATAATTGGATATGAAATTTTGCCATTTTTTGAGGCAATTGGATGGTAAATCATCATCCCAGTCTATTTTCTCTAGCCATATCTCTTGCATCAGCATTTTGGCTATAACGATACATGGAGCAAGCCAGCCAGATGGATCAAATAGCTTGGCAATTTGAGAAAGTACTTCTCGTTTTGTGAATGTGCTTTTTAAGGGCAGCAATTGGGCTGAGAAGAAAAAGGAATCTGAGCTTGCATTCCATCGGACGCCAAGAGTTTTTGCTGTGCTGTATTCTTCAAAACGGAGAAAATCTAAATTGAGAAGGTGTTCTAAAGGAATTCCTTCCAGAACTCGGTTTGAATTGGATGTCCACTTTCTTAGAGAAAATCCAGCTGAAGCTAAAGCAGAAATGAGTTCATCACGTGATCGCAATGCGGTGTTGATGTCATGAGCCCCAGCGAGCACATCATCAACGTACATATTTTTTCGAATAATCTTGCTTGCAAGTGGATATGTTTTTTCGACATCATCTGCTAGTTGAAGAAGTGACGGATGGCAAGAAATGGAGCACAATTTACTCCGAATGTTACCGTTTTTAGTTCGAAATCGCCAACCATTTTGTTTGGAGTTTCTCGGAAGAGAATGCGTTGGAAAGGACAATGACTAGGATCAACTAAGATTTGGCGATACATTTTCTGTAAATCGCTGTTGAAAACGTATTGATAAAAATGCCATTTTAGTAGTAATAGATTGAGATCGGATTGAAGCACAGGCCCGGTGTATAAAACATCATTAAGGCTTGCACCATTGGATGATGGACTTGAAGCGATGAAAACGACTCGTATTTTCGTAGTGGAGCTGTCTGGTTTGATGACAGCATGATGAGGCAAATAGTAATGCTTTGGAGCATATTCATTTTCCGGTCTCGGAACTGCATGCATATGTCCAAGGTCTAGATATTCGCTAACAACGTCATCATATTGCCTTTTAAATGTAGGATTTTTTAATAATCTAGCTTCGTTTCGTAAAAATTGTCCCTGTGGAATTGATCTTGAATGACCTAGCTTAAGGGTCTCGGGATACCCTTCTTTGAATGGTAATTGGACAACATAACGACCATCGCTGTTTCGTTTTGTTGTTCGAACATACAATTCTTCACAAAAACGATCAGCTTGATTTAGGAATTGTTTCTTCGGAAGATCCTCCACCTCCCAAAATCGAGAAAGTGCCTTATCTAGTGACACTTCATTGTGGTATGATACACATGTGGAAAATGAAGAAATGGACGTTTTAGATACAGGCCCAGTTAGTATTTAACCAAATATGGTCTCTTGGCCCAACAAGATACCACATATATTGTGTTTTATTCCATTTATTAGAATAAGTGGAAGCAGATCGCCGCCAATCAGCAGATCAACCTGAGTGCTCTTAAAGAACTGTGAGTCTGCGAGCTGAATGCTAGGAAGATTACTGAAAACTGAAGGATCAATAGGAGATGTTGGGAAACTTCCTGTGAGTTGTGGTAGAACCAAAGCACTAGCTTCAATGTGAATTTGAGTATTAATTGGAGAGCTTAAGATAAATAATCATATCTTATCAACTTTGGCGGAAGTAGTGTTATTAAGACCGGAAATGTGCGCTTGTATTGAAGTAGATGGAAGTTTTAGTAGCTTAAACAATCGTTCAGAAATAAAAGTTCCTTCTGAACCAGTATCAATGAGGGCTCGAGCAGTAAAAGTTGTACCTAGATGGCATATATGAACCATCGCGGTACCTAAAAGAATGCCTTTGGAATTAGTTGAGAAACATGTTTGAATATTGTCAATAGGCATAAAGGAGTTAGTGGACTGTATTGAATGAAAGTTGGGCTGCTGCATGCCTGAAGTTATACTGGAATTATTTTTTGTAGTATTAAGATTTTCAGAAAGTGGTACATTGTTACTTGGACTTGGATTACTCCGATGTAAAAGCGTATGATGTCGCTTGTTACAGGTATAACAATTATATGAACTTTTGCAATCTCTGACACTATGGCCACGAGCAAAGCAATTTATACAAAGTTGGTGTTTTTTTATAAAATTTGTTCTTTCTTCAATATTGAATTCTTGAAAACGAGCACATTGGCGAATTGGATGTTGCTCTTCTGGACAGAGCTTACAAAGTGAACCAGAGATCTTGGAGTGATATGTATTCACCCTTCTTGGAGGATTTGAACTTGTTGAAATTGTAGGATTTTTCTTAGATGAGTTCTTTGAAGGATTTGAATTTCGAATATCTGAAACGGTTTCCAGCGTTTGGTAACGACTGGTCAGGAAGTTATCTAAAGTTTCCCACTTTGGAATGTCTGTTTTATTTTGAATGGATTGCTCCCAAAGAGCTAAAGTGGTTTCAGGCAGACGCGTGGAGCATAGGAAAATAAAGATACAATCCCAATCATCAATCTTTATATCGTAAAGTTGAAGGGTTGTAATACAATTGTTGATTTCTCTTTGGATACTTTTTAACGCATGACTAGATTCAGTGGATATGGATGGAAGATTAAATAGAATTTTAAGTTGGCTATTAACGAGTATACGTTTATTTTCAAAACGTTCACATAAATGCCATGCTGACCAAAAACCTTCATTGGTTAACGGAGCTCTTTTTACAATATCTCAAGCTACTCCTCGAGTTTTACTGTTTAAGTGGAAAAGCGTCTCAACAGGACTAAGCCGAGTATTATTTATGTAGATGGCTGTGAATAAGTCACGGAAAGAAGGCCACGTTAAATAATCTCCACTAAATACATCGGTATCACATGGAGGTAAGTGGAAATTGGAACTGGATGGAATATCTGGTGACCTTGAAGAGGAAGACGACTTAGTAGATCTTTGCTGAATATTTTCAGTGAGCCGTGAAATGCACCGAACATAGTTTGATAACAGCTATGATATCGATTCTTTATTGTTTCGATATCGTACTCGCATTCAGTTTTCTTGTCCTTAGGTGCAGCTAGCTCCTTTGAGCATGCTTCATACGCCGACTTAACATAAGCCCAGATAGACTTCATCTCATCTTTATGGACTTCTATTGCAGCTGCTGAATATTCCGAAATATTTGCATCACTAAAATCTGCCTCGAATTCAATTAAATTATCCGAGAGACGGATAAAAGATTCCAACGCACTCATAGTGTGAAAAATTTCTACGGCTTTTTTGGTTGAAGAAAAATCAGCAAGAAATCAGCTAAGAAACACTTAAGGAATTTGTACTCGATATGACCGATGATAGAAAAAAATCAGAATGAGAAATAATCGGACAATTGATATAAACAAGATCGAATTAAAAAGAGCAATAACTCGATTTAATGTAAAATTTGAAATTGAATTTATCGATGAAAAGATTGTAGGTAACAAATAATTTAGAAAAATCGGATTCGATGACAAGATTTGATATATATCTCAATTTAAAGACAAAATTCAGATATCGATAGCAAAGTTTTTGAAATATAAATTCACTGTAGGATTTTGATTTACAATGTAAAATGTTTAGCTTCCAGTAATATTATTCACTTTTTGAAAAACCAATGAAAAAATAAATTTCGATTTCAATAACGAAAATCGTATTCGAAAAATCAGGTTTAAGTAAGATTTGAAATTTAACTCGAAACATTCAAATTGAAAAATCGATAAAAGAAATTATTTTTATTTCAATAATCAAATAAATTGTTTTTAAAAATCGATAAATGAAAAATATTTGGATATCACTATTTATATTGAATGGATAGATGAATGGAAGTGTTTATATTTTGACACTAAATATTTGCTTTTAAATGATTATAATCCTAAAAATGTTGATCAGCAAATAATCACTAATACTTAAATAATTTATTGGCATCTTTGGAACAGCAACTAACCATTAGAAAAATTGATAAATGAAAACCTTTTATAGTAGCGAGAAATTTTAAGTATTAAGTAATCGACAAACGAAAATATTTTTTAAAAAGCAAAACTGCACTATGAAAAGATCGAATTAAAATAAATATTTTGTTTTCCACCACTAGTGCTCACCATTAAAATCGAAAAAAACAAAATTATTTTAATGTTTAACAGCTGATGTGCACTTTTTTTAAAAAACGATAACCAAAAATATTTGGAATTCAGCATTCACTATGAAAAATCGATAAGTTCAATATTGTCGATTTTCTCACCATTCACTACAAAATATCGATAACCTTTTAATTTCAGCAACAAATATAACGTATGGAAACAGATGATAAATTAAATTATTCGGATTTCGGCAGCAATATATTCACTTGAAAACAATAGAAAACCAGTTTAGATAACGATAATAAATGTTTATTTCAATTATCGCCAAATATTCGAAAAAGTATGAAATAGTTGATTGGTATTGGTATATGTGGATTGGTATATATCAAATATATATTTTTTTTTTTTTTGAAGTGATATAAGTGATGACATGGATATAATTGAACTTTTTAATCTAAACCTTTAAATTATAATGTATTGTTACATTTATAATACATGAAGTTAATTTTTAGATCGTTTAAATTCTGTATTAATTTGAGCAGTATTTGAGATCTCTATGACCACTGTTGTAAAGAGTTCAGTGTACTGCACTTTCTTGTAATACGAACAGCTGTTCTATATGTTTAAAACTTTTCTATGTTTTCTCTGCTTTGCTTAGCATATAAACGAAATGGTAACAGAAAGCGCTCTGTTTACTTAAAGAGACTAATTCTTCAGCTTAGAATGAATAACTAAGCAACTAAGTTTAAGAGGCACTGAAAATAATGCGTATATGTTAAGTATGTACAAGTGCGTGTAAACCTTGACGTTTCGTATTTAACTGAGGGTTCTGAGTTACATTATATACTGCGATTACTCTCAAAACTAAAATAGATACATATAATTTTGTTGAACTTTTTCTTATATGCTTCTTTTTCAGCAATTTTCAGCAACTTTAATGCAATATATTTAATTATATATTGAATATGTTAAGGATTATTATGTTTTAATGATATAACTTTAGACGATTTTTAGAATAAAATATATGATGAATTTTACGTACCGAACTAGCTTGGACGATTTATCAGTTTATGTATAAGTTGAAGATTTCGTAAAACCTCTTTTTTTATTGTATGGAGGGAAAATATCACGGCCTTTAAAGTTATTTTATTTGTTCTTTTTAGTTATTTTAAGTTATTCTAAGCACTTTTAACTAACATTATTAGAAATTTAGGCACTTTTTTAATCTTTCATTTTATTTTTATCGCGTTTTTCGCGAATTATTGCGAAGTAATTTTTTCTTTTAAAAAACTGACAGAAGCGCGTCTTCTGGTAACGTAATGCACTTGTACTAATATAAGAAAATGAAATCAATGCAAACACACCTGATTCTAATGAGATCGATGATGATGGTGAAATGCGTGTGAGGTGAGTAAATCCTCCTTTGGATGAGATGATCGACTTTTTTTTTGGATGAAATGTTCGATGTCTTTTTTGGATGAAATGTTTCAGCTTAGACCCAGGTATAAATCTATTGCTTCCTAAAAATCCGACTCGAATAGGACCATGAAGAAATGAGTGAGGATTGGATGCCAGTGAAATGGTGAAGCAAGAGATTTATCTATAAATGAATTACTCAAATCAAGTTAATTTGAGTTTAACGAAATGAAAGAAGTGGGTATAAGTTTAAGTTTTCTGAAACAATGGATTTATTGACAAAGATTTGTGGAAGAACTTACTCAGGATGTGGTTGCTCGAAAAGTGAACGAGTACCAATCTTGATACAAGAAAAGAAGTTAACAATTATTAAATATAAGCAATTTTGACATATTAAAGCGACAGGAAATAGATATATTGTAGTTTGTATAGATGAACGTGAAGCGACATTTCAATATAACTTTATTTTATTTTTATTTTATTTATTTATTGGCCAAACAAGGCAATGCAATTTACTTATTCTAACTTATTCTAACAGGTTTTGTTTACTTATTACTAAGTTTTTTGTTTTTCTTCTCCCCTTTCCTTGTTTTTATTTTATTTTTTATTTGGTGCTCTTAGTGGGCATACTCCGCCCACCAGATTGACATGATTTCAAAAACCATGTCAAAACTAAGAGAAGAGGAGGAAAACAAGAAAGACTATATACACACTTAAGATACGATGTATATATATTATTCTTAAAGACTATAAGGACAAAAGGATGTAAATGGGAGATTTGGAGAGGGATGTTAAAGAATTTTGATTTATTAAACTAAATGCTTATACATATAAATCCATACATGTATGTAGTTTATCTGAGGCCTGTGTTAATTCTGATTTCTGAGTGATTTATATAGGGTTTGCTTGAAAGAGGATTTGGACATAGAAGGTGAGTAGTATATAGAGATATTATTAAATTCTCTGCAACAACGACTGATGGGTTCATTATTTGCATATGTAGTTTGGTGCTGATATTCAGTTAACAATCGAGTATGCCTAGTGCGCCTAATTGGATCGTTAAAGGAAATCATATTAGAAATATATTCGCTGTGAATAGCACCATTAATTACATCAAATGTGAAGCATGAGCCCAATAACGATCTTCTTGTTGATAGTGGCATCAAATTTAAAAGGCTGAGTCTATGTTCATATGATGGAAGGCTACAATAATCATAAATCGTAAGTATAAATTAAATGAAAGCTTAGCTTAAATATAAATATAATGAAAAATGTTCACATAAATACCATTGTTTGCGGCTGAATAGAAATATTAATTCAATTTCTGTTCGAGCTGGGTTTGAACCCCAGCTCTTTCGCTTACGAGCCAAGCACAGTACCAGTAGGCTACGGCCACCACCAGTTGTCGTCTGACTAAAGTCACTGATAAACGTGGTATGCCTTTCAGTTGCAGAAAACATGAACATTGCGAACTTGTTTTTCCGCAAAAATATTTTTTGTCACATCAATACAAATATGTTTAAATGGAAACATTGAAATGATTGTCACAAAAATAGCAATATGTATGATAAACATAATATGGTCAGAATTGCGAAATATATTTACGGTTAACAGAAAGTCGAAGGCCGCATTGGAGTTATTCCATAAGGACCAGAAGCTTTGCTTATGTTGAGATTTGTAAAGAGCCTTTTAACTGCTCTCGTTTAAAAGTAATTTTTTTGCATTGCAGAAGATCTACAATCAAAAAAAATGTCCAGAAAATCTAGAAGAATAACACCCAATCATTAAAAAATCAGGCTTTATTTAGCGACATGGCAAATTTTCTTCAAATGAAGTATACATTTTGCGTTAAATTGAAACCAGAAGTGTAAAATAGTTTAGGAAAATTATCCAATTATTTACGAGCTATTTCGCTAAATTGAAGAAACTAAGCCCAATTGTGTTGAAATCTTATGGCACTTGAGTAAGTTTTTCCACCGTTTATTTATCATCATATTATTTTTGTTATTATTAACATTAAATTAAATTGAAAAATCACCGCTGTCAGAAGACTTGAACCTCGGCAGCGTAAGTGCATGTCCATCAGCTTATTCATTCGACCATCGCAGTTGCTTAACAATCGTCACTTAATTTGCTTCTTTAAGAATCGTTCGCTTTGTAAGTAATTTTAAAGCATTTTTCTAGATATATAAGAAAAGCATCTTTAAAATAAATCATTTGTGATGTACAAAAAAGAAAAACTTACATGTATTTCTATGAAATATCCAAGTGTTGTAACTTATACTTCTTCAAATTTAAGAAATAATGCTGTAAAATGTTGCAAGCGGACTTGATATAATCCAGTATTTCTTCAAATTATTTCTGATTTTATACAATTTTTGAAAATTTAACTTTTATCATACCTTCACTTGTTATATTTAAGTAAAAACTTGTCTTCAAAACTAAGAAGCTAAGAAGAGCAGTGGCTGATTGCTATCCAGGAGAGTGGAATTTTGTTCAAGCAATCCAGACAATAAATTTTTTTATCAGCCGAGTCAGTAAAGATTTGGTCCTCTTTTAAAAGAGTTAGAATCGATGACAATGTCTGATTCTTTACTCTTTTAAAAAATGTTTAACAATTTTTTGCTCAAATTGGGGCAGAGGTGAAACTTTTTTAAATGCTATTTTCGTGCAGAAACTTTTCGACTTTTACAATTGCATTACAGCAATTCCTTGCCTCGATGCGAAGACTTTTGTTTTAGCATGACTGCAAACTTGCAAGTCTCATTAAACCACGAAAGGTCCTTTGCTTTAATGTTTCTTGTGTGGGAATGAAAGACCGCATACCCAATAAAATATTTCTTGTACCATGACAGTGCGGCATTCATATTTCTATCAGCGAATCATAATTTCCCATTGAAGTTGTGATAAAAATTATTTAACGCAGTCCAATTTGCATTTCCATAAAACCATGCAGTCCTCTTGTAATAGGAATAATTAAATAAATTCACAATTATATTTCCACATTCGAATATACATTGCAAAGATCACGTAAATGAAAGTTATTATTTATTTTTGATGCAGGATTAGTATTTTGTTTCCCTTCTTGCAATAACATTACAAGAAAACTTTCTAAATTAACGAAAAATGTTCAACACGAAAATTAAAGCTACTTTTTAAATAAGCTGCGGTATTATTCTGAAGTCCTTCAAATTTTTCGGCCATCAAGATGGTTCCGCACTCTAAATACAATCAACACAACACTTTCAAAATTTTGCAATTCATTTACAAAAAAATTTACAACATTCGTTAAACTACCCTGGCAATGCTTTCAACTGTCCAAGCAATGCTTTCAACTGTCGAAATTTACATGTAGTTGTCCTACGAAGGGGACAATTGGTGTCTCCTTGCAGACTTTTGGGACATCAATCTTACTAGTTAGTATTCTGTCTACTTAGGTATACATTTTGCACTAGTAACTTTTCTCTGCACCCAGAGTTAATTTTTTCACTTGTAACTTTTCTGTCTTAGAGTTAGCAAACTTACTAGTTAATATTCTGTTTATTATGATATAGTGAAAAAACTATATCTAAGTAGAGAGAATACTAACAAGTTTCTTGAATTCTGTTCTGTGTAAAAATTAATTTTTACTGATTACTTAAATATTGCAGTAAAAATAAATTTTTACTGATTACTGAAAAAAATTGCAGTAATAGTAAATTTTTAGTTATTACTAAAAAAACTTGCAGTAAAAATAAATATGAAATGTCATTTGCATTATCAGCAAAATTTTTGCCAATAACTGAAAGCTACTGGTAGTTAAAAATCAATGCGAAACCATTATCCCCTAAATCAAAAAATGCAAAAAAAAAATTATAAAATTATTGTATAAAAAATGAGGTGATAATTTACAGCTACGAGGTTATGATTTTGTAATACTTTATTTTCTTGTTAACTGAGAAAAAGAAGATAAGCTATAAGCCACAGCAACCAGGAAGGTTTTTATGTTTGTTTATTCATGTGTTTTATATGTATGTGACTGCATAGATCGATGGGCAGAGGGTTAATTTTTTCCAGTAATCAGTAATAATTTATTTTTACTGTAATTGTTATTAGAAATCAGTAAACATTTATTTTTACTGCAATTTTTTTCAGTAAAAATTTATTTTTACTGCAATAAGTAATCAGAAAAAATTTACTGGTAATACAAGTTAAATTTCATTATCAGTAAAAATATATTTTACGGCAATTTTACTGATACTGCAAAGTGCCCATCTATGGTAGATACTGGAAATGACCTGTTTTACTTCCTCCCTAATTTATTTGCGAGTTAGGAGGTTTTCAAAATAATATTTTAAAAATTTTATTATTTTTGATATAAATATAAAGTTAAAAAGAAATTTATACTTTTAATATTCTATTGGCTATTTATTTAAAAACAGCTCAAAATTTTAAATAAAATTTTGTATGAATTTATTGTACATTTAGTTTTTATCAGGGTTCAGAATATTCACACACATTCACTCACAAACATTTGCTTGAAGCACACAACACACAATTTGATTTTCATTTCATTTTTGTGTGTAACGTAGTTATCGTGTTGTTGATCATCCAACATGAATTCTTTGTTTTAATATTTGCTTGTGCGTCACAAACTCAAACAATGATCGATCTCAACAATTCTCTGTGTTTCAGTTTTACACTTATGTTTGCGTCAAAATGTTCATGTTGAAGAATTCAGGCCTTTGTCAAAACCAAAATAAAGACAATTTTTCCAACATGAACAAGTGTTGTTTGCAAAATTGTCTCTGTTTGTGTCGATCATTAAGATCGATCACTACCGTCGTGTGACGTAAAAAACAAATGCTGTTCTGGTTGCTGTGCAGCGTATTGAACTGGTTCTTGGCCAAGTGTAGCAAATTTTGGCGTCAATTAGAAAATATTTTAAAATATTAAAATAATAACCTAATAATATGTCTTTTCAAGAGTTTTAAACGACATTTATCAGTGTTAAGGGGTCGCTGATTTCGAATCAAAATTCAGAATTTTAAAATTCAAGATTTTGTAGTTTTATGAATTCGGGGCTGGCAAAAAAATGGTATACCAAAAATGGGTCGCTGAATCCGAATCCGTTGTCAGAATTTCCAAATTATAACATTTTGAAATAATAGGGTTGCCACCTAGTATTATGTCTTTTCAAGAGTTTTAAACGTCATTTATCAGTGTTAAGGGGTCGCTGATTTCGAATCTAAAGTCAGAATTTTAAAATTCAAGATGGTGGATAGGGTTGCCACCTTAATTTTTTGTAGTTTTATGAAATCGGGGCTGGCAAAGAAAATGGTACACCAAAAATGGGCCGCTGAATCCGAATCCGTCGTCAGAATTTCCAAATTATAAAATTTTCGAAATTCGAAATCAGGGACCCCTTAACACTGATAAATGACGTTTAAAACTCTTGAAAAGACATTATATTAGGTGGCAACCATATTATTTCAATATTTTATAATTTCTGTTACATGAGTGAAAATTTCTGAACCCTGGTTTTTATGAATTAAACTCTATTGATAGTTTAATAGCTTTGTAAGTTTTTGCACAAATCAACTAAAGATTATGGCGTAGCCAACCGTGATGTTAATTTTTAAAATTTTGTATTTTAAAATTTTTAGGGATTTATGGATTTTTTTATAATTTTTATTGAGTTCAAAATGCCAGAAACAGGCACTTTGAAGCTTTTTGGAAAAAAAGTTAAGTTTTAGCAGCTATAATATTTTAATCCGAATTTTGGTTTTTGTAATTTTTTTTGCACAAAGAAGCTATAAAGTTCGCCATAGCCACTTAAAATGTAATTTTTTTATATATTGCATTTTTGTGTTTCTGGATATTTTTTTTTTTTTTTGGAAAAATACTCAAACTCTAAATTTTCAAAATGTTACACTTCTGTGTTTTACGTAATAGCACCATATTTGATATTTGTATTAAATGTTTCAGCAAATATTTTTACTGTATTTCATTGCAATTTTTTCAAATTTGGATTTTTACGAATTTTATTTTTAACAAAGAAAACAAATGAATTTTTTTGATAAATGAATTTTTCGTCGTCTGATTTTTTGTTTGATTACTTATTTTAAAGAACAACAAAAAACGACGTGCATACCAGATGTTTTTAATTAAATATAGTCCAAGCGTCGATTTTATAACTTCTTTGAATAACTAATAAGAAAAACTCTTGTAAAACTCATC
Organism: Dichetophora obliterata; assembly: GCA_963920525.1. Classification (NCBI taxonomy): domain Eukaryota; kingdom Metazoa; phylum Arthropoda; class Insecta; order Diptera; family Sciomyzidae; genus Dichetophora; species Dichetophora obliterata. Next base: position 61,264,687 of record OY986438.1, on the reverse strand, counting down.
TGCAACTATCGCGCACGAAACTTGATAGATTTTATTTTTATATCAAATTGAATACTTTATTTAACAATTTAATCTAAAAAATTTTTCAATGCATATGGGGGCCACCTTAGTATATATGTACATATAAAATATACGCATGGCCTTAAGCTTAACGCTTAAAAAAACTTTACTGTGCGCACCATCACTATAAAAAAATGCACACTACATCTCAAAAAGCTTCCTTTAACACATCGCTGACATATACCACTGTACACGCAGCCGTAAAGTCCCTACGGAGAAAGCAGTGTTAATTGCCCTTAAATGACTGGTCCCGTGACAGCTCCAATGGACAGCTACCATAGGACAGGTCTGAAATAACTCGTCACGGAACAGGTTTTTTTTTTCCTCTTACGGGACAGATTTAAATGTCTGTTATTCGAGGAGATTGCGGACAGTGTTTAAAATAAACAAGAAATTTATATTAGGGGTATTCACATTTTAGTGCACTTGCCAGTACAGTTAAGGACTTGAGGACTTGTGCACTTTACAAAAACAAAATACACTTACGTCAAAAATCTGCACAAGAGCTTTTCTACTGTAGCCTCTAACTTGAGGACTTGAGCAGTTGTGCACTTGTGCGCATTGAAAATTTTGACAGCTTTGAAAAAAGTGATAGTGGTGTGCTCACAAAAATCTAACTGCACAACTGCACAAGTCCTCAACTGCACAAGTCCTCAACTGCACAGGCAGGTGCACTGAATCGTGAGTACCCTTATTGTTTTTATCTTTTATCTCAGCTGTTATCTACTACGGAAGATTTTTAATAAAAACTTTCATTCATAGGTTCTTTTATTTTTCATTGTTTCTTATTAGGCTTTTAAATTTATAATTAATTTAAATTAACAATGCATAAACTTTTGGAAATAGACTGCCTGATCCAAAGTGTTAATGGAATACTCTCAATAATCTCAATTTTTTTTTATGTAGAGAAAATTGCGAAATTGAGATTCTGAAATGTCCAAGATGTATTCTACGTTGACACAGCCAGAATAAATACAAGAGTAAAGAAAGCACGGTAAATATCGCGTCTTTTTTTTTAATACATGCAAGATAACTGTTGTTTCTAGTATTAACCGTGGTTTCTTAACTCTTGGAAAGTAAATGGTGAGCTCCAGAGTAGGTCAATAATTGATAGAATCACTGATGTGTATCATTATATACCACACATTTGACAACCTTAACCCTAAAATAATAAAATACGTAACAAACTTAAGCGCACCAGTTAACCCAATTAACAAAATGCTACCAAAAGTGTTGATTAGATATATTTAGGAATTATTAAAACCAAGAAAATAAAAAACTCCAGATCAGCTGTTTTAGTACATCGGTAGAACACTCAATTCGAATTAGCATATTTTATGGTTCTCTAGCGCTTTTTCTTCATATGTTTTTTTTTTCATTTTCTCTGTAGCTCACACTTGGCGGTATGCCAACCTGCAGAACAAGTATTCAATGAACTCTGTAGGCTGTTACGAATCCGCATACAAATTTAGGTGCCTTTAATTTGTTTGTGTCTCTAGGCAATACAAAGAAGTCATTAGTAATTAATTCGTTCTGATATGTATTCGTCCTTTAATTTAAAACGGTTTCAAAATCATATGATTGACCGACCACTTGTGACGCATAACATCGTGAGCTGCCGTTTAAGTCAGTTGGCTGTTTACCTCTAATAATATACCGTTTCATGCTATTTACTATAGTGATAATTATAAACAACAAGCTGGAGGGTAAAAATCGCAAGACGTCGTACAGAGAGAAAGATCGTGAATCTAGGTGGACAAAAGTAAAAAAATCAAAGCAGCGAGATTCACTTGAATTGAGCTTTCGACGCATTTTTAGTAACCTGTCGACATATTTTTAGAAACGAAAAAATCAATTTATCGACCTCGAAAACTATAAAAAAAAACACTTTTTACACTTAGATTTGCGATCTATCCCACTGTGCGTCAATAGTAACTGAACTTTATTTTAATACCTTTTATACATACAGCGATGTGCAAAAAAATAGGGACAGCTGTGTTTTTATATTTAAAGCTTCATGAATTATACACAAGGTGCCCCAGATATAGCATTAATTCCCTCTGGTGGTAATTCTTCTAGATGAGGCGAATACCCAAATTAATGGATGAGGATCACCCCTCCCCTCTTCGGAGCTAGAAAGTGAAAACTTTAAAATATGTATCATGACGTCTTATTCTATATTTTATTTATCTCTTAACCGATCTCTAAAGTCAATAGCATCTTAAAAAAGAGACTACCTGACCTTCAAACCAATGATACAAAAACCGTTTTCTAATCGTACCACACTAAATGCTATGTGTGTTATGTGTGGTAACTTAAAATAAAAAGTAGTTGTGTTTGAATTGAGTACTCAAATACTATAGCAAGATCAAAAAGCAAGTAAATGGAAAACTTTATCATTACAAAAAAAAAAAAAATATATCATGAAAATATTCAAAAAATTTATTTAATATTCAAGATATTTATCATCAAAGTTCAAATCAACAATTTTTAGTATTTAGTTGCTCATAACTTTCTTAACTGTGACTTTATGCATAATGTTTTTTAAAACAATTTAATGTTCATTTTACTAAATTCTCAATAAGTTATAAGCTTTGGAAATCGAATAAAAGATCCATTAAATATGAAGTAAAATGTAATGACACTTATTTTCCCATTTTTCCTCTCTAGCTCCCAAAGGGGGGGAGACCATCATCGTTGCATTTTTTTACACAAATTATAATGGGGAATCACCAACCGAGAAAAATTAATGCTATATCTTGGGCACCTTGTATATAATTCATGCAGCTTTATATATAAAAATACACGTGTCCCTATTTCTTTGCACGTCACTGTATAACTTTCACTTTTGGCCATAGTGCCTAAATGTATCAAAATCTTCTTAAAGGGTTTGTCTGTATACAAATTAAATTTTTTAATTCTTTTTACTAGAAAATATAATAAGAAACAGTGCAAAAGTAAAATGTTAAACGTCACAATTTATTAAAATAAACTACTCATGCTCAATTTCAACAAATAGATATCTATCGGTGCTTAGACACCTGCACGCAGAAAAAAGATATTTTTACATATGTTTGGTTTCAAGAACAAAATTATTAAAGGGAACCACTTAATAATTAAGAACTTTTCTGCAATAACATTATTTTTCGATATAAGAATATATAAGTTGTGCCCAACATAATTAGGGTATTCACAGTTTCCTTTTAAAGTTAATATGTGGTGACTTTAGAAAGATAACTCATTAAAAGTGTGAGCACCCCTTTACATATCAATTCTAAAATTAACATTTTGCAAACGCTTCTGCTTCACCTGAGAAGAAAAGTTCAATCAATTCAAAGTTCAGCATTAATTTAATCAAATTTATTTCACTTTCCTTTCTAATTGGATCTTCTTCTTCCATTTTCTGAACAATAAAATAAATCAACTGTCAGCATTGCCACATTACCACAAAAGACAAACACGCTTCAAAGCATGGCAATTGTAATATTTTGTGTTATCTTTATTTTGTATGCAAAACAAAAACAAAAATAGTTACCAGATGGCAACATATTTTAAAGTTAACAGTCGGCAAAGATACCACGCCAGATAAAACGAAACTGTGAGCACCCTAAATATAATTGTTCTAGCTAAAATAAATAACGTCTACAATATTATGTTCGTGATAAAATATAATTGTTTGCTTCTTTCCAATAAAAATATGTTTCCAACACTGTTGAACTCAAAGAGAGCCGAACTTCGTTAATTTGAAACGAACAAAACTCCGTTCGCTTGTGTTCTGCTTCGACAAACATATATCTGTTTCTTTTGCACTTTCACTAAAAATTGCGAAATTTATCTGCGTCATGCGCTTGCCTTTTTAGCTTGTGTCCGTTGTCGCAGTAAGTCGTGTCATTGATGCAGTAATTTTGCAGTAAAAGTTATTTCAAAAGTGTGAAAAGTGAAGTGCCACTAAAGTATTTGAAATTAATTATTGAATACTAGTCAGTCAGTGGAAGCAGTCAGCATTAAAAGCAAGCGATTCATCAAAACTATGGTAAGTTGCGAGCGGGTGCTGGAGAAACAAACATTACGTTATCAAAGTAAAATACTTTTTTGCATGTCTCTAGCTAAAATATTTTCCAAGTAAAAATAGTATAATCATCAGTAAACATATAATGTTATTCTCAAATGACGTTTTGAACATTTTTTTTGTTTGACTGCAATCAAATTATGTTTTCTCCGATAAATATATATTTGGTAAGCAGTTGTTTGTAAACATTTAATGTTAGCCTTAATTAACTTATATTTCCAAGAAAACAAATTGTAATGGACTAAAACTCTTTTGAGTCAATTTATAATTACAATATATTTTAATGCAAATATATTATTGTTAAATTTAAACAACAAATGATTGTTTACAAACAACAAGTGCTAAGAAGTCAACAAGCACAATTAAATTATTGTAATAAGCAACCATACATGCAGAAATGAGCATTTTTTAATCATAATTTATGTGGAATCAATTATGATTATGTTTTCAAGAAACATGCAGAAACATATAATACTTCCTGCAAATTATGTTTGGGAAGGCCTATTATTTTTCAGCGTGTACCGTGTAACAGTGGTTTTATCTTATGGCTGAGGTCAGCTCAGCCGTGCCAGGATCGAGTGAAAGATCCACAAACTTTCATCAAATGAGAACGCAGTTGGTGTTGGTTTAATATTATAATTCTGTATTTTATTGATTTATTCTCCTTAAAAATACTTAATGCAGCGTAACGTCAGCAGTTTGGGTAACAGTGAATGTAAGTGGTCGAATGGTCGGAGGTTGTAGGTCCAGCTGGCGGCAAAATCGGTATTCGGTTAAGCGTTAAATCGGTGAATCGGTAATTCGGTAGATCGGTATTCGGTAATCGGTGGATCGGTAAATCGGTGAATAGGTTATCAGCAATCGGTAATCGGTAGATCGGTAAATCGGAAGATCGGTATTCGGTGAATCGGTGAATCAGTAATCAGTATTCGGTAGATCGGTATTCGGTAATCGGTAGATCGGTAAATCGGTGAATTGGTGAATCCTGCCAGGGCCCCTAAAGCAAGACTCATTATTAATATTTTTAGAAAGTTAATATATGCCGGACTGCGTTGGACGAACCAAAGACAGATTCTCAACGCAAGTGCGACGTCATCAAACGGAGACTCAAAGGGAAGAACCAGCAAGCTGGCTCGCCATCGAGTCCCTGCAACCAAACCAAGCAAATCCCAATTAGAGTATGCTGACTGCGTTGGACGAACCAAAGTATGGTTCTCACCGCAAGTGCGACATCTCAAGCAGAGACTCAAAGGGAAGAAACAGCAAGCTAGCTCGCCATTGAGTCACTGCGACCAAAAATATAGAGTATGCCGACTGCGTTGGACGAACCACGGACTGGTTCTCACCGCAAGTGTGACATCTCAAGCAGAGACTCAAAAGGGAAGAACCAGCAAGCTGGCTCGCCATTGAGTCATTAAGTATAGCTTACCTAAAGCAAGACTGCTTTGGTTGGTTTTGTGTCGCACTTTTATTCGATATGGACAGAAAACCAGTTGGGAATTATACGTTCAGTTTTGTCTTTGGCCTGCCTGGCTATGCATAGATAGGTGGTGTGCGTATTAATTAGTGGCTTATGCAGTAGTGCGGTTGTGTGTTGTCATTTAGTTTTTATTGAGTAGGTATGTAGCGTGTGTTTGTTTCTATGGTCTGGTGTCGTAGTGCAGTTGTGTGTTATTGCTGCTTTAATAATAATAAGTAGAAATATTTAAGTAGTACAATATGAATATATATATCGATAATATTTAATATTATAGTTTACGTAGTGTATAAAAATATAATATTTGTAACGTCTTTATATTTATTATAATAAGTAGGAATATTTGAGTGATATAATATGAGCATATATGTACATCGAAATTATTTAATATTATAGTTTATTTAGTGTATAAAAAGTATATAATATTTGTAACGTCACGTTACAGTCTCCCCCCACTTAGGAGAATTTCTTTATGTATACTAAATAAATAAAGATATTTAAGACTTAAAATATTTAAGACATTAAAAAAAAAAAAAGAAAGGAAGGGGAAAAGGGAGAAAAGAAACTATTGTTAAATAACGGTGAATACAATAAATGTTATAGGTAGGTGGTGATATTTCAGGGTGTGTGTGGAATCCGGATCTGTGTCAGTTGCCTGTTGGTGAAAATTCTTTTTTTCTTGTAGTGTAAGCACGACAATTCTGCTTGCGTCTCGTTGAGAATTTTCACATGGACCACAGGTTTACTTGTTCGGCGCAGTACTGCAGCGATTTTGCCTGGTGCGACTGGTCGTGTTAGTTTGCGTTCCATCTTGAGGATCTAAAAACGAAACAGAGAAGAAGACGGATTAACAATGGCCCATGCAGTTGAGAGTATGAGGTGAGAACATGGGATAGGGAAAAAAGGAGTTGGGAAAAAATGATAATGAGATTGATTAATCGAGCAAATAAACCAAAATAAAGCAAAAATACTTAAATAATAAGATGAACCAAAAAAAGAATACAACTTTCCCGGATAATCGTTGGTTTTTTTTCTGGTCTCTGTGAATATTATTTTAGATGCTGCAGGTGTGCTCGTACTCGGGTCTTTCGGGGATTCTTGGTATATGTCAGGGTTGTACCAGTGTCTATGAGAGCTAGGGTTCTTAAACCGCATATGTTGACTTCAACGTAGAATCGATTTTTGATACTTTCTGCTGATGCAGTGGCGTCAGAAGTGGTACATTTGCAGGAATTTGAGAAAACGCCCTCTTCGCCACAGTAAGATCAAAAGAGTATTTTCTGTGTGCTCTTGCAATGATGGCGTTGGTGACCATATTGTTTACATCGCCAACAGTGGGTGCTTCTATTGTAGGACATGTCTTCGCCTAGATAGAAGGTTGGGTGTTGACGGCTAGTTTTTGCTTCATCCTTTTTTTTTAACAATTCGTACTCATCGGTCATTTCCATTTTTAATAGGTATACCCAGCCGACTGAGTCTGGTATTAAATACTGAGTTTCCTTGCTCGGCTATGAAAAGCCAGAGTCGGCTGCTGCGTCAGACGGCTGCTGCATATTAATATTATTCTGCGTTTGACCTAATCCTTCGTCGTGGGTGGTTGGTGATTTTTTTTCCACAGTCGGCGTTGGAGTTTGGTCCCTGTTCGGGCGCCATTTGTAACAGTGGTTTTATCTTATGGCTGAGGTCAGCTCAGCCGTGCCAGGATCGAGTGAAAGATCCACAAACTTTCATCAAATGAGAACGCAGTTGGTGTTGGTTTAATATTATAATTCTGTATTTTATTGATTTATTCTCCTTAAAAATACTTAATGCAGCGTAACGTCAGCAGTTTGGGTAACAGTGAATGTAAGTGGTCGAATGGTCGGAGGTTGTAGGTCCAGCTGGCGGCAAAATCGGTATTCGGTTAAGCGTTAAATCGGTGAATCGGTAATTCGGTAGATCGGTATTCGGTAATCGGTGGATCGGTAAATCGGTGAATAGGTTATCAGCAATCGGTAATCGGTAGATCGGTAAATCGGAAGATCGGTATTCGGTGAATCGGTGAATCAGTAATCAGTATTCGGTAGATCGGTATTCGGTAATCGGTAGATCGGTAAATCGGTGAATTGGTGAATCCTGCCAGGGCCCCTAAAGCGAAGATCGGTAATCGGTAGATCGGTAAATCGGTGAATCCTGCCAGGGCCCCTAAAGCAAGACTCATTATTAATATTTTTAGAAAGTTAATATATGCCGGACTGCGTTGGACGAACCAAAGACAGATTCTCAACGCAAGTGCGACGTCATCAAACGGAGACTCAAAGGGAAGAACCAGCAAGCTGGCTCGCCATCGAGTCCCTGCAACCAAACCAAGCAAATCCCAATTAGAGTATGCCGACTGCGTTGGACGAACCAAAGTATGGTTCTCACCGCAAGTGCGACATCTCAAGCAGAGACTCAAAGGGAAGAAACAGCAAGCTAGCTCGCCATTGAGTCACTGCGACCAAAAATATAGAGTATGCCGACTGCGTTGGACGAACCACGGACTGGTTCTCACCGCAAGTGCGACATCTCAAGCAGAGACTCAAAAGGGAAGAACCAGCAAGCTGGCTCGCCATTGAGTCATTAAGTATAGCTTACCTAAAGCAAGACTGCTTTGGTTGGTTTTGTGTCGCACTTTTATTCGATATGGACAGAAAACCAGTTGGGAATTATACGTTCAGTTTTGTCTTTGGCCTGCCTGGCTATGCATAGATAGGTGGTGTGCGTATTAATTAGTGGCTTATGCAGTAGTGCGGTTGTGTGTTGTCATTTAGTTTTTATTGAGTAGGTATGTAGCGTGTGTTTGTTTCTATGGTCTGGTGTCGTAGTGCAGTTGTGTGTTATTGCTGCTTTAATAATAATAAGTAGAAATATTTAAGTAGTACAATATAAATATATATATCGATAATATTTAATATTATAGTTTACGTAGTGTATAAAAATATAATATTTGTAACGTCTTTATATTTATAATAATAAGTAGGAATATTTGAGTGATATAATATGAGCATATATGTACATCGAAATTATTTAATATTATAGTTTATTTAGTGTATAAAAAGTATATAATATTTGTAACGTCACGTTACAACCGTAACTTTAACTCTTAGGTACACCAAAACTAATACTTAGGTAAACTGTCGAGTATTTCGTAAGACTTTTACGACATTTTCTAGGTAGGAGTAGTCCCCAAAAAAACTAGTAAGGAAATATCTTCGACTAGACCAAAGTTAAAATACCCCCACTGCCGTATTTTAGTTTATTCGAAGTCTTGAATGTTGTATTATTTTGGTTATAAACCACTTTTATAGGACGTGGTTTTTATCCATAATTTTACATTTGAAACTCAGAGTACTATTTATTTATTAAAGCTTATTTGCACAATATCAAGTTTAAACATGATTTTTTCGGAAAATATAAAGGTTTTACTATTATGATGACATCACTTTTTATGGGAGGTGGGCGGAATTTTAATTTTATCTTTTAAATTGTAAACATCGAGTGCATAGTTAAGATTAAAACAAATTTGCAAGTATTTGAATCATGAGCTGTATGCAAGGGCGTCCGCAGAACTTTTTCTAGGGGGGGGGGGGGCAAAGGTGTGCACATATATGAGAATGAACGTGAAATGTTACCTATGTAATTTTATTGTTTGAGATTTTCGGTGAAAATTTTGTGAACACTGCACGTTAATGCACTCCACATATGCAACATATTAATAAAAACAATAGATGCACAACAGACGACAAATAGAAAAAATCTATTGTTAATCGTTAATCGCTGATCAGGGCTGCTTAAGGGCCATATAGACTGCACAGACTATTTCCGCAAACAAGACTTTTTTTCTCGTCATAGCGACGACCATACACTTCACAGACTTTATTTTTCACATTTTTTCGCAGACTTTTAATTTGTATTAATTTTTTCTTTTCTGCTTTCATTTTTATATATTTTCCTTCACAAAAAGTGATTCACAGCTTATTCTATGCGGTGCATACTTTCAATTTTAGGGCTTTATAACAACGAAACTAACAGGAATAGAAAAAATAATATGGTAGCATTTAAAAGAACAAGATGTTTAGTTTAATAAATTAACTTAATTTATTGTAAAAGTATATATTAAGTTGGCTTAAAATTAAGAAACCAGAAAATACTGTTTAATTTTATATCACAGCTTATTTTATGCAGTCACTTGTCATTTATAAATTTTTCGTATTAATTAATGATATTTGATATTTTTATTATTTGGTATGATAGCCCTTGTTGTCCACAACAGATCTGAGGTAGTTTGGCATTGATGCGACCAGTTTTTAAGTGATAGTTGGCAAAATATTCGCCCACTTCGTTTTCAATATCTCTTTCAGGTGGTTTTTGTTTGAAATTTGATGTTTTCGGATTTTATTTTCCAATAAAGACCACACATTTTCAATAACATTAAGGCCTGGCGACTGTGCTGGCGGCGTCATCAATTGTGGGCAGTTGTATATTAGCCTGGTTTGCACAATACCCGCTTTGTGCTTTCGTTCGTCATCCTGGTAAAATCGGAAATTCAATTTTATACCCAGAACCTTTGCACTCTGCAACAAATTGTTGTTCAGGATCTGTAGGTACTTAGATTTGTCTATTGCTGTTTTAATAAACGGCAACTTCCCAGTACCAGCAGCTGACATTCAGGCCCAAACCATGACGCTGCCACCGCCATGTTTCACGGTTTGTTTTAAGTTTTTTTTGTTGACTTCGGTATTCGGTTTTCGCCACATATAGCACATACCATCTGAACCGAATAAATTGATATTCGATTTATCTGCAAAAATATTTGAATTCCAGTATTCTGGAGCCTTGGACATATGTTCTTTGTCGTAGTTGAGTCTGCATAATCTGTTTTTGGGGATAATAAACGGCTTGTTTCGTGTTACTCGGCCATGAAAGTTCTTTTTGCGCAAGACACGTCGAATAGTTTTAGCACTACTCTGTTTGCTCAGGTCAGTTTGATCTTCAAAAGCCATTTTCGGAGCTGAGAGTCTCGGATTAGCCTTTATCTTCCGTACAATATGACGCTCGTCGGTTGCATTAAAAATTTTGTTTGGTGCTTTTTTGCTCTTATTGTGCAATCGATTCTTATGAACGAAGCGCTCGTTGATTTTTTGCACTGTAGAGGAATTGCTATTAACCATTTCAGCCATTTTTCACTCCGAGCTGCTGTTTTTAAAATAGTATATAACCAATTCTCGTTGTTGTAGCGTTGTGCGCGCTCCTATTTTAAATAATCATAGAAGCAGACACTTGAAGCAATAAAATCCGACTAAAAAGCTAACACAAAGCAATTATAGAAATATAACGATGGCATAGCTAACGAAAGTACCGTTAGACAGCGCAGCATTATAGTACCGTAACAGAGAGAAGTGACTGCATAAAATAAGCTGCGAGATGAAATTAAGCAGTATTTTCTGTTCTCTTATTTTTTAAACATCTAAATATATGTATTCACAATTAATGGAAAACCTTTATTTAACTAGACTTTTTGCTCTTTTAAATGACACCATATTATCTTTTGTATTCCTGTTAGTTTCGTTTTTATAAAGCCCTAAAGTTTAAAGTATGCACTGCATAAAATAAGCTGCTAAAATAACTGTACGTCTTCACTGTATAAAACTTTCGGTATTATGGCAAGTTTGCGCAAACACAACCAAAACTTAAAATATTTTATAGCAGACATCAGCACAAACCTAAAAACAGCCAAACACACTGTCGAATAGAGTGCGCAAACACTTGTTTGCGCAGACAATCTGTGTAGTCTATTTGGCACTTTATGCAAACGTATTGGAGCGTGTTGTAGCGCTACACAAAATTGCTGTATGACCAATGCGTATAAGTAGTTAACGAAATCGTAACAAAACGTGGCAAAACTAAGATTTTTACCAAAATATTAAGATATTAGGACTCAGGCTTAGAACTTTTTATTTTTTAAAATTTTTTATGACTATATAACATATACACATTAAAAATAAATATTTATAAAAATTTTCCCGTCCCGCACTTGCCCCCCCTGCACCCCCCTGTGGACGCCTATGGCTGTATGCATGGCCTCAGATAAGGCGAAAAACACCCCGTTTCCCACCGGGCCCGGTGTCTTACGTGGTTCCGGAGTGGCGGGTAAATAAAGTAACAAAAAGCTGCTTTGTTGATGTTGGAGAGAAGTGTTTTTAGTTTTCACAAAAAGTATTAATTTTCATATATCTTACCTTGCTTTGTATCGACTATATCAAAAATTATAATGAAACTTTCTTGTGGCTTGGGAACTTTTGAATTTAGAAAGTTGATACCTTTGTTCTAATGTGGAACATTTGACTTGGTTGAATATCTTTTTTATATATGCCGCGGCAAAACTGTATATCGCACGCCTTCCAAGATTTAATGTCTCAGATTCGGCCGAAATTTTTTATTAATTTTCTTTACGTAAAATATGCTTTCACGTGTATCGGGATTTCTTTCGTAAATTTTTGTCATCACCAATAAATGTGCAAAATTTTTTTAAAAAATACAAAATTCTCAAAACAAAGGAGAGATTTTTTAGGTTAAGCCCGGGTTATATGGCTCATTTTTTTATCTTTTCGTAATAGCTCTTTAAAAATAAAGTTTTTGTATTCAATTTAAGACGGTTAACTTTTTTATAAATTTTAACACTTAAATTATAAAAACATATATCATTTACATATATTCATGCAGGAAAAAAAATTCGAAACATATTGCAAAGTGCACTCCTTATGGTTTTATGGCGCAACTAATTTTCAAGGTTTTTTTGGCGCAATTTTGGCAAGTATTGATAAAAGAGATGCATGAGCCACAAGATAATACTTGTTTAGTTCTATGTTTTAATTTTTTTCCTGCAATATATACTTACCGAGTTATGCAGCTTTTAATATTACATACAAAAAAATTTTTAAATCAGAAAACCACGCTTTTTATACTTTTGTGTTTTTAGAACTTCGGTTTATTAGCACTAAGCGCTGCGAGAACTTGACAGCGTGCAAGTAGAACCATGACGGACAATTTTCCGATCATGGTTATGTTAAGTGCGCGATATTTATACTCATAATAAGCTGATTTGTCCAAATGTTGAGAATAAGGTGGATAAATGAAAAAAAAAATCGTAAGTTAAAAGGCAGAGTATGTTTAACTATTTCTTAATTATTGATTTTTGATGGATTTTGAACGATTTCCTTATTTATTATCACAATAATACATATCATTTAAAAAAGGTGAATAACAGTTTTATAAATTGGTACTTTACAGCGAACTGCCATGGATTCTTCTCAACTAACTAAACAAAAACCTGGTTAATCTGCTGCTGATGCAATAATTTTTTTTTTTAAAGTGGCAAACTCTTAAAAATATTATTTCAAAATTTTTCCCTAATTTTTTTCAATCTTATCCACCTTATGAAAGGTAAAAATTTTGGTTTTGGCCTCAAAACAAAAGTCTTGCATGTCAGCTTTATGTTTCATTAATAATTTCTTCTAAGTGTAATATTGCGAGTAATATGAGAATATGCTTGAAAAAACCGATCACACTTTGAGTAAAAAAAATTAGAAATGTTCGAGAAAAAGAACTTCAGTTAATGGTAATTTTGAGATATTTGAAAAATCGAGTTATTCGAATCGAAAATCCAGTAGAGTTGTTGCAGACTCAATATTCGTGTTCTGCTGACAAGGAAATTATCGAAAAATCAAAAACACTCGTTTCAAAACCACCTTTCTTTTATTCAGCGGAAAGTTTTTTCTATATTTATACTACAAAAACTAATACTATTACTAATTTAATTTCGAAAAAATACTAGTTAGGTTTTTCTAAACTTCTTTGAAGATATCCAATAATATTCTGGATGCTATAAAGTTTTAGGAAAAAACCCTTGAATAATTCTGATCGTAAAAATTTTGTCCGAATTCCTTTGAAAGAATGAAGATATTTATGTATATTTGTTAATGATAATAATTTACCTTTAAATGATGTAAGTGTCAATATGACACTATTTGTGAAAAGCAATCCTTACATCTTTTTTATTTTTGCTTAAATTATCTTCAGTTTAAAAAGCTGCAAATTCTAAATGTTTGTTGACAAAAAAAGATATAAAGGGTGTTTTCTAGAGAGTGATACAAATTTAAATCATTATAAAACAGAGTAAATAATATATAACTAAGTAATATCAATGAAACGGACTTTATTGAATAGAAAATTTTATGACATTAATGTTTAAATATAATTTCGGCCATGTGGCCGCCACGGCTGGCGCAATCTGGAACACCAATTTTCACAAACTTTTCGCAGCATTTGCGGCCATATCTCGCCGATAACTCTTCGAATGTTGATTTCCAGGTGTTCAATTGTTTGTGGTTTATCGACGTAGACAAGTGACTTTACATAACCCCAAAGAAAATAATCAAATGGGGTTAAATCACACGATCTTGGGCGCCAATTAATTGGGCCATTTCGTGAAATTATTTTTTCGTCAAAAGTTTCCTTGAGTAAATCAATTGTAGCGCCCGCTGTGTGGCATGTGACTCCGTCCTGTTGGAACCACATATCAGCAAGATTAATGCCAGCTATTTGAGGTACGAAAAAACTTCGAATCATGTTCCTATACCGCTCACCATTGACAGCAGTGTTGCCAGGTGGCTTTCACCATTTACCCCTAGATTGTATTTCAAATCCCCCTAAAATTCGCCTAAAATTTTTTTTCGAAAAACATACAAAAATTTTATAGGGGGAAACTGAAAGTAGTGCAGCTGCAATGCAAGCCTATGTACTTAAAGTGCTGAGCTGTTGGACGTCTTTCACAAGGGCAGAAAGTTGCTTCATAATTCTCAATTGTCCAATGTGAAATTGATCTTAAAATTAAGTCTTAATTTGGAAAGGAGGCTCCGTCTCCCACTTTTTGATATATTTTTAGGCATATATTTTTTGTCTATACTTTTTTCCATACGTGCTTTGTTTTTAGTTTTTACACAGTTAAAAATTTTTGACTTCTGTTTAATCCAAGTTTTGGTTTAAAGGAAATTTTAATCCAAAAGGTACTACTTTTAATCCAAACATTAGTTTAATTTAGCTGGATCTCAAACTTACGTTCCTGAAGAGAACTTACTAACATTTGTAATGACGCAAAATAAGCGAAACTATGTTAACAACTGAGTTTAGTGAGTGGATAAGGTATTGGATCAGCACATCAGAGGACGTGTGCTCAAATCACGAACTGGTTAGAACGTTTTTTTATTTTACTTTAATTTAGCTGGGTCTCGAACCATAGTTTCTGCTCGCTTGCTTACTTACTGCAAGGTTACTGATGTTATGATGCGAAATAAGCTTAACTTTCTTGATAAATGAGATGGACGAGTGGATAAGGTGTTGGACCAGTACAACAGAGGACATGTGTTCAAATCATGAACTGATCAGAAAAGTTATTTATTTTAAGTTTCATTTATATTGCTTTTTTCAACTTTTTTCGGATTTAAAACTATTCTTTATTGGATTGAAAAATTTCAAACTTTTCCTTGGATTAAAAATTAATCTTCTTTTGATATTGTTCTATATGTAATCCAAAAAAGTTTAAAATTTAGTCCAAAATATGAAGTCCAATCAATTGCAAGTAAAACGCGAAGCAAGTTTGAAGTGAAGTGGGAAATGATTGCTAATTTATTTGAAATGCTGCCAATTCAGCAATCAGCAATGTTTTAATAAAGTGTTGCTGAAATACCCAAGAAGACACATATCCTATTTTCTTAAATTTTGAGCATAATTTTAAGGAAAAGTAAGAACACTTTATTTTCAAATGTTAACTTTTCAAATACCCCTAAAAACATTAAATCTCCCTAAAAAAGCCCCTAAAGATTTATTACCCCTAAAATCCCTCAACTCAGTTAAAAAACCCCTAAATCTAGGGGGAAATCCCCTAACTTGGCAACACTGATTGACAGTAACACTCTGACCGTCATCGTTTTTGAAGACATATGGGCCAATGACTCCGCCAGCCCATAAAGCTTACCAAACAGTAATTTTCTGTGGATGTAATAGTGTTTGTAATAGTCTTCTCACTCCAAATACTACAATTCTGTTTATTTACATACCCATTCAACCAAAAATGGGCATCATCGGAAAATAAAATTTTCCATGGAAATTCAAAATCAATATCAATTTGTGCTTCAGCCCATTCGCCGAATTGGCGGCGCATACGATGGTCGTTTGACTTTAATTCCTGCACAAGTTGAATCTTGAAAGTTTTTAAGCCAAGATCTTTTCGTAAAATCTTCCATAAAGTGGAAAGACACAACTCCAGTTGCTGAGAACGGCGACGAATTGATTGATTAGGATCATCTTCAATGCTTTCCTATACAGCGGCTACAGATTCCTCAGTGCGCACTGTTCGGCATCTCACGGGATGCACATTATCAGTAACAGTAAATGTGGTTCGAAAACGATCTATTGTTCTTCGAATTAGCAGCTCTGAAGGGCGATTATGAACGCCATAAAATGGACGAAGTGCACGATAAGTTTGGCGAACATAACCATTTGATAAAAATTTCCACAATTTGCACGCGTTGCTCTGATGTAAGTCGATCTATAATGAAATGTCAAAGCAAACTTAACAAAAAACAACTATCAGCTGTTAAATGGGTGGTCAAATAAAGTAGTGATGCCAACTTAAAGTTGTATCACGCTATAAAAAACACCCTTTAGAAACAAAAAACAAAATTCCTGAAAGGGTGTTATAACATGCAATAACAATAGAGTTCAGCTACTACAGCTTTTTCACACTTTCTCCGCAATAGATAATTTTAAGAACCAATCCAATATCATTGAAATAACTCAAAGATATCGATAAAAGTGGTCCAATAAAAAACCAAAAGGGAGAAAAATTTACCCACCATAATATGGGTTGGGCTCAGGGACAACACAAGACATAACAACTAACCATGCGTTTACATAGATCTAATCATACATTAGTTTTCAATCTACTTTTGAGTTGACCTTTCGACAAGTTAACATCAAACACGTTACAGTTGTTAACAAAGGTACTCATGCGATTTAATGGAGCAGTTAACATATAATTTGTTCTACTAAATGGTAAATAAATCAAGTTGTTAGAGTTTCTACTGCTTCTACAGTTAGTGTTAAAATTTATAAGAGAAAGAAGCTCTGGAGAGTCGAATACACTAGTAATGAGTTGGTGTAAGTAGACGATATCAGCAGATTTTCTTCTCTCACTTAAAGATTGCATTTTTAATAATTTCAAACGATCCTCATATGGAGGAAGGTTAAATGTGTCAGTTCCACTCAAGCCTCTTAGAGCAAACCGAACAAAACGTTTTTGAATTCTTTCTATACGATCAACATGCACATTGTAATGTGGGGACCATACTTGACTTGCGTACTCCAAGTGAGGACGCACGATTGAATAATACAGAGTTGTAGTTGTTATTAAGCTATCAAACTCTTTGGCCCACCGTTTTATAAAACCAAGCATAGAAGACGCTTTTTTACAAATTGTATCAATATGCATGTTAAACGACAATTTAGAATCCATGCATATACCAAGGTCTTTGACGGTAGTTACACGACTTAAAGCAGTATCTTTAATTTTGTAATCAAAAATAAAATTGTTCCTTTTACGCGAAAAGGTCATAGTTTGGCATTTATCTGGATTTGAAAACATGTTATTTTTAGAACACCAAACCTCAAAGGAGTTCAAGTCTGACTGGAGCAGGTCTGAATTGTCATTAGAATCAATTGTTCTGTATATTTTCATATCATCTGCATAAATAAGCAAATGAGAGTGTTTAATGACGTGGGTAACATCATTAATTGCCAAAATAAACAGAAGTGGGCCCAGGTGGCTTCCTTGAGGAACACCCGATTCTGCAACAAATTCAGAAGACAACACGCCTCGGAACCGTATTTGATAAGATCGCTCCATCAAATACGATTTGATTCAGTTTACAAAATATTGTGGAAATCCCATTAATTTAAGTTTAAATAAAATTAGATTATGTGGTAATTTATCAAAAGCTTTGCTAAAATCAGTGTAAATACAATCGACCTGGCTACCAGAATCAATAGATTTTAAGCAGAATGTAGTGAAATCAAGGAGATTAGACACAGTGGATCTGCCAGTAACAAAACCATGCTGACGAGTTGTCATGACTTGCCCACAGTGAATTTTCACTCGATCGTACACTATTCGCTCAAAAAGTTTAGGAATCGAAGACAATTTAGCGATAGGCCTATAATTAGTGACGTCGTTCCTGCAACCTTTTTTGTAAATAGGACTGATATAAGATTTTTTCCAAAAAAGAGGAAAATTACTTTCATTAATTGATTTATTAAAAAGTAACGAGAGAGGCTGACACAAAACGGAGCCGCATTGTTTTAACACTGCGGCAGGAATTCCATCTGGTCCATCGCTAAAATCCTCATCGATTGATTCAATATACTTAAAAATATCCTCTGAGGTAAAAGATATATGCCCCAAAGAAACTCTGGATGCGTTGTTCATATAATCAAAATACGCTAAATCAGGATTAAAAGAATCTGAACAGAATGATTCTTTAAAAAGATTGGCAAATAAGCCACAAATAATGGTGGAATTGTCAGTAAATCCATCCTGAAATTTGAAAGAAGAAGGAAATCCATCAGTCTTCTTCTTAACATTAATAAATCCCCAAAATTTTCTTGGATCAGACAAAATACTCAGCTTCATATTATCCAAATACTCATTATATAATGCAGCTGAGCAATTCTCAAATTCCAGAAACAAACGTTTGTATGTTTCTAGGTCATTTGAGTCAAAACTACAAACATATTTCTTCCATGCTCTATTCCTATTGTTGCGAAGAGTCTTTAAATCCTTTGTGTACCAAGGGTACGCAGAATTTTTCGCAAATTTGAGACTATATGGTACAGACTGAGAAAACATGGCAAAGAGCTCCGTATAGAAATAATTTATTGAACTGTTAAGATTATTATTATTTATGTATTCTGTAATTATATTTAATTTACTATAAAGTAAATGATTCAACCCCAAAAAGTCAGCTTTTTTGAAATTGAATTCATAAACTGTGTCAACAGAGCTTGAATTTACCATATTCTCCCTATCGGATTTATACCAAATACTCAAAGGTGGATGGTAATTATCAATAGTAGTCAAAGCATGAAGTGCCTTCTGAACAATGACATTGTTACTGTCTGTAGTTAAGACTAGGTCAAGCAGCCTTTCCAGACTATTATAAATAAAACTAACTTGTTGTAAGTCAGAACATATATTGTCAACAAATATATGTTCTTGGCGTGTCTTCGAATTAGATGCACAAAAATGTGTTTCATCGTCAGAAGAATGCCATTTTAAGTCAGGCAAATTAAAATCGCCCAACAATAAAATGTCGTCATTAACGTCAAGTAAATTTAATATAAATTCTATGCAATCCGCAAGGCTTGCATAGACCTCTACACTGCTCTTTGGAGGAACGTATGCATTAATAACATATACATTAGAATTGCAATGTACAACCTTAACGCATATAAGTTCGATATTAGCAGAGCAGGGAATATCAATAAAGGAACTAACACAGGAGTTCCTTACAGCTAATAGGACACCACCACCAACTGCAGAATTATTGTCAGCGTGTCTGTCCTTCCTATATACTTGAAAACTATTGTCAAACAGTTCTAAGTCAGTAATTCCTCCGTTCAACCAAGTTTCAGTTAACGCGATAATATCTTCAGAAAAATTCTGAGTTGACAAAAAAATGCCGCGCGTCTTTGAATGCAATCCCCTTACATTTTGATAGTAAAGGGAAAGCCTATTTAGTTTTTTTGGGTCTGACTGGTGATATTATTCGTCCTTCTAGACCTGTGTTTAGGCTTAAACTTCAATGTTCAAGCGATAAATAAGGCAAGCGATTCATCAAAACTATGGTAAGTTGCGAGCGGGTGCTGGAGAAACAAACATTACGTAATCAAAGTGAAATACTTTTTTGCATATCTCTAGCTAAAATATTTTCCAAGTAAAAATAGTATAATCATCAGTAAACATATAATGTTATTCTCAAATGACGTTTTGAACATTTTTTTTGTTTGACTGCAATCAAATTATGTTTTCTCCGATAAATATATATTTGGTAAGCAGTTGTTTGTAAACATTTAATGTTAGCCTTAATTAACTTATATTTCCAAGAAAACAAATTGTAATGGACTAAAACTCTTTTGAGTCAATTTATAATTACAATATATTTTAATGCAAATATATTATTGTTAAATTAAAACAACAACCCTTTAGAAACAATTTGTCAAATTACCATTGACAATTTCACCAAAAATATAAACATTTTAAATTTGTGTAAAGTTTTAAATATCAATAGTTCTTTAAAAACTCTCAAAATCCGGATTTTTACAATGAATAAAAATATTGTCATAATAATGGAAATCATTAGAAGATTTTAATTGTTTGAAGTGTCACACACAAAAATTGTCGTTTGGTAGAGACAATTAATACAGACTTGTGGATGGGGCATGACTTTAAGATCATTATGTACTATAAATAAAAAATAGCAACTAAATAACAATTTTCGCATTGATCTGGCAATAGCTTGCCCTGGTTTACACTTTTCTATTTGCATTTTTTTTAACATTTTCAGGGGGCCCTATCTTGATTCTCTACGGGCCTGGCTATATGACGACATTTGCTTAATTCAGCTTATAAGTATTCATCGACTACGCTGGCTGGGTCATGTTATTCGTATGGCTGAAAAGACTCCTGTGAAGAAGTTGTTCAAAGCGAAAGTCGATGGTCTACGATGAATTGAAAGACAACGCTTCTTATAAATAGACCAGATCGAGGAAGCCTTAACCGCTCTTGGTGTTACCAATCGGAAAAGCGCGCGCTAAGTAAAGTTGCCTGGCAAGAGCTGATGACGGTTTGTTATGGCCTCATAAGTAAGTTCTTACATTACGTAACATTTTTAAAACAAAATGCCACAGTACAATCAATTAAGATTTTACTAAGATCAATCGATTTAATTAAAAATCATGATAAACCTGTAACCCCCATTTAATTTTTTGGAATTACTCAACCATGTCACTACAAGTTTCCCTTCAAAACTGTGTTTAAAAACAAACAAATATTTAAGCTTTGACCAGGAAGACCCCCTTAATAAGTGCATGAACTTAGTAATCGATAATTTATAAATTTTAAAATGATCAGCACACATTGTTCCTTTCATTTTGTTTTCATAAGTGACGCACTCTGATCTTTTCCACAAGGGAATTTGCAAAATGACACATGTAGAGAAGCGTGCCATAGCGCCATGGATCGCTGAGGAGCGCGAATTAAATGCTTGTGAAGGAATTTGTAATCGTATTAAGATATTCAACTTCATGAGATTTTTTTTTGTGCAGCACATGCTTTTGTACGTGATGGGCAAAAGCCAGATGATACACCTTTAAAGCTTTAGACACGAAACGCGCACACGCTGCGGGATAAAGCATGTGACCGTGGGGGTTCTGGCAATTGTGGACGCGCCAAAAAGGCCCGATGCATCGAAAGTACTCTCAGAGCAATGAGGCTATCAATATTTATATAGGCTGCTCAATTTTCATTATGCTTTATTTATTTACGAGTCGCAAAAGTTCGCAAGTGTCCTCACCCGTAGTTGGTGCTTTTCTATAACCTTCCGCTTGGCTTGCGTGGCCTGAAAGCAAAGCGCGTGCCAACCCCCACTGACATATGTTAGTTTAACTGCAGTGACCAGCATCGTCTTAACATGAAACATGGTTAAGCCAAATTAATATAAATCAATCGCTAAATCATGAATGCGTTTATATCGTAGACACATATGCATCTTATGAATTAAATTGCTGTGTTAATCTGAAGCCTGTTTAGAATTCTAAAAGCTTTTACGCTTAATTTTATTATAACAATCTGTAGGCCATAATATTTCAATGGCTTTTCCAGTGAATTTTTGATGTGGTGTGAATGTGTGGTTATTTACAGACTACATTGCCGTGATGAACATCCTCTAAGTGCCGTTTCGCATTAAGCGTACTTATCGCCATTGCTTTTACGGTTAATGCGATAAAAATATTAAGGGTATTCACGTTGTGGTGTATTTGAGATAAATTTTTATAATATTGATAACTTATTGTGAACGAACTTTCAATAAAATCTTATATTTTTAAAATCATCTGATTTTTTTATGTAATTTTGTTTGGAAATATAAATTTAAATCATAATTTAGCTGTAGGAAATCATAAAAATTGTTATTAAACTTTATTATATAAACTCACAGGTAGCTTCCTCAATGTTTAGTAGAAATGCATTTGTGATCAGCTAATCAAATACACAACGAATTTTACAACGAATACAATAGGTTTGTATTTTTAATACTGGTTTGTATTTTAAACACTGTGCACTTAGTTTTTGTAATTTTACAAAATTTACTACAAATATAAAATTTATCAAAAATACTTAATACAAGGTCAAATACATCACAAAAAAACACCTTGGTTTTGCACACCTTATTTAGTAGCTTAGCTTAATAGGATTAATAGCAAATTAAAATTAGAAATTCATTACATGCAGTACAAGTATTAAACATTTATAAATGTTACAGTGAAACCTAAACAAGAGCGGTAGCGTTGTTTATCTAAAAAATCCTGATGCTAGAATAAATTGCATGAAGCAAACCATAATAAAGCGGCGGCAACGCTCAGCAGTTGAAAAATCAAATTTTGACAGAGCGTTGGGAAGTAAAGTTGGCTGTACAAAACGATCAAATTGTATTTTCTGTTAAAAATTTGTCATTAAGCAAATTACAAATGAATCACAAAAATGAAATCATAACGATAATACAGTACAGCATAGCAGAATATTTGCTTTATCAAAACATACAAGATCATGTTGGCAACACTTCTTGTATTTTGATATCGTTCTTTCTTGCTAAACCCGATAGAACAACTGTTGTAGGAACCAGGCATCAAGACAAACTAGGTCTTATGGTCTGCTCATATTAATATAAATACAAACTGTTTTGGAGTGGTGCTTCCAAGCCAACACGGCACAGTCGACACATGTGGTCAACATCCACCATGAAGATATACAACAATTAAAGATTCAGAGGCATAGGTGAAATCAGATTAGTTAGATGTAGATATATAAAAATTGATCATCCAACAGGTTAAAGTCCATTTAGACTAGTATATTAATGTTTTAATATACTTCGCCAGGTGAATTATAGTATGTGGTTTATTTTGCCAACAATTAGTTCTACAAAATTGTATGTAGAGTAACTCGAAAGACCTTCTAGTATGAAAATATTGAAGTATATTTTAATAGATAAATATGTGTCAATAACCTATTATCGCTTAAGTCGACTTAACACAAAACTAAGTTATTGATGTAGCTGTGTTCCATGCATAGTGCACTTTAAATAGCAACGACTTTAGGGGGTGGTTCAGGGTGCTGCGATCGCAAACTTAACTTAACCATTTTATTTGAATAAAGAAAAATATTATGAAAACTTGTACTTTATCAACAACATTGCTTATTTATTATATGCATGGTAGCCCATTAAATCCAGTCTAAAACCTCTTTATATTTTGTGGTCGGGGAAGCCCCCTAGAGTGAATGAGCTAAGGATAACAGTCAACTTTAAATCTGATATTGATGGAGATTTGTTATGCGATGCAATTGTAGGTCTGCAGCACTTTCTCGAAGACATTCAGGCAACACCTATCGAAACATTAAGCTTTACCAAAAAGCACAGTCTTCAAAAACATCCCAATACCTGGAAATCGCTGCGTATTTTGTTAACAATACCAGTGACCGTTGCAAGTGGAGAACGCAATATTTTTAATCAAAAATTTATTATAACGTACTTGCGGTCTACAATGTTTCGGTCTACGAGATAAACTTGTTTGGCATGTCCATTGAAAATTAAATTGCAGAAAACCTAGATTATGACAGTCTTATCAGAGAATTGGCGATAAAAATATAGTAAAATATAGAGGGGCGCCAAATATATTACTCTCCCGGGGCGTCTAAATAATTAAGGCCGTCCCTGACTATAAACACACAAAACCAGAAGCTTCTAGCTTGTTCTTAACCAAAGTGATGACACAAAAACAAAAGACCCTTTCATATATGTAACTTTTATGTCGATTAAAAATTTTGAAGCAAGATCTATCGAAACTTTGATATCAGACTTAAGCTGTTATTGCTTATTAACACAGAAATATGTACTTTTGACATACAAAAAATTTAATTAATCCAACAAGGATATTGTTTGATTTTCGAGAATCAACGTTTAGCTATTTTAAATCAAATTTTATTAATGGAAAAATATGTTTTAAATTAATAAATCGAATATCAAAAAGAATTAAAAAAAAATTAAAAAAAAAATGTTGGTAATAATAAAGTAAGAATCCTATAGCGGTAAAAACGAGTAATGTGGCGTGGATCGAAGACGCAAACGCCAACGCTTCGCGTTCGACCGCGATACGTCACAACAAAAACGTGCAATATGCAAAATTTCCGAAATGGCCGTAAACGCATTGGCGATGAAACATTGGCGACGCAAAGGAGAAATGAACAAGATATTTTTTTTTGTATCGGTACTTAATATTTTTCAATTTGTTTCACATAAATTAAGATTAAGATGGGTTCTAGAAAATAAGCATGCAATTTTTTTGTAAACCAATAAAACCCCAATTTAATTTGCTTTCAAGCAGAGTAAATAATTTAATACATCAAAGGGCGTCCGCAGGATTTGTTCTAGGGGGGTGACAAAGGCGTAATTTAACCTAGAATGAACATAAACAAAATGTAATGTAATAATGCTATTTACTACGATTATTGGTACTACTTTTGCGAATATGATATGCACACTACACCGGTTGACACACGCTTGTACACATTAGAAAATCTAATATAATTTTAAAGATGGTGTAAAAATCTTTCTCGAATCATGTCCGAAATATTTAAAAATTTTATTTATTTAAATTTTGTCATATAAAACATTTCAGTAATTTTTTGCTAAAGCAAATATTTATAATGGTTTCATAAATTAAATAATGTGAGGACTATATCCTTAAATGAAATCGCAATAATTACTATCGAACCCCAAGATTTCAAGTTTTAAAATTAGAATACAAAAATTTCCTAATATTAAACAATATTTTTAGTTTTGTAAAACTGAAAAAAAAAAACTAAATTTTTAGGTCATTTTTTAACTTTGGAAACCTTTATCTCTTAAACCAGTTTCGAATGCACTAAAATTAATCAGATTTTGATTTAGGAGGTCAAAAGCCATATCATTCACAAAAATTAAAAATTCGAAAATTTAAAAAAATTTGAATATATCGCTACCTTAATATAGAAAGGCCCTAACTAATTTTTTCCAAAATAATTTTTTTTTACAGATTTTTGCAAAAAAAAAATTGCTATTGGAAAAAAAAATTGCTGCAAAAATATTGCTGCATCATTGAATAGGTTAGTGTCTTAAATAAAAAATCCATTTCAAGAAAATTCGGACCCTCAAAATTATACTTTTTATTAAATTTTTTCCATCTCCTGTAAAGTAACAAAAAATGAGTTAGGGCCTTTCTATATTAAGGTAACGATATGTGGTTTTATTCAACATATAAAAATATTCTTATCCCCCTATCTACGGCGTTGACCCAATCGCTTCGATAGAATTTTTTTAAACACCCGGGCCGATCAAAAAACTTTGTTTCGGGAAAAACGCTTTTAAAGTTTCTACAACATACTTTCCGTATTCTATGGGTTATTCCATGAAAATTTGCCAAAGGAACCATACCTCTATCGTTAAAATCGAGTATCCTACTTTTTGTTGGTAGATTTTTTCCCAAATTGGCGTTCGTATGAAATATTACCTACACGTTCACATCCATAACTCAAAAACTATCAAATTTTGATCAATTTACATAAAAAAATCTCCAACATTGGTCCAACGGTTCAAAAGTTACGGGCATTTTTGTCCAAATTTTGGAGCATTTTTCCATTTTTTTCATGATTTTGTCCAAGAATATTACTTTCATATTATTACTACACTCAAATTGAATATTTTTTTTGGTAATAGGTTGATAGATACTTTATTATCTCTTAATTTGAATTTTTGTAGAAAAAAAAAATAAAAAAGGAAAAAAAAATCAAAAAGTTATTTTTATGTGTTATTTTGTTTTAGCAATATCGCATGAAATAATCAACCGAATTCGATAAATTTGGGCTTAAACTCTTCGTTTTGAATTGTAAATTGAATTAAATAATGGATTGAGCCACAAAAAATGGCCATGAAAGTAATATTCTGGAGATTTTTTTTTTGTACATTGATCAAAATGAGCTCACCTTTCCAACGCGCCTACTGGCGATTAAACCCGATCGATAGTTTTTGAGTTATGGATGTGAACGTGTAGGTAATATTTCATACGAACATCAATTTTGGAAAAAATCTACCAACAAAAAGGAGGGGACTCGAGTTTAACGATAGAGGTATGGTTCCTTCTGCAAATTTTCATGGAATAACCCATAGAATACGAAAATCATAGGGAAATTGGTGAATTTTTTCACTCCCTACAAATCGACCCGCCCTAATGCTCATACTATAAATACATCAAAAAGAAGCGATTTTTTCAACTTGAACAACAGACTACCTTCTTAAGTAAGTACTGATATGATTACAACAGTTTTTAATATTTTGAATAATATTTATTTCTTTAAGTAGTTTTACAGTAATTGGCACACATTTCCCGAGATTTTCTAAATGTCCACCTAATTTAAGATCCGAAAGTAATAAGCTTCCGAAATTTTTAATAAAAATAGTATATTTTGTACACCAATTTGGTTGGAAACTGATCAAGTCAAAATGATCAACTTAAATCTTGCCATGCTAATTATTCAATTTAAAAAATGATTAAGATAATTTTACCTTGATTAGTTTAAAATGTGGCCAAGTTACTGTAATGAGTTTAAAGTATCTAACGAATAAGTCCAATATATTTTACAATAGTTCAGCTATTTGCCAAGGACTTTGGATACAAAATTTTAAAAATTTACAATCTTATACAAGTCTGCACAGGCCCGTTGCCAAAAGGCTTTTCAGGGTTTAAACCTCCCCCATTGGCTTCGAAGGTATTAAACAAATCTATCCAAATATCAAAAATCTAAAATTTTTATTTTAATACTAGAACTTAACAAAAGATTCTTTAGAAACAAAATTTCAACATTTCCAATTACAAATTTTTACAAATCACAAATCTAAGCTAAAATCAATAGAAAATGCATTTAAATCGATCGAGAGATCGAGAACGAATCGAGATCGCACAACAATAAAGCATAAAAGTGAATTTTTTCATCAGATATAATACAAATTTTAAAACAACATCCGACAGAAAAAGCATGAGCAAAATATAAAAACAAAAAAAATCTGCAATTAGGGAGTATCATACATAAGTGGAACTTTTCGAAACGATCCATATAGTTTTTTCAAATTGGAGTGCATTCATCGAAGCGGAATTTTGATTCAACTGAAGTACTTTTTAGTTAAAAACGTGTATTTTTACTTTAAACTTTTACAGCTGAATCACTCAAGACTTTTGTCTGTCTTTGTTGTCTAGAGGAGAGTGAGCTTGGCTATAAACCCAGAGGTCCCCGGTTCGAATCCGGGTTCGGGCATGGTTCTTTTCACTTTCTTTGTTCTTTCCTACATTTAAGAATTATGGAAAAACTTAAAATCAACAACTAAATTGTGGAATTAAAGGACAGGAACAACTAAGGGCTGGACATGCTTGCGGAGGTTAAGGCATAACACTAGCCTCGGCTAAAAGCAATTAAAATTTTTATTATCTCTATTGTCTTTCACGTTTGTATCGCCTTATCAATAATTCACGTATGGTTCCAATCAATTCCTCTAAATAATTTATCCCTTTCCTTTCAGATCAAAGACCCAAAACCTGTTTGCATAAAGCGCATAATTTGGTTCTTTGATCTTTTTTTTAAAAAAAAAAAAAAAAAGACTACTGAAGAGGAAATGTTGCGATATCCGAAAAACGCTGTCTAGTCTGCTGTGTGATTGACTCTACACAGAGTTGTTGTTGTTATTGTTTTTGTTGCCTTCTTCAAACTTACTTGATCTAAATAGCTCACAATTAAAATCGTTTAGACTTTTTATTCTTCACAGAATACGTGCCCAAATTTTCTAAAAATATAAATTGATTTTATTTTAATTATTAATTAAAATAATTATACCAATAATTGTATTAGTATAAAGGTTTATTTTCAAGCGCTTGCAAGGGCCACAAGCTGCACTCGAAGCATCTGTTCATATCGCGCATCTCTTCTTTCAATAGGCATATCGATTTTCACCATGCATGGTGAACTTTAAAAGCTTTTTAAGCTTTTATGTTGTAAATGATTTATGAGAATACTAACATTTACTTAACATAACAATCAGCTTAACAAGAGCTCCGTAACTATTTCTTGTTAAGCTAAAAATAGGGCTGTAAATCTGTAGATTATTTATTAACAATAATATCTTATATTTTGTCGGTGTAGTAACTGATTTAGGTGTGATTTTTTAAGCTAAGTTTCCCTTGTAAGTCATATCAATTTTATCATACCTTAAGCTTATGCCATGTATGCATTTGTTTGACTCAACAGTTCAGCCTTCGTTGAGCCATATACGCATAAATCTCTCTATTCAGCTTTTGTGAGATCTAAGCTCGAAAATATGTCGTTTATTTGGAATCCTTACTATAAAAAAAAATAAACTGGCCATTTTAGCCCTTGGAAAGACTTTGACCTAGCTTCTATTTATCAATTGTGTTGTGCGTGTTATTAAATGTTTGATCTCTGAGGTTTGCCATTGTCTGCAGAGAGGTGACGACCGAACAGAAAAATTAATTCAATTGAAAAAACTTTCTGTCTGAGCTGGAATTGAACCAGGGCTACCGCGGTTCTTTAGCTTAGGAGCCACGCACTCTACCCACTAGGCTACGGCCGCCACACGAATCCTTACTATAGCTCCCATATTAATCGTCTTGAACGTCTTCAAAAAGCATTGACAGGTATGCTCTTAAGCCATTTAATTTTACTGTACCAACCCTTTCATATAGTGCTCGTTGTCTGTTCATTCGTTTGAAATTGCTACAAAGTAGAAAAACTATATTAGCTGTGTTTTTTCTAAGCGAGTTGCAAAAAACGACACCTTATTGTATGAAAAGTCGTTTCATACTCGCTTAAATAAGCGGCTTTTCATACAATAAGCGGTCGTTTTTACAATTCGCTTAGAAAAAAACAAAGCTATTGTCACTTATATTTGTTTCTGACATAATTAAGAGGGCAGTTGGCTGTGTTTTACTACTAAAAACTATAAATTTTATAATTCCTACCAGAAGTATTCGAAATTATGATCTCTTCCTTATCAGAATGCATAGAACCAATTATGCGATTAATGCTCCTTTGAAAAGAGCCTTAATAGAATACAACATACTTTCTATTTAAAAATTGTTAATTTAACCTTAAGTTAACCTTTGCCAAATAGTTCGTAGTTAATAAGGAATTTTTGTTCTATTGATGATATCTGAATAAATAAATATGGTGTATGGTTTATAGCCCAATCTATGAATTTTTTGCCATGACGACTACACGGTTCAAAATTTTAGAGTACTTTTTAATCCAAACTTTGGTTTAAAGGAATTTTTAATCCAAAAAGTACTATTTTTTACTCCCAACATTAGTTTAATTTAGCTGGGTCTCAAACCCACGTTCCGGAAAAGAACTTACTTGCATTCGCAATGATGCAAAATAAGCGAAACTATGTTAACAACTGAGTTGTACTAGTGGATAAGGTATTGGGCCAGCACATCAGAGGACGTGTGTTCAAATCACGAACTGGTCAGAACATTTTTTTATTTTACTTTAATTTAGCTTAGTACAAAAAGTTATTGACTTTTCGAACTATCTACATATTTCAAAATCTTCATGAAGTTCACAAAAATGTATGCAATGACTTGATATGTTTTCGACATAAGGTTTTATGTTTATAACATACTCTGAATTTGAAATTTTAAAAAATCAAATAAAAATCACACCTTTCCCGCTAACAAAGTGACGTCATTATAATAATAAAACATTCATAACTTAGAATATACTAAAACATTGATGTGGGGGTGTTTCAACTTTCGCTCAGTCGAAAATAGTCCCTTACTAGTTCAAGCATATTTCCACAAATTGTTTGTCTTCTTTGATCTTGACTTTTTACGAAATGAATTAAATTTGTATAGAGTGGAGTGTGTTTGTAGAAAGCATTTGTACATCAACTTATTTTGTGAATTTTAATTTCGTTTGGCATACCACAAATTATCGCACGTGACACTCCGAGTGCGTACAACAGCTTGTGTCGTCGACTTGCTGCTTCTCAAAACATTGGCAAACGTCCTGTCAGTAACAGCTTAATAAGAACGGATCTTTGTGGCATCGTTAATATAAACAATAACAAAATGCTTTCAGCAATTTTTTTACAACAGAGTTGAAACCAACAAGTTGTGAATAGTCCAAAACTAGGTTGGAGTTATTAACCTTAGAATCCACGAATCCTTCAAATCTTTTGCGTATTTATAACCTTGCATACAAATAAAAAAAACTTGTATGAAAAAAGGCTATTCTATTGAAACCATAGCCCGATGCATTCAATGTTGTCTGCCTTTGTACACATGTATAAGACCCATGACGGTTATACAAGAATACAAAAATATTTTGTTTATCTTGACCTGTCGACCAAATGAACCGAATAATACATCAAACGCCTTTAACTGGGGGTGACAAATCCACAACAGTTGATTACTTTTTAGCGAACGGAAAGTGTTGTTATTGTTATTGCTGTTGTTGTTTTTGTTGTAGTTGTAGTACAGTGGTGCATGGTATGTAATCAATGCATGAGAAAAGCAATGGTAAGAACGAACACCAGCGGTTAACAAAGATGTTTACTCACATTGCCTCTAATAACACTAGGCGACAAACTAAAAAAATTTTCTGTGTTTCGGTAACCGCAATAAATTTCGGATGTGTTATAGTTCTTTAACTATAAAAATAAAAAAATATTAAAGAAGTTTCTTGTTAAATTTTCTTTTTAAAAAGTCAATTTTAAAGAAGGTCCAAGAAAAAAATTAGTCCAAGATTTTTAGCCGTGTATGTTATACCTGTCACGCCTCCTTATAATCTATTAAATTATTAAAAAACTTGTAAGGAATTATATTCGGCTGAACCGAAGTCAAAATACTCTCACAATCATGTTTAGGTCTAGTCCAAGTTTTGAATTTTTTATTATTTTAATGATTTTATCTAAATTTTTCTAATTTTAAACTTAAAGTTTGTTTTGATCCTCAAAACTGATGTGTAAAATATCAAGTCAATACTTTAGTTTTTATGAAGGTTTTGTTATTATGATGACGTCAGTGTCTTTTAATTTATTTTTTAACATTATTTTAAGATTAGAACTTAATTTCAAGCTTTGAAGGGATTGTTTTGATTTTCGTGGAACTTTAAGAAGTTTTATATTTTCGTGGTGAAAGGTTATGTTTAAAAGTCATTATATGAAATTTTTTGAATTTAAAGAGATTTACCGTTTTAATGAAATTACTTTGTTTTCACCCAATTTAGTTGATTTTCGAACTTGATTTACACTATAATATCGAAGCTCACACATATATCGAATTTCATTACGATTGCTTTAAAATTATGGCTGTAAACGTGTTCACAAATTTGATGCTGACCAAGAATACTTATAATTTTCTGTACCTGACACACCTCCACGTCAAAGTTAATATTCCTTCAAATTTTAGAAGTAATCGTGAGGGAATAAAAATTATACAAACACAAATTCAGAATTTTCCTCGAAATGAGGTATCTTCAGTAAATTTACGATTGAATTAAAATTTATTTATCGTTTTTCATCAACAATAGCTCGCTTATTTGGAAAGTTACTTACTTTATAACTAAGGTGCTTGTCGTTTTTGTTAGTTGTTTCATATTTCCATTAAAATTTACTTAGAAATATTGAAACATTTTTATGACTGTATCAAAATATTATAAAATTTTTGGTAACTAAATCGTACGATTGATTTTAAGTCGCACCTTTTCGAAAATCAACAATTTCAAAAAACTTGTTTGCGATAATATCTGCAAAAAATTTAAAATTTTATGTTTTTTGTTCTCCTTAACGCATCTGATATCTGTTAGCAATAGTGGCTACCCGAACACATTTGAGTTGCTGCCTAGTGTAATTAAGCAGTGATTTTTTTTCTAAGAAAAATATATCACAGATGGATAAGAGAAGCTTTGGAGGGTTGTCTTACTTATGGTTTATTTTTTATATGGCTTAAAATCATCATTAAAATTGCATTGCAAATACATACTAAAATTTTAAACAGAGACAGACTAACACTTATTTCTGGTTGAGAATACTGCAGTATTCTAATGAGAATAAAGGTATGTATTTAATTATATTGAAATTTGACTGAATTGAAAATATTAAAAACAAGGTATTGAAATGTTAAATTAATTATATTTTTAATCATTATTGTTTATTTAGTATTAGAAAAAACCGAGCTATTCGAAATAGATACCTACAAAGAGGTCCTCGGAAGGTGTTCACAATCCCTATTGAGAATACGAGTTCCGGTGAGAATATGGATTTATTCAAATCGGTGAAATATCGATTGATTAAATATGATTTTAAAAAAACGTTTATAGCATTCCCATTAAAAAATCTCAAACATGACATAAAGTGAATAAGGTTAAAAAATTTACTCAATTAACTAAACACTCAGCTATAAAAAAATGTGTGTATTTTCGTTGGCTTATTAGAGCACTTTAAGTTTAAAAAATGGTTTGTTGAATATTTTCAAAATATAACCCTCCGTTTTCTTAAACACTTTTTCTCTTTAACTATTTGTTTGGGAATATAGCAACATCGGTTAACTCTACACCGAATTTTCCCCCCGAAGAACAGAAGAATTTATTTTGTCATAGAGTCGAACAGTCTTAAATTAAGGGAAGAATTTTTGTTGACATTTCGATAAGAAAAAGTGGTAAAATAACACATAAAATAAAGCAAAACAAATAATTTCTTCTGTAAATGAAAAAAAATTTAGTTATATTTACTTTGTCATATTTCAGATGTGTTGGTCATCCAGATAAAGTGTTACTGTTGAAAATATTTACTGTTTTGGATGAATGAGACTTCTACTGAAAGAAAAATACTTTGAGTTTTTTAATTAAAGTTAAAAAATATTTTCTGAACTTTTTATCATTTTTCATGATCGACAACACTACTTAGCAAGGCTTTCCACAACGAATGGCGATAACGTTTCCTATAGTATCATTTTCCGTTAAATCCGAATATAGTTATGATTTTTTTTCGATTGGCTTCAATGTTCCATGCAAATAACAGATTCAAAAAAAAAAATCCTCTTTTGAGTGCAATACTGCTAATGAAAATTTTAAGGCATGTAACGTGCCAATAGTGCCAGTGATGTGACTCTTATGATCGAATGTAGCAAGAAAACAATTTTTTTCTGTTGTTTTTTTAAACAAGTTTCATGTTTCAAGCCTTATATCTCAAAAAAATTTTATGAGTGTCAAAAAGTTAGCCCTCCTATCTGATAGATAATTTCATTAAAAAAAATTTAAGAAATTAAAAAAGTCTATTGAAAAGTCATAATTTAAAAAAAAAAATCAACAACAAATCAAGAAGTATTTTTGTTAAAAAGTTATTTTATTGTAGTCAAATAAAACATGTAATGCTTTTTTTAGTTTAACTTTTTTTAACACATGTTTTTTTTCTTAGTTTTAAAGGGGCACAATTAGTTGGGACGTACAAGAAGAGGTCTTGTTTACTATTTCTTTAGCCACACATTAAAATAATTAATAAAAAATGTTTTTTACTTGAAAGACATATATTAAAAAATCTTTTTATTTTTTTATGACAAAATATTGGATTAATTAGTAGGATACAGCAAATTTGCGAGGGATTAAAAAAAAAGTGTTTTGATGTGATCGCTGCTGGTCGTCATTGGATCATCTGAAATAAAAAAAGAAGATCATTAGTTAATGAAATAATATTTCTGAGGAACGAAGGGATTGGAAAAATTTTGATTTTTTCAAAAATGGCGGATGTTGAAATTCAAAGTTTCTTGTTCGACCAAAATTTCACTCATATTTTCGGCTATATATAAAAATAATTTATAAAAATAAAATAAT
The DNA here is from genome assembly GCA_963920525.1 of Dichetophora obliterata. Lineage (NCBI taxonomy): Eukaryota > Metazoa > Arthropoda > Insecta > Diptera > Sciomyzidae > Dichetophora > Dichetophora obliterata. The sequence continues at coordinate 61,230,745 of OY986438.1, read as the reverse complement.
TTTCGGATATAAAAATAATTGTAAAAAAAATTCTTCGTTCATCCGGAGAACAATTATATGGACAATTCCAAGCTAATCGGTAACGCACAAAAAAAAATTCAAGTTAAAGATATTATTTAAATTTCCTTATTTTTGTATAAAGAAATGGTCTGTGTTTCATGTGATGTCACTAAAATTCCAAAACGAAGAATACTTTGGGATATTTTTTACTTTAAAGTCAAGTGTAGTAGTACATTTTTTTAACTTAGATAATTTTCAAATCTGCGGTTCAAGTGTCAAAACACTAGCAGTGAAAAATTACAACAAAAAAGCGAAAAGAAAGTGTTTGAAAATTTTGTGGTGCTAGTGAAAATTAAATATCTTTCCTGCGCGAACTAACTTTTGGAGGTTGAAAGAAGGCTAACAAACTGTAACCCCCGTCCCCTCAAAAAAGCAAAAAGTTATGTAAGTCTGAAATTGTAATATCAATTATAGTCCAACTTTGTGATAATAATCTTATGCATGGCTCTCAGAGATTTCTGTTTTTTTCTAATTTTTGTTTTCGCATTTGTCCTTTATAGCAAGTTTAAAAGTTGTAACGCCCGTCTCAAAATTTTTTTGAAGAGCTTTTCGAAAGGTAGTTCAAGGTAAAATATAATATTACATTTTTGGTTTGCTATTGTGCAATGAAATTTTTTTAAGATGGACGCTAACGCAAAGAAGAGTGAAAGACGAGCCTCGCTCAAGGCGAATCCAGAGGCATACAGGAGGTTTCTCGATAAGGAAAAAGTGAGGGACAGGGCAAGGAGAGCTCAGCTGCAGGAGAATTCCGAAAAGGAAAAGTTCAGGGAAAAGAAAAAACTTCAACATAATCAAGTAAGAGCTCAGTTAAGAAATTGTTGGGATCATATAGGTGCAGGCAGACTATACGTAAAGATGTGAGCAAAACTAAGAATGCCATGCCGTCCAGCCCATAAAAAAATGGCTGTGCTTTGCGAACTCCTTTTGGAGGAAAATATGTTTGGACAAATTCGTTCGAAAAAACAGGAAGTACGTTCTGACGCCACGACCGTCGAGACAATTGGGGAAGTCAGAACGTTTTACGAGAGAGATGACATCAGTGGGCAATCTCCCAAAAAAAAAGATGCGATCATTATCAGGGATTCTGGAACCGGTGTCAAAAGTAAAATTATTAAACGCCACCTAATGATGACTATTGGGAAGGTTTACTCACTGTTTAAAGAAAATTCTCAGTGCAAAAAAGCAATTTCTATGAACTTAGAACGAAGCACGTGCGACCGATGTCGGAAATGCCTCACGAAGTCTGCGTTTGCATGTATCATGCCAATTTCAAATTTCGTGATACTAAAACCGAAAAGTGCATTGTACTAAATTGTGAGTCGTGTTTTGAAATTGGAGATATCTTGCCATTGTCATTGGAAACCACTTCGCATATTCAATAGAGACAGTGGGGTAAATCGCACGACGGATGGATAAAGGTGAAAACTTTAGAAGGAACGAGGCAAGATATCCTGAAAATGTTGTAAGATCACACAAAATATTCAAGTTTCACTTTTATGTAAAGTCTCAGCAAGTAAAATATTTGCAGCGCATAAAAGTAATTACTTCAGAGACTACAGCTCTATTACAGGTTGATTTTGCCGAGAATTATGGAATCATTTCCCAGGATGAAATTCAGGCTGCGCATTGGAAACACCCACAAGTAACTCTGTTTACAGGCTGCTGTTGGTTTCAAAATGGTAAAAACTGCTTATCGTACGTGATATTAAGCAACGATCTATCGCATGATAAGTCTTCTGTTTGGCTATTTCTAAAACTGATCATCGAAAATTTTAAAACCAATTTAAAACCGCCCAATTCAAAAACAAATATACTTTATCGAATATATGATTCAGTCGAGAAGATTTGGGGTGGGCATTTTTTGCGACGAGCTACGAAAATGGTCCAATATATGCTATAGGCGCAACAGCAAAACGCATATTATGGTGTGCCACATAAGCTCGTAAGGTGACTTTAAAAATGGATTTGATTGCTATGAGTTTCTTTCCAAAAATCAAAAAGATACTAAATATTTATACGTAGACAATGCAAATATCAATTCAATTAAAGAAAATCTCATTAGTAGATGGGAACATTTGAGTCCTATTCCAAATTTACAAAAAAATCATTATTTTATGCACTTATATGGGAATAACATCGCTTACGAAATAACAGCATACTCTGAACTGAAGCAAACAACAATGTTTAAACAAAACACTGAAGAACGGTCAAAAATAACCAATTACTTTTGTGTACTATTTTCATTTGACTAATTTGCCCTAGTAACTTAGTACAAAACTGTTTGCTTTGATTTTTGATATATTATTTTGTATTCATAACGCTCGTCCTAATTTATGTAACGCCCGGTCCTGTACTTAATAGTTAATAAAAAAACATGATTTTTATTTCACCAGTTTTTTTTTTTGGCACAGAATATTCAATCAATCATTTTTCTAGCGAATGTAATTCAATTATTAATGTAAAACACTCTAGTTTGGCTAAACTTTGCAATTTCCCAGAGCATTGCAAGGATTTTTTTGTGTGCTCGTAATGCTCGTCCTGACATATTTTTGAAATTACCACAAGAATAGACAATAGATTTAAAATTTTTTAATGTGGGCAGAGATCAGCTGGAGTTCTATTGTTTTTGATAGAAAAATATTCGCCAGCTATTGTAATTGCGAAAATATCTGTGTTTGAAGTCGTACGAATGTAACGATGTAACGCCTGGAACTGCGGAATTGCCCATATAACATATTTTTTTCCATATTATTATTTCAAAAATAATACTTTTTTAAAATCCCTCAAAATTTGAAGCAAATCAGATTTATGAAGTATGAATCGTGGAATAAATTGCGTTAACTGTCCCACATATCTGATTAATTTAGAATTTTTAATAATTTTCTTGAAATAATTGAATATATTTGCAATCAATTTTAGAACATGTGGATTTTTGAGTGTTCATTAGTATGTGTAAAAAATTGCACTAATAAATTCTAAAATAACCTTTCTATCAACAATTTAGAGAACAAAAACGTGACTGTAGAATAATATTCCTGCGGTTTTGAACGTGATTATTTTGAAATTATGCGAAAACAATTGAAAACTACACAGTTAAAATGTCCCCTGCTGAGTATTCATTAAAAAGAATATTTTTATACTGATTGACATAAGTTTAAGTCAAACAAATTCTAGTCCTCAGTCTTTCAAAATTCCCAAGCATTTTATACATTATGCCATTCCAGATATCTTTGCTGTGTAACCATGACTAATGAAGACTTCATTAATGATGCAGATGATTATTATCCTATCTAACACTCATTCTTTTCCGCATCCGCGTTCATGCGTTGATGCACCATTAAAGTCTTCAAAAAGGCTAATATGCAAATAATCTGGCGTAAATAATTGCATTAATAGCTGATATTATTATCTTTACTAGCACCACGTTTATTTAATGCAGTATCCTTCTCTGTTGCATAGCCAAAGTTGATATTCATCTTCTTCTAATGCCAATTACAAACCAAAAGGGATTTATAATTATGAAATATAATATTTTGCAGCGATAAACTAACTAATCTCTACTATCCAATGTTCTGGCTTGTCACAGAATTCGATATGTTAATATATCATATCCCAGCCACCACATATCAACGGCCTGTAGAGGGGAGAGAAAAAGTGTAGACACGTGACCTTGTTTATGCCTACTAAAAAGGATCTCGAGGGTGCTACTAAGTTGTGAATTGTGTAAACCAAAATAAGAACTCAAGTGGTTATTGAACACACCATCTCAACAAAATCTGAAAAGCCAAATTCTAGTAGTATGAGTAGAACTGAACGACGTTTAGACGACATGCAGATGTTTTTTTATGCTCTCAGACAGCCGCCTAAAAAACACGACTCGTTCACCTGAAAGAGCTGTAACGGTGATGATGGTGATAATGGCACAAGCAGCAAGGAGTTGGTTGTTGCTTTATAAATATTATTATCAACAAGAATTACGTTAACGCGGCGTAGGGCAGTAAGAGGTAGGCTTATTAGTTTTAAAGAGAAAAGCATACCATGCATTCACATCCCAAACGGATACATTACGATAGCCACGTGGCTATTGTTTGTCCAAGTACTTAATTATTTCATAAAAATCTTGAAGTACCTTTTGACATACTGACAATGCTGGCTAACTCAAGAAAACTTTCAATACATATTAGTGACCACTAGACAACTTTTTGCGTTGGTGCATAGTAAAAAAAGTGTAAGTGTTTCATCTTTTCGTAAAGTCTTCGAGACACAAAAAAATGCACTTTTGTCTTAAGTGCAGCAAGAACTTTTGTGTTAAATATCAAATTTATTTAAAAAATAAACTTTTAAACTACTATATCACTATTACCCAATTTTCGATTTTAGATTCAAAGCTGGTTGTTTAAACCAGCGATGCCTACGAAAATTATTTGAAGAGTGCAAAAACTACAACAACAAAAAGCAACATCATAAAATGTTTAAATCGGGATGCAATAACGAATTAGTAATAACACGAGTGCTGGCAGAGTCCCTGACAGTGAACTTATATGTACACTGTAAAAATAATGAATTAAGTAATTCCAAATGTTTCATTTTTTTAGCTAGTCAGAATACATTCTGATTTACCCAGCTTTGAGGTTTTCAGATATCCTTTTTTTATTTTTTGTTTTATAGTTTTTAATTTTTTATTTTTTTTATTTTTGTTACTTTCTTTTTATGTGTTTTTTTTTTGTGTGAATTTTTTATTATTATACATTTTTTTTTAATCTTATAATCATTTTTATTTGCTAAACCTTAATTTTTCATATTTCTTATTATGTTACTGTTTTATTTTTATTTAAACTGTTATATTAAGATTAAAACCTTTTTAATCTTTTTTTATCTATGAAAAAATAGGCAAACTCCTAGTTTTCCCCAAATTCTTTTCCTACCATTTTTCAAGGGTAACAAGGGTAAAACAAAACAGCCGCGATCGATGGTGCCAAACAACAAAAACAACAACATGCAAACGCAGAACAGCTATCGATGGTTCGAAAGAACAAAAACAATAGGGGTATTCAGGGTTCAGTGCACTTGTCTGTGCATTTGAGGACTTGAGGACTTATGTAGTTGTGCAGTTAGATTTTCGTGAACACACCACCATCACTATTTCAAAGCTGTCAACATTTTTCAATGCACATAAGTGCACAACTGCTCAAGTCCTCAAGTTTAAGCCAATAGTAGAAAAGCACTGTGCAGATTGCAGACAAGTCCTCAAGACCTCAACTGCACAGGCAAGTGCACTAAATCGCGAATACCCCTAATAACATTTAGAAGCGAGGCTGAAATTTCAAACTGAATTCGGCGAATTACAACAATCATGAAAATATTGAAGTTGTTGTAAAAGAGTGGAAAGAGTTAGGCGCTGGGCATCGCTGATTTAAACTAAAGTGTGATTTCTAGTGTAGAAAATTGAACAAATAATTTTTTTTTTATTTTTCATTTTTCGACAGTTTATATACATATTCAAGAATATTTTCTTAAAAGATTTTTCGAATTATTTTAAAAGTTATAGCCATTTTAGTATCGTCAACATAATTTAAAAACTTTAAACGCGTTTTTCTCAAAACTACTTTTTCCAATACGTTTGACAAGATATCTCAAGATCTAAAGCAGAGGTCGTCAGCGCCTAACTCTTTCCACTCTACTCTACACACAGGCGCAGCTGTAACAATACAGCGCGTGTGTGTTGTTGTTTTTTTTCTTGTCGTTGTTGGTAAATACAGCCCATGCTTGTTGTTGGTGTTTTTTTACTTGCTGGTAAAAGCAGTGCATGCGACCGCGCAAAATTCTTGCTTTGCTGAAGGTTTCTTGTTGGTACATCCAGAAAAAAAACTCGTAAATTCAACAAATTTAGAATTAATTTTAAGTATTTTTTGCATTTGGTTTGTGCTCAACAAAACAAATTATTTAATTTTACAGTAATCGATTTGTTAATAAAACCAACAATTTATAATGTAGTTACACGAGCAGAAGTTGTTAATGTAACAACAAAAGTATTTAAAATAACTTAAACAAAAATCGTAAGTTTAACAATTGTTGTAACTTAGAGTTACGATTTACGAAATGCCTCTTTTCCTTGCGCCTGTCTCTCTAGATTTTCCTTCTTCATACCCTCCAGCTACTCTAGTGTGAGCAATGAAATTCCCAGCTGATCCTTGCGCGAAAAGGCTGCTGGTCACGCAAGTAGTCGAGGCACGCTTTCAGGATGCGCGACTGCGTGTAAACGTAGGGAATGCCAATCAAGAGCATGGCGCACATTGTAACGCGAGTGGACAAAATGAGCTTAAGAAAAATTCTTGAGCTCATAATTCTGAAAAGGTATATGTGCAGTTTTATAGTTTGGAGTCTTAATAGTATAAAAGAAGTTTAAAGGGATTTTGCGATATCTCATCATTTGTGAAAATCCCACCCTTCCCAAATTACCTTCAAAATTTAACGAAATAGAAGTTTTTAAAGTTTCGTACTAAATATTTTCCAAGACCGCACAAATGTTATTATTATTTATATGAAGGGTTTTAATAAAGATATATTTTACAAGTTTTACTTTAAAGTTTTATTGTTTAAAATAAAAATAAAAAAGTTTTTAAAAACCAGAAAAAAGGTCCTAGTAATTTAAAAAAACCAAAACTTGTATATACAAAAACTCTTTCTTAATACATATCCAAAATTTGGGCTGCCGAAACTAAAGAAAATGGATTTTACGACGTTTTTCCTGGAGTATGTTTTAGCGAAAATGCCCAAATTTGTATGGAAAAATAAGGAATTTTTCAAAAAGTTTCAAACGCAATTAAAAAATTGCTTCTTTGATTTTTTAATATGTTTTAACTGAACCCTTTATTGAAACATTCCCTAAATTTTGGCTGCTGAAACTCAAAAATAAGGGTTTTACGACAGCGTTTTCTGCAGCGTTTTTTGGAGAAAATATCCGAATTTGTATGGAAAAATAAGAAACTTTCCAAGAACTTTCAAACAAATTAAAAAAAAAATTGCTTCTTTGACTTTCTCAATTTTTTAACACGTTTTAACTGAACCTTTTATTGAAACATTCCCAAACGTTTGGCTGCCGAAACTCAAAAATAAAGATTTAATGACCTGTTTCCTGGAGCATGATTTTGCGAAAACTAGCACTAATTACGTGCCAAAAAAATTTAAAAAATTTAGTTTAAACTTCTTGTTATAAATAAATACACATTAATATTTGTGTGCAAGTACAAAAATTCATTTTAAGATGTTCTTTTAAATTTAGGGACCTAGCAGAAGCAGGGGAGTAGTCGAACTTCCTAGTTCGTTAAGAGGTAAAAAAAGGTAACGTTTGAGGAAGGTTCCGATTAAACAAAACGTCGAATGGCTCAAAATTTAATTGAATCAAACTCACCGGAACAAATTGAACTTGCAGCAAAAATCTTAAAAAGAAACAGCGAAACGCATAATACTTCTTTACCAATAAGTGACGCTCTTGCGTTTTTCGGTCTGTAGTAAATGCTTATCATAAAGATTTTTTTCAAGCTATCACGTTTTGAAGAATGCTAAGAAAGAGTTACTACCGCAGCCATTCATTATTTCCGATATTTCAGCTGAAGTTTCTATACAATCCTTGCTTCATAAGACTGCTTTCAGCAGTATAAGTATACTTTTATAAAAATATGGAAGTTCTATTAGAATGTAAATGGGGTTTTGGTGGTAGCTCTGGTCATAGCACACACAAACAACCATTCTATAATGAAAGAAGTACTGATGAGTTCATGTTTATTGTTGCTTTCGTACCACTAAAATCTATGACATGAAAAACCAAACAGAGTTGTGAATTAATTTAACAACTTATTGGATATTGTACTGCCGACCCATTAAATTAATTTTTAATAAAGAAAATCGGTCAGTAATACTTCAAACTGAAAAAGTTTAAGCTACAGTGAATGACCACAAGGTTGATGTCACTTATAAAATGAATTTAACGATGGTAGATGGTGCAGTAACAAATGTGGTGGCAGGAAATTCATCCTCAAGCACTTGTTTTTTATGCGATGCAACTCCCACATTAATGAGCTTTTTCATGTCATGTCAAGAACAGTGGATACAACTAATTTAAAGTATGGTTTATCTACATTACATGCTTGAATAAAAACTTTGGAATGTTTGTTGCATATTGCATATAGGATGGAAATAAAATGCTGGCAAGTTTCACGTTCAAACGCAACATTTATCGAAAAAATCAAAAAATTCAAAAAGAATTCAAGCAGAAAATGGGGCTGACGTTGATAGAGTGAGAACTGGGTACGGGACATCAAATGATAGTAAATCTGCCAAAAAGGCTTTTTCAAATCCTAATCTATTTTCAGCGATAACACAGGCGTAGATGTAATGTTAATAAAAAAATTTGGTTTGATATTGCAGATACTTTCTAGCGGAAAATTAATAAATCAATCACCTTTTAAAAGAATTGCTTATTGAAACATTCAAAATTTATAATGAAAAATACCCATAACAGTACATAAAATACTAGTTCATGCTGATGAAGTAACTGAGAACTTTGCCTTACCAATCGGTATGCTTTCGAAAGATGGTTTGAAAGCTACTCATAGAGAGGTAAGGAAGTGTTGGCTTAGTCATACCCGTAAGACCTCAAGAGAGGCCTCAAACAAAGAGCTTCTAGCTGGTTTGCTTTTATCAACAGAGCCATCGATTGCCTCTAAACGCAAAGTTTTTGACCGAAAACATCACACATATGATGATATAATGCCTTATATCATTTTTAATTTAAAAGACGATATTTCAAGAAACGATATCCTTACATCGATAAACTCAGAAGATATTATTTTTAGCAGTGAAAACGAATTTTTGTAATTTTTCGAGCAATCCTCAGAAAAAACATTTCCTTTTTTTAATATGTTTATTTGTATGTAAAACTAAATAACTAATGTAATACTAAAAGTAATTTTAAAAGAGCTAAATAAAAACTTTTAAATGAAAGAATTGCTGGGCTAACATTTTTGCAAACAAAAATCTTTACTTCCTATTAGGAGAATATACCGGATTACCGATTTCGGTTACATGGCAGGTGCGCGTGTTAGTGTATTGACTGGATTTTTTTCCAACCAACTTTTCTACGTTATAAAACAGTTTTGTGTGCTCAATTTTATAGATCTGGGATAATTTCTTTGGGAAATATTTCAGATTACCGATTTCAGTTATATGAGAGGTATGCGTGTTAGTGAGTCGAATTGGTTCTTTTTACCACGAACTTTTTTACGTTTGTGGTGCCTTGTTTTATCACCACATCAGTTAAATTCCTACACTCTATCTTACTTACCTTTTTTGTTACGTTGATCTCTTTTTACTTTTTTTTTACTTTGTGTATTAAATTATTAATTACCTTATATGTTTCGTGTGTTATCATCTGTTATCTTTTTCTGCAAACACTTGTATATAAGAAAACATTTTCATTATTATGCCCCACGTTTAAAAAACGTAATGGGGGTATATTAATTTTGTCACTCCGTTTGTAACGCCGATAAGGAGGCGTGGCCGATCAAGCACGTCGGAAGCGAATTTCATCTGGGGGGGCAGTACAAATGGGGGGGCAGTACAAATGGTGGTGCAAAAAAAGTTCACCAAAATTTCTTCACATGAAACATGAAGAAGAGAGAAAGAAGAGGAAAATATATACTACAAAAATATTATCGTTGTAAAAAAACTGATATTTTGAATAACTTTTTCTTTTAAATTGTTTATCTAGCTAAAAAAGTGGGGGGCAACTGCCCCCTTTTCCCCCGCTTCCGACGCCAATGTGGCCGATATATAGAAAAGTATGTATATTCCTGATCAGCATCACCTACTGAGTCGATTTAGCCATGTCCGTTTGTCCGTCTGTGTCTACGATAGCAGCCGTAATTTTTGAGCTATCATAACGAAATTCAAAATATAAGCTTTTTATACAAAAATGGAGGTCTAGTTCGAATCTAAGCAAAATCGGATGAAAACCACGCCTACCTACCATACAAAGTGACTTAACCAAAACGGTAAGATCTCTTTAAATTCCACAAAAATCAATTTAATGACTTCAAATTTCGCACAGTGTCTTAAATATTTAGTATTTATTTTAAGTATTAAATTTGTAAAAATCAGATGAAAACCACATCTACCTCCCATACAAAGTGACTTAACCAAAACGGGAAAATCTCTTTAAATTCCACATAAATCAATTTAATGACTTCAATTTTAGCACAGTGTCTTAAATATTAAATATTTATTTTGATTATTAAATTTGTAAAAATCGGATGAAAACCACGCCTACCTCCCATACAAAGTGACTTAACCAAAACGGGAAAATCTCTTTAAATATATTTAACAGTTAGCTTAAGACTTTATATATACTCTAATTCGGCCGTGGGGGTATTTTAACTTCGGCTCAGTCGAAGATAATTCCTTACTAGTTATTCGTATTTTTAAGTATCAAAAATTTAAATCTGAAAATTTTAGTTGTGAAATATTTTCAAATAAAAAAGTCACAAAATAAAAAGTTGCTCTTTAAATAAAAAAAATATAAAAAGATTACAACCCTCGCACCAAAACTGGCGATCCTGCCGTATTCGAACAAATTTATTCAAACAACGAAGAATTTAAGCTACATCAAATGAACACACTGAGGCTTATAACAAACATAAGCAAATACCCACGAGTGCCTTGTTTTATCACCACATCAGTTAAATTCCTACACTCTATCTTACTTACCTTTTTTGTTACGTTGATCTCTATCTTGAAATACAACTTACTTACCTTTTTTGACTTTATGTATTAGCTTATTAATTACCTTATATGTTTCGTGTGTTGTTATTATCTGTTACCTTGTTCTACAAATACTTGTATATAAAAAAAAATTTTCATTATTATTCATATTTTTTAGTACCAAAAAAGTTCATCTGAAAATTTTAGTTGTAAAAATATTTTCAAATAAAAAAGTCGCAAAATAAAAAATTGCTTTTTTAATAAAATAAATATAAAAAAGATTACAACCCTCTCACCAAACGTTATAAAACAGTTATTTGTGCCCAATTTTTTTGATATGGGATGATTTCTTTGGGAAATTTTCAGATTACCGATTTCAGTTATATGGGAGGTATGCGTGTTGGTAGGTTGATTTTAATTTTTTTTATACCAACTTTTCTTCAATATAAAACAGTAGTGTGTGCTAAATTTTAATGATCTAGGATAATTTGTATGGGAGCTAGTCTAGATTACCGATATCGGTTATATGGGAGGTAGGCGTGTTACTTGTCCGATTTAAAACAAATTTCGTCTAGATATTTCTTTTATCCAAAAAGTTACTTCTGCCAAATTTCATTATTCTATGTGAACTCCTATTTTTGTCCATCCGTTGTATGAAGGCGTTACACTGTGCGGCGCGGCCGTAATGATGATTGAAATATACACTCTCTGTTATACGTAAACGTGTCTTTAAGTATTCCACAAAGCGGCGTTAGAAACTCAGGAAATGATCGGTGTTGCGTATGTTGCCGGAAACAACATCTTTAGCACATCGGCGGTAAAATAGGATTATCCAGCACCACATCGGTGTCGCGTTGTTCACTAGCATCTTTAAGACCTTCACCATGCTTAGATAGACCTCATTTAAGCGCTGCAGAGGCCAACGGATAGCGTAGATTCCTTGCCTTATTACATTATATATCAAATCAATATACTACATAATCTTATCTTAATACTTACAATTTACTTAACAGGAATTTATAACTTTTTAATATATTTACGAATTTTATACTCACTTTCGAAGAATTTTTTCGTTTTTTGCTTCTTTGCTTCTTTTGTCACCGAAAACAAATACAAAAACACTTTAAACGAACAATTTCGCAGTTGCCATGATAAGTTTATAATTTAAATGGAGCAACAAATACTAAAGCAACAAATTTTTTGTTACTCTTACAAAGCTAAAATTTTAAAATCTTCTATAGTTTTGTTAACCTTACAAGTTGGTTGTTGTAACAACAAAAACTTTAATGAATTTATCTAAGTGCGAAATACTATTGTATCTACTTTTTTCTAGGTGTAATTTTGCGTAATGTTTTGTAGCTACCGCCATGCATTTTATTGCTTTTATGTGTTATTTTCATGTTAATAATTCCTTATTGAACAACGTTACCAACGATTTTTTGTAATTGTTGTTGTACTCTTCAAAAAAATTTCTTGGCGATCCCTGATCTAAAGGATCGATTAACTTAAAATTTGACGTGGGGTTTTTTATATATCCCTCTATGGCCTGAAAAAATATAGCGGCATTCTTGCTTCTTAACAATCCTTTTTTTCAGATGACTAGAAGGGTTGAAATCGTGTCAAGATAAAAGTACCCTTTTTTTAGCACCCCAACTCCACCACCCTGTATTTTTATTGAAATATTAATAAATGCATAGTAAAAATATTAATTGGTTTTTTATCGACCGTCAAAAGGGGCCCGAAATTCGGGTCTCTACACTTATTTTTTTTTAGCCGAAAATGTGAGTGAAATTTTGGTAAAATAAGCAATTTTGAATTTCAACATCCGCCATTTTTGAAAAAATCAAAATTTTTCCAATCCCTTCGTTCATTCGGAGCATTGTTTCATTAACTAAACAAACATTCCTGTTTTTTTTTATTTCAGATGATCCAGTGACGAGAAGCAGTGATTTCTTTTTACCCCTCGCTATATCGCACTAATAAATCAAATATTTTGTAACAAAAAAAAATTTTCTTCAAATATATTATTTCATATAAGAAAAAAAATGTTATAAATATTTTCATGTGAGGCCAAAAAAAATCCTAAACAAGATAATTTCTTGTACGTCCCAATTGGTTGTGCTTCCATAAGGTGAAACAGCTAAACCGAAATATTTTTTAGTCTCTTTGAAATTATTAAATCAAAATAAATTTCTATCATTAAAAGAACTTATCGTTTTTATCATAATAATAAACAATTAATTTTTATTCAGATACAAAATAAAAACTTGTACTTGTTGTTAAATAATGACTGTATTTATCGGAAAAATTCTGGTTCTGTCATTAAAAAATAATGTGAAAAGCCTTTGTAAGCTGCTGCAACTGTAATTTTAATGTTTTCGTTTTGTTGAAAAATTTGATAAAAATGAAGTAACAAACCCAGTACAGATAACAGAAATTAAAAATATACAAAAGGTTTCCCATTTTGCTTTTTTTTGTGGGATATATTTACAGCCCTATTCTGGAAACTTAATAATAGTCAACCAGTATTTTTATTATTTGTTTGTGTTTGTTGTAATTTTTTAATTTCAAAACAAAATTTGAAGCTCAAAAATAATAAATGTTGATAAAAATTGTCAACTGCTTTTCAGATATTGACAATTTCATTAAAAAATGTTGTTTTTTGAGCTTCAAATTTCGTTTTGAAATAAAAAATTACAACAAACACAAACAAATAATAAAAATACTGGTTGACTATTATCAAGTTTCCAGAATAGGGCTGTTACTGTCTTATTAAAAAAAAAAGTACAAAAGGTATTTCCATTTCCTTGATTTTATGGTAACCCAGTGTGCCAAACGGATCCGTTACGAATCCGTAACGAACTCACTTCTTCGTACATTTTGTCCGAAACGGATTGCGTTTCGCATCCGGAACGGATCCTTTTTCGTATGAAATTCCTCTCTCCGTTACGGACTTCAGTTACGAATCCGTTTCAGACTTCAGATACGAATCCGTTTCGGACTTCAGATACAAATCTGTTTCTGACTTCAGATACGAATCCATTTCGGACTTCATATACGAATCCGTTTCAGACTCTTTTTTTTTAAATAATGCGAACTCGCAACGGACTCGTTTTTTAACAATAGTTCTTATTCAAAAAGGGACAATAATGTTTATGTATGTTCAACATTTTTTTATTTTTTTGCTAATTCAGTTCTTACATTCTACATATCACATTTTAAATAAGGAAATTTAAAATTATATCAATGTATAATAAAAATAAAAATAACAATAAAAATAAGTACACAATTGTATTTCGTATCCCTAATCCACTGAAAATAAAATAAGAAATTGTAAAACAAATTTAAGACTGTCTTTTATGTTAACATTGTGGTAATTTTACGTTACGAATCCGTCAAAACATAAGAAAGCGATTCCTCTCAAAAATACGAATTGCTTTTTTCATTTTTTCGGATCCGCCTCGGACTCAGAACGGACTTCAGAAACGAATCCGTAACGGACTTCAGAAACGAATCCGTAACGGACTTCAGATACGAATCCGTTTCGGACTTCATATACGAATGCGTTTCAGACTCTTTTGGCGGATTCGTAACGGGTTCGTAACGGGTCCGTCGCAACATAAGAAAGCGCAGTGCGTACTGACCGACTCATAACGGGTTCGTAACGGATCCGAATCCGTTTTTGTGCACATTGGGAAATTGGAATTTTTCCACACTTATGTAAATATGTTATATACAGGCATGTGCTGCATTTCACTTTCATACGAAGCTGAATTTTTTTATAATAAGCAAATCTTATAAGGATACACTATAACTAACATTATTTCTGGGTCACAAACGACTCAGCAAATGGGAATATATACAGCTATCAGTCCAAAATATTGATAAAATAAATAATATATAATATTAATAATGTGAATATGTCTTAATTTAATTGCAATATAGTGCTTATACTTATCACTTAAAATTTTTTCTTATTTATTTATATTTTTTCAATTGAATTTTGTTTACTATTGTTTTCGTTTTAATATTATTTCTTTAAAATGAAAACATCTTAATGTCTCAGTGGAAAGTCTAGGACATAAAGTCGTTAAAGTCTGCGTATATTTTCGCTGTTATCTAATAGATTATTTGCCAACGGATTAGGGTGGTGTCCTAATCGTTCAATATATTTTTCACTTAATTTGATCTCGTTCTCAACAAACTGAGTATTGGAGTCTTTGTGTAAAGCTTTGTTGGAAACATGCCATGGTGCATCAAAAATCAAGCGGAGCGTTTTCGATTTAAATCTCTGCAGAATTTCTGTGTTGAATGTGAATGTGAAACCTTTTTGGACAAGTAACAGAAATCAGGTTTTTAGTATGTTCGCAATTTTTTATTTGGTTAGTTGCTTTTTTATAAATTGAATTCATTTCGAATTGAATTCGCTCGAAATGCAACACAAGCCTGATAATCATATTAGGGCAGTTCACGATCTTGTTGCATCGTTGCAAATGCAAAATAAACAGCTTTTACAAAAACAAAAAGCATTCAAAAGCTTTTGCAACATATGCTTTTTGTTCTTGTAAAAGCTGTTTATTTTGCATATGCAACGATGCAACAAGATCGTGAACCGCCCTATTATAACAGGATTAACAGGTTAAAATCACCCTGTTAATAATAAAAACCCAACAAAAATGTTTTCAAACAAATAGACTTCACATATCAGTCAAAAAAATTATAAAACAATTATTATTACAAAAGGTATTCTCAAACAATCATGTTGCTAAAACAAATTTGGAATCGCTGCAAAGGGCAAACATTAGCGGCGAAAGTCTAATGGCCGAAGATCCGCCAACGGCTGAAGATGTGCAAATATGCTAGTCGTTCTTGATAATACGGATGTTGGCTCGAACAAGGAGGTATCTACATCAGAAGGTGCTAGTATATGCGGCCTATCAGATCAGGCTTCTACATCCGCCTCTGCTTCCACATCTTCTCTTCGTTCAACTTTGGTTGATTTCGGCCCGATCAAATTTCCTGCAGCAAAGCCGAAGTCAAATCATGGTAGAAAGGCGATGAAGTCAGTCATTTTAACTTCCCCTCAAAAACGTTCGGAGCTTCTTGAAGCAACAAAGAAAAGTGCTAAGAGGAAGAAGAGAAGCACACCGCAAAAACCAACATGCAAGAAACAGCGTCGTCGTCAGGCACCCTCTTCCGAAGTAGAAGACCGAGACCAAGGTTCATTTATAAGGTTGTAGCACTTGAGAGAAATGCACTCTTTTTCCCGCCTTTGCTCGAACTGTCACTGCGCTTTTCTTTGTTCTAAGCATTCATTTTCTTCATTTCTTTTCATCCATTCTAACAGTTTGACCGAGTTCGCTCTCAAGTGCCACAACCTTATAAATGAGCCTAGACCGAGACTTCTACTTGTTGTGTTCGGAATTGATGCAAAAAAAATTGAATTCGAACAATTCAATTCATTGCAACAAATGCGACCGACCATATCATTCGACATGGGCAAGATTCATTTATAAGGTTGTGGCACTTGAGAGAAATGCACTCTTTTTCGGCCTTTGCTTGAACTGTCACTGTGCTTTTCTTTGTTCTATGCATTAATTTCCTTGCTTTCTTTTCATCCATTCTGACAGTTCGACCGAGCTCGCTCTCAAGTGCCACAACCTTATAAATAATTAAATGGGTAGTAACGTTATAATAACCTTATAACGGCGAATTAAATGGGTAGTAAAACCGTTAAAACGATGTAACGTGGTGAATATGCATAGATGCTTGATCTCTGTAAACTCATACGTTATCAGGAATATTCAGTTACGTGAATTCAGCTTTCTAAATGTAAAGCGAATTAAAAAAGCTTTTCAACATTCGAATTAAAGCTCTGCAAAGAACCATCCAAGTGTTCTAGTTGTGTGTTGTTATTTTTTCTTATATCAACCATGGCACAATTACTGACAAGGTAGTAGCGTAGACTGGCTTTTTTCTCACTAGCGGCGATGGGTAGTTGTCAAAATTAGCAGTTCATGCAATTAGTCGAAGAAAAGTGAAAAAATAAGCGACGACTTAAACATAGCTAGTCAATTGCAGCAAACTAAAAACATTCCAATAAACTTCGCGAACAAATTTAATGAATCAAGGAAAAGTTAAAAATAAGCACAAAGCTATTCAACAGCAGCAAACTACAACTTCTTTAGCTGTTTTTGACAACAAATAATTATACTATAATATCAACTAGTGTCTGTTTCAATTTCTCTGCGTTGAGTACGCATGGCATATTTCTCTTTTAGATAACGATGGAAAAGGTATGAAAGAGTGAAATTACCAAGCATGGTAGAAGGATAGAGGTATATGCAGCGCTGACTGTACTCTCTTTCCATACTGCCGTGTCTGTCAAATTTAGCTGTGTTGCGAATGGAAACAAAAGAAAATAAAGAAAAAGTTTTGCTTCGTTTTGACAATTCCGGCAGTATGCTCTCATCTGATGCATATACCTGTATTCTTCTACCATGTTACCAAGCACCAAAAATACGAGTTTGAGAACATACGCAACAAACAGATATATCGGTAATATTATCATCTTTACTTGGAACATCTGGAGCATGTGACGTCGCACAAATAAAGAGCGAAAATAGCAACAATAAAAGAAACACTTTCTTAAAGTACAATACATTTAAGTTTTCTATTTATTTCATAAAAAAAATAAACATAGAGACATATTTTTAGATAACTTAATACAATTGAAAATTAATGCACATAATATTAAAAAAATAATTAAAAAACATAATACAATAAAAACCATATGTATGTTAATCACTTTCAAGTTGACATTTTTACGTATGTACATATAACCGTAGGATTGACAAGCAGTCGTAGACAACAGCAAAACACATTATTATCACAAATAGGATGATATTGAATATTCATATTGAATGGACATATAAATTTAAAAAAGATACTTGAAAGAAATGCACTCTTTTTCCGCTTTTGCTTGAACTGTCACTGTACTTTTCTTTATTCTATGCATTAATTTTCTTGATTTCTTTTCATCCATTCTGACAGTTCGACCGAGTTCGCTCTCAAGTGCCACAACCTTATAAATGAAAATAAGCTTGCACGACAATGAGAGCTAGAGAAAGAGATGATAGGCTCTCTGCTCATTCCAAAGCATATAATCATATGTTAAGTTTTACTTTTTGTTGTATTTTTACCAATAATATCCCAGTGGGCAATTACAGGAGTACGAAGGCATTCTAGCAGGCCTGATTAGGTTTTTTAAGGCCTTACACACACCTGGCAAACACCGTTTTATTGCGTGTATGAAATGGGAAAATTTGTCTGTACCCTCCGCACTCGCTTTGCTAAAAAGCCCTTCTAAAAGCGCTTTTTTGAAAATGCATTCTTAAAGTACTTTCTTCATAAGTGATGATTATTGCACTTCGTTCACTATTCCTGAAATAGGTGCTCTCTCCACAGACTTTCGATCAGGCCCTTGTTACGATTTAAGAGACCTTTCACACTCCTTGCAAACACCGCTTTACTGTTTGTATGGGATGGGAAAATTTGTCAGTACTTCAGCACTCACTTTACTAAAAAGCCCTGCTAAAAGCGCTATATTAAGAATGCATTCTTATAGTACTTTTTCATAAGCCCTGATTATGCTACTTTGTTTATTATGTTTACTATTGTATTTTAACATCATGAAATAAAAAATTATTAGTCATTAAATAATATATATTCATAAAATAATTAAGACAATTTTTGCATTTGATATCATTTGATCATAACAAGAGCAGTTATATTACAGGTAATTTAGCATTTTAAAACATTTCATTTACATTTTTCACATTTAATTTAGATTTCATTTATTTGTATATTATTTAGAACAGATAATATTTAATATATGATTATTAAGGCAATTACATTAAAAGCAATTTGACATTGTAATATATTTCATTGACATTTACATAAAGAATCATTAAATAACATGTTTAAAAAAATTGAGATAATTTTTTCATTTGAGATCATTTGATATATCGCACACCCACATCAAAAGTGCACAACTCAAAATTTTTACATTTTCAGGAGGGGCAAAAACCATTCTTTTCTTCAAGGAACTTCATACAAAACAGAGAGACAATCAATCCATGGAAATCTTGAGTTGTGTCACTTTTGAAGAGGGTGAATATATTTTTAACATAAGCCCTTTGCGATGCCAAGGTCACAAAATTACCTGATATATATTTTAATGCAAATTCACTACTTAGTTAATTTTTTAAGATAATTTAGTTATACTTAAAAATATGTTGGTGTGCTCATGGCAATAAGTTGTCGACATTGTGCTCGTAGTACGATATTGTGGACAAACTGGTTTTCCCAAAACGTATGTTTTGTAACAAATTGATAATGGACAGACGGTACATATAGCTCGTTGGCTGGCTTTTTTTTTTTCTTTAAAAATTTGCAGAAGTAGAGGGTTGCTAGACTTCTTGTTTATCGGATAACATCGACAGACGATTGAGTTATTTTCATACTTTCTCTACGTCGAATTAATTCCTGAATAAGATCACATCCAAGCTTTTTAAGATATAGTCTGTGTTTGGTATATAGTCTTTAAGGTATTCCAATTTGGCATTGTGTCTGTCCACAGAACTTAGCCGTTAAGAGCAGAAATGTCAGTAATATTTGAAAGCGCTTAAATAGGGCTTATTAATAGTTGTTGATATAAAAACATTTATAAGGAGTAAATTCATTTATTAAATATATAAAAATTCAACTTCGTAAAACTCTCCTCTTTGGATAATATAGAAGTAATATTTCGGAAGTTATAATAATGGGATAATGATTTGGATTAGAAAATAAATTTATATAAATCGTTGCATAAAATTTTGACTTAATCATGCAAAATATTAAATGTAAAAATAAATTCCTTAAAGATAATTTCTAGGATCCAATAATAAGTGGTTATTTACTTATAGGGGAATACTTTGAGGAGTTTCATTAAGAGAAAATTGTATAGACAAACATAAAACCGAATATGTATTATTATAAATATAGGTGTTTATGAGATTTAAGAG
The DNA here is from genome assembly GCA_963920525.1 of Dichetophora obliterata. NCBI lineage: Eukaryota > Metazoa > Arthropoda > Insecta > Diptera > Sciomyzidae > Dichetophora > Dichetophora obliterata. The sequence continues at coordinate 61,210,859 of OY986438.1, read as the reverse complement.
TACATTGGTTATAAAATAAAAGATAACATTATTTTTATTTTCATATGAGAAGAATTATGGGAAATGCTATCTTTCCGCTATAAGTTGATGTAAAGATATATTACTAAAATCACGCAATATTTTGGTTCTACCATAAATTGTGTCTTTAAATATTGGTTATAGGGGAATAACTTTTATTTTTGTATAAAATATTTTCGAAGGTAGTTATTATCGAAAAAACCCATGGAATTATCAAGAGTTATTAGTTATTATATTCTGCATCGTACCTCTTTAACAACACTTTATTAATTATTTTTTCTGGAATAGCTAGTTCATTTCTATTATTTAATAAAAGCAGAGTTCCTATTAAGTATTGACATTTTTTTAAAGTTTTTAGTATGCAAGTAATTAATAAACCTTATAAGCATATCTTATATATATAAAAATAAATTGTCCTATGTTGGTGATCTTATAACTCGAGAACCATTCAACCGATTTTCAAACGAGTGCATGCGTTGGAAAGGTCTACTTTCACTGATGGTTTATAAAAAAAACATCGAAAAATTTCTACGAATATGCGTTATACGCACAATTTTATGATAGTGTGTTTTCCCCATATAAAATGTATTTTTTTTATGAGAAAATTCGCGTCATTTGACTTATTTAATTTCTGTGTGTTTTTTTTAGTTTGAACGGTTACTGTTGACAACTGTACTAAAAATTTCCACGCCCCCTTTACCGCCCACAAATCAATGAAAATGCTTCATTCCACAAGTTTTGGTCGTGCAAGACTTATATTTGGTAATTTAGTTTGTATGGTTACTGTCAGTAACTGTATTGAAAGTGTGTTTCCACGCCCCCTTTTACCGCCCACAAACCAATGAAAATGCTTTATTTAATACGGTTATGGTCATATAAGACTTAAATTTGGTAATTTGGTTTGTATGGTTACTGACAGTAACTGTACGAAAAATTGGTTTCCACGCCCCCTTCTTCCGCCCACAAATTAGTGAATATGCTATATTTCTAGCATTTTTGGCCGTATAAGATTAACATTTTATACTTATGTTTGTATGGTTACTTTCGGCAACTGTACTAAAAATGGGCGTTATTACTTTATAGCCACACCTAATTTTTGAGAAATCATTAAAATTGACTACTAAAATTTCGATTGAGCTAAAATTTTGGCTTAGTTTGTATGGTTATTGTCAGCAACTGTACTAAAAATTGGTTTCCACGCCCCCTTTTACCGCCCACAAACCAATGAAACGGTTTGGGTCGTATTAGACAAACATTTTATAATGTAGTTCATATGATTACTCTCGGCAAGTGCACTAAGAATAGACCTGTCCCATTTTAGTTTAACTCACTTTTCGGGGAGTCAGCGTCGAGTGAAGCAGAAGTGCGCCAGACTTAAACTAAATTGAGCTGAAATTTGGGCAGTCGATTTGTTTCGATTACGAGATGGTTTAAGGGAAATACTTTTGCCGCACCCCTTTTTACCGCTTACAAAACAACAAAAATGCTATATTTCGCACGGTTTTGATCGTATTAGACTAAAATTTGGTTATTTAGTGCATATGGTTACTTTCGGCAGCTATACTGAAAATGGTGAATATATTTGACATTTCTTGACATTTTCGTATATGGCAGTAAGGCGGTATGTGGCAGAACAACGTCTGTCGGGGAATACTAGTTAAGTATAAAAACCTTCCTAGATTTTAGTTTTTCTGTTCTTTTATAACATTTCAATAAACAAAAACACAGCACATTCAACTCACATACACATCACAGAGAAATAACGAAAACTTCTTGCCTTCCTTTTAACAGGTAGGCCTTAAAGAAGCCCTCATCGATGCAGTGATGTTGTGAGGTGTGTTGACGCCAAAAGAAGCAGGTAATACATACCTTTTCTTCAAGAGGCCTGACTGAATTGCCTACTGGGATCAGGTTCTTACTTGTTATATCTGTGGCCGAATCACAGCATCCGTGATCGAGAAAAATTGTACAAAATTGATACGCACTTGTCTCGTCATGCCCTTCGTAATTTTGCTCGATCACGGATGCTGTAATACGGCCCTTGTTTGTACGGGTACAATAGATGGTTCGCTGCAGACCTTTAATTCGAATCAAAAGATTGCGGTTTCAGTAACGACTAAGTTCATTCAAAACAAATAAAGCTAGTGACTCTGCTGATCAGACAGTGCTGCAGTCGCACTTAGAAAATTCTGGGGCCGAATTACAGCATCCGTGATCGAGCAAAATTACGAAGGGCACGACGAGACAAGTGCCTATCAATCTGGTACAATTTTACTCGATCACGGATGCTGTAATTTGGCCCCAGTTTGTTTGTGTCATTATGTACTGCTGCTTTGAATTGACAAAATATATTTTTATATGACAGCTACGCATTTGCTATTGTTTTGTTTGTCGTAAGGAGCGAGTTTTTAGTGCGCCCACCTGGGGCCGAATTACAGCATCCGTGATCGAGCAATATTACGAAGGGCATGACGAGGCAAGTACCTATCAATCTTATACAATTTGCTCGATCACGAATGCTGTCATTCGGCCCCTGGTTATTCTGCCATGGCGTGTAGCTGTTAAATCTTTGAGCACATCTTCGAAACAAACCAAATCACCTGTCGAACGAAATGTTACCACATACTGCCAGATCGAAAACTTCGCTTCGATGTTTGCTT